>PVJL010002094.1:45518-191817 GCA_004026885.1 Lyroderma lyra
TTTTTTTTTTTTTTTTTTTTTTTTTTTTTTTTTTTTTTTTTTTTTTTTTTTTTTTTTTTAACTTTTAAGTGATCTTAAAGAGTTCCATTTTTAGCTTGGATTGTGTCATTGAAAGGTATGTCTGTTTCATCAGTGTTGATGGAGCCACATGTTTCATGTAGTTAATGCAGAGGAATGATTTTACCTGAACATTTTGGATGGCTTCACTCCCCAAATCAATATGGCCTGTGGATAGGAAGGGAATCGTGCTTCCTTCCTTAATCACTCATGGGAGGTGCCTACCATCCTCACAGAAAAAGGTCTCTCTGGGGATCTGGGTGCTTAGTGTCGTTAAAGGTGCCATCATTTCTTCTTTAGGAGTCAGGTGATTGTGTTTTTGGAGGACTCCAGTTTGATCAATCACATAACCAGGATCACCTCTTTCTTTCCTCCCTCATTCCTCCTCCCCTCCCTGCCTTCTTCCCGTCTTCCCTTCCTTCCCCCTCTTGGCTTTTTCCTCCCCTCCTTCCTCGCTCTCCTCTTCCCCTTGTCTTAAACACGCGCACGCACCACGCCCAGCTCCTGGCCGGCGCTGTTCAAAGCTCTGTGTGGGCAGCTTCGGGAAGCACGGGCACAGTCGCCCGCTGTCAGTGGGGCCTCGGATCTGATGGGGCAGAGTTCAGTGTCTCTTGCTAACGCTGTGCCTTGTAGTTAACAGAAACCGTAATTTGCTACCCAATCTCCCGACTAGTCAAATATTTACCTCACTTTCTAGTGTAAGTATATGGACTCAACATCTTTTATCTATCGCCCGTTCCACACAATCAGATATTATAATTAGTGGATACTGAAAAACCAAGTGATCAGGCTTCTGCCATTGATCTGTTTATCCGGAAAGCTGGTCTTTATCACAGTCATTGGGCTACTCAGGCTTATTGTTTCGGTGGGGGTGGTTATATGCCAATAACGCGTCACTAAGGAATTGCTTCCAGGATCAATGTTGCATTCCCTTAATGTAACTTAAAAGTCCCTCCCAAGGGCTGGTCTAGGAGACGTTCATGGACAAATTATCCACTACTTTCTGGACAAAGTCTTTTCCAGTGGTGGTGCAGGTTCATTAAATAAATGACCTACACCTAAGGAAAGATTTTCCAACATTACCATGGGGCCTGTGGGGACAGAGAGGGGCTAACGTCCTGCCAGTCTATAGGAACGTCAGTGCATTTTCCAACCCCTCCATCAGGAATAACCCCAGCACTTCACGGTAGACTAAGTAATAGCCCCAAAGATGCTCAGAGCGTAATCCCTGCAACCTGCTACCACAGAGGGGACTTTTCAGGATAGGATTAAGTATCTTAAGATGGGATGGTCATCCTGGATTATACAAGTGGACTCTACATGCAGTCACAGATGTCCTTAAGGGAGAGAGCCAGTGGGAGAGTTGCCTGCAGTGGCGGGGAAGGTGTGTGACTACGGTAACAGGATGCAGTGATGCAGCCAGGAGCCAAGTTGGTCTGTAAAAGTGGGAAACTGGCCTCAACTCCACACATAGACTGCGGGAGCTCTGACCTACGTTTTCTCTTAAGATTTTGTATTGGATTTTATTTCTGATTACATGAGCATTTCAAGTGAAAGTAATTTTTCTCCCTTTGGGATTTTATACACATAATGCAAGTTAGTGTTGTCACAGAACTTTAAGAGATGGGTCGGGCAGAGGGCCCCGAAGTGTGAGAGAAACGAGAAAAGAGCTTTTACAGGGAATTCATTTCAGTGATTCAGGAAATCCAGGAAAAACAGCTGCTGTCCCACAAAGTGTCACACAAACGCTTTAGGGAGAGGGCCATGGACACGGGGCCCGTCTCTGTGCCAGCGGTCAGTAGCATTGCTGTCCCTGCTTGTTCCCTGTCCCTGGGGAATTCAGAAAAGTTAGAAGGGCCCCGTCCCAGCAGGGCGCCAGCGTTCCCTTTCCTCCACCTCCTCCGTGACTCCTACCTTGTCCCTTTGTGACGAGAGCCATTCTGACAGGCTTGAGGTGATGACATCTCGTCGTGGTTTTGATTTGCATTTCCCTGACGATTCGTCACCTTGAACACTTTCTCATTTACCCGTTGGCCATCTGTATGTCTTGTTTTGGAAAAGTGTCTATTCACATTCTTGCTCATTTTTTAATCAGTTTTTATTTTCTTTTTGCTATTGAGTTGTGTGAGTTCTTTAAATACTTTGGACATTGACCCTTAATCAGTTACATGGTTTGTGAATATTTTCTCCAATTTTGTGGGTTGCCTTTGCACTATGTTATTTCCTTTGCTGTGCGGTAACTTTTTAATTTAATGTAGTCCTCCTTGTCTACTTTGGCTTTTGTAGCCTGTGCTACAAATTAAAAAAAAAAGATTGCCAAGGTCAATATCAAAGAGTTTTCCTCCCTGTGTTTTCTTCTAGGCGTTTGATGCTGTTTGGGTCTCACATCTAAGTCTTGAACCCATTTCAAGTTGCCGACTGTGTGAGGTGTAAGCGAAGGTTCTGACTTCATTCTTTGGTATGTGGCTGTCCAGTTGTCCCAGCTCTGTTTATCGAGCAGGCTATCCATTCCCTGTTGTGTATTCTTGGCACTGCTATCAAGGATTAGTTGATGGCATGTGTGTGGGTTAATGTGTTAAGTCGGGGGTGTAATAACCAAATCCGAGCTTCAGGAAGGTTAGTGTAGCTGTTGTGGGAAGGATGAGCACATGCACACACACTTACACAAGCACACAGTAACTAGGCTTTCAAACTTTGTCAAGGAGAGGAACAGTGTGTTATTTGACTTCGTTCTCTCAGAACTTCGTTTGGCTATAAGGTGAGTAGGTGTTGAAAATATGTGCTGGAATACTAAATGTTTGTATTGGGATAGGAGGCCTTGAAACAAGCCAGCAAAAACCCATTGTAACAGTGCACGAGAGACCTAGCAAAATCTAGAAATAAGATGGAGATTTTAAATGTTAGCTCTTCATGAATTAGCAACTAAATATAAATCAGCGCAAAGGAACCCTGCCTCAACGTGGATCAGGATTCTCTAATTTTGGATGTTTGTGACATTATGAGATCTGAGGAAGTCAGAGGAGGGCTCCATTTGGATCGAAAGGGGTGTGAGTTTTACCACGGCGTACACCTTCAGAAGGCAAGTTTCTTGGATTAGTTCGAGGTCATGCTAGGAGGAGTGGGCCTGGCAAGGTGAGACAGCAGACAGGTATGATGGGGTATCGGAAGAAAGAAGACCATTTAGAGTGTTGTGTTTCCAGGGGAGCTGGGGTTTGGTCAGGGCGAAGGGCCTCGCAGACAGGCCTTCTTTGTACAGTTCATTGTCTTCACCAGGATTGGCACTGAAAACTGTGATCACAGGTGAGGCTAGATGTGTCACAAGCGTTAGTCAGGAAAAGTCAATCGTTTTGGAAGTGAAGGGAACTAAGCGTTGGTATTTAAAACGGTCTTTAAACAAGAGTGAGCCATGATAGGTGGAGGGAGATTTGGTGAGCAGGAAAGTAAAATGGGAACTAATGCTGGGGAGTGGAAATAAATACGAAGGGATTGATTCTGAATGATTGCAGAGGAGCCGCTGTCACCACTTCTCGTGCTCTGGTCACAAAGGGTGGAGGCGCTGACAGTGTCACAGTCCAAAAGGACAGGCCGATGAGTGCACAAGGGCTGTCTGGAAAAACCCCAGCCCCGCCTGCCTCTGTGTTTCATAATATGTGGCTGGATACTTTCCAGACAGCCCTCATATTCTTAGTCGGTAAGAAGGAACCGCTTTTCCTTTTCTAACTGGGACAAAATTAAGTGAAATTTTGGCATTCTTAAAACGTGGAGTACTTTACCTTTTAGATTTTCCAACAGTGATTCCAATAATGGTTGACAATGTTGACAGAAGCTCAGGGGAGATTCTCCATCTGACCACCCCGAGTCGTCACAGACACGTGTCCTACAGGCAGGCTGCCTGCACCTCATCCTAACCGGCCATGCGACCTGCTGGGTCGTGACCCAGTCTCTCTGCTCCTCACATGTTTTTAGTACAGATTCTTTTACTTTTCAAGGACATACAATTGCCTCTCACACTATCTTCCCATCTGTAAAGTGTGAGTATAGTAGTGCCTCCCTCAACAATGTAAAGCGCTGAGAACAGTGCCTAAGCAGTCTTTGATAAAGAAACATAAATAAAATGCATTATAAAGAGGATTCAGCAAGTACCCTTCTTGTCACCTAGAAATCACCGAAGTCCCAAGAGCACCCCAAATGGACTCACTTCCCTTAGCTTTTCTGTCTTCCTGAGAGTTACAGAAGCCCAGAGAAATCAGGATTGAAACTCAGGAACAGAAAATGTTCCTTAGCTTAATTCTCATTTTTCTAAGATCCTTAAAATGACACCTGGGCTCCATTCCGACCCAAAGGAAAAAAAAAAAGAAGGAAATGATAAATAGAGAATGAAATGGATTTGGTTACGTGTGATTCTTTTATTCCAAAATTCTGCCCATATCTTTATTAGAAGTGAAAAAGATTTCATCTTAAATTGGGTCCTAAGGGTTAAGTAAAATCAATGAAAGAACTTCAGAGTGCAGAGAAGTTAAATTACCAACATTCTTTGGGACATAAAATTCATCACTATGTCTACCCTCGAGCAGAATTTGTTTGCTTAGAAATGATCAGAAATATATAAATTATGAAGATCCACTCCACAGAGACTTATATTGATCTCATTTTCAAAAATTCAGACTCTTGGAAACAAACCACAAGGTAAAACTGTTCACAGAATACAGGCATGAAATGAGCTATGGTGATCTTAGAAGGTATGCAGTTTTACAGGTGTTAAGGGCATATTTTTCTACAAAGAAAACCTTCAGATCGCATTTTAGTCGTTAAAAAATACAGCACACGCCGTGATTAGGGTTTCCCCCCAGTATTTGCTATTCAGCATCGTTATATGTCAAGTTTCCTTGATCTAACCTCGTGCTCAGGATTATGCATACATCCTCTTTGATCTTTCTCTGCATGACCCGGAGTAAGTTTTATGATTCCAGGCTTATTATAGGGCAAAACGATTTATAGTTAATGAGAATCTTGTATTTTCTAGGTATAATTCCTGCACCAGCCACATCTCCAAAGAAACATTTATGGGGAGGGGAGAATCTGAAGGAGAAAATGATGAGGAGGTGAGTAAGACAGACTTGATGGTACGACGTAACTAATCATGGCACGAAAACGTTGCTTTTATTGAGAGGTGCCCTCTGGGAGGCAGGTGGAGAAGACTCCAGTCCAGCGCACACTGTCTGCTTTGCCTGTGATTGGCTGGTTTTCTCTGGTTTTCAGTCGAGTGCGTTTACGTTACTAGCTTGTTGATATTGATAAGCTAGAATTATTGTGTGCTTTAAAGTTCTCATTTTGGAAAACTCCTTTTATTTTCTTCACAGAATACTCACATCTGCCAATGCGCTCGACAGGCTCAATGCTGTAAGAATGGGAAGCAGAGGGTCAGGGAACATGGGTTGAGTTGTTGGCTGGGCCACTTACCAAGGGGACCTTAGCCTGGGAAAGAAACATCCGAGGTCTGTCCAGAAAGTACCCAGCCATAAATGTTTCTGTTTTTCATATTACATGGTGGAATGCTTTCCAGACTGCCCTCATGTGTTTCCCTGCATATCAAGTGATGGCAGTAAGATCTCCTCTCAGAGTTACTTAAGAATTAAGTGAGAAAAAAATGATGAGAAACATGTAGACAGCGCCGAGACGCAGACAGCACCTTAGTGGAGGAAATTGCACCTCGCCAAAACTAAGCAATTTTTGCAGTCGCATGGGGACAAGGGTCAGAGACAGGCTGAGTAACTGGGATTGTCTACCCTGGTCACACTTTCCTAAATGCTTAAGACATCACATTACAGAACCTGACTTGTTTTTCTGCCTTGGGTCGAGTTACCACTTCTTGCCTTTGATTTTCCGAACTGTAATATGAGGATATATTGCAGATTTGGAGCTCAGGTTTGACTAAGGCTGAGATAACACACTTCATGGTTGTTTCTGAAGAGCTGGTGGAGGTGAGGCTATGACATCAATAACTTCTTATCAGTGTGTAGCTTCTGAACACTTGGTGGCAAATACAAGCATTCATGGCACTGCATACGTTGGTGCCAAAGTATGGACACAGGCTGTCCAGAAAAACTCCAGCCATAAACGCCTCTGTGTTTCATATGACATAGCTGGATACTTTCCAGACAGCCTTCATATATTTCTATGTACTCATATGTATGTTCCATTTTTGAAAATATTGTATTCAAATCATCTGTGTATAGTAAGAGAGGACTATAGTTATTATCTAGTAAGAATAATTTATTTTTATTTTTTTTTTTATTTGGGGATGAGTAGGATAGGGAGGAGAGAAAGGGGAGGGGGTGGGGGGAAGCTAAATATCAGGTGATGGAAAGAGAAGTCACATTAGGTGATGAACTTATACAGCAAGGTGACAATGCACTGTAGGATTGTACGCCTGAAACCTATGTAATCCTTGCTAACAGATGTCACCCCAATAAGTCTAACAATAAAAATGAATTTAAAAAAATAGTAAGAATAATTTCAATAATTTTTAGTGACTACTTTTATTGACTGTTAAAACTATTTGTCATTAAAATGCAAAAATACAGAAAATTGTAATGAAGGAAATAAAATTCACTCACGATTTCCCCTACCGGAAATGGTCATTTTGAATTGTTTGGTACGTTTTGCATCGCACGTACACAGCTCCTATGCCTGTTTTCCTTCCTAGTGGTAATTACTGCCGTAAAATGCTGCTCATCATTCCTAGATACATTGTGTAATTTGAATTCTTATGGATGATATATGGTATTGTTTTGTGCTTTTAAAACTTACGTAAGCAGTATGATAATGCACATATCCTTTGTAACTTTTAAACTTAAGCTCAGGTTTTAGTTATTCATTTTTGTTAGTGCATATAGGTCCAACTTTTTTTTACTGCTATAGAATATCCTTTTCTTTGCAATATTTCTAGTAACTAGAGCTCCTGAGGAGGAATTATGCAGGTTCCCTGCTTTGCCAACACAGCCAGCAGGGCTGCGAAGATCCCTGGGTGTGTATCCTCGGGCACACGTGTGAGGACTTCTCTAGACACACTGGCGGGTTGCTTCGGCTCAGGGTGTTTGCATTTCCAGCCTTACTAGATGTTGTCACATCGGTCCTTGAGGAGGTTTTATCAATTAACATCTTCACTGTCTGTGCACTCGTGTTGTCTGTCATTTTCCACCTTTGCCAAGTGGGTCGGTGCTGGTGTCAGTAGTGGTAGGATAACTCATTTTCCTAGTCATTTGTGTTTCTCTCATCACAAGTGAGAGTCAGGAACTGTTTATGTAAGAATCGGCTATTCCCATTTGTAGTGTTCATCTATAGTGTGTGAATGACATTACCGTCCGTCTGGTGTGCCAGCCAGAAACCTGGACTAGAAGTCATTCTTGGCCTTTCTGTCTCCTTCATTGATTTTTAATTTCTTTTGATTCTTTCTTGGAGATGCGTTTCACTTCTGCTCACTGACTGACATCTCCACCAGCATCTTGTCCAGGCCAGCACCCTTGGTCTGCACAGCTATAGCGGATGCCTGATTGGTCTCCCAGCACTCAGAGTTGCTTCCATACATCATATCATCTGTTCACACGTCCGCTGGCATAATCACTTATAAAGGAAATTATAAACCTACATTCATTTTTTAGTTGAGTAGTTAAAATTAGCAGGCAATATATAATTTTGTCTTACGGTACGCACACGCACAGGCACATGCACACGCGCGCGTGTGCGCGCGCGCGTGCACACACACACACACACACACACACACACACACAGATATTTGCTAATAGGCCTAAAGAAATAGTTTGGCTTTCTAAGCCTCAGTTTAATTAATCTTCTTATTTAAAATCTAACAGCACTTCTACACATCCATCCATCATTAACAGAAGGTTTGGTGTTTTTGATACATACATTTTTTTTAACGAAAAGGAGATTCCCTGCTATAAAATTAAATACAATCACATTAAAGTCTAAAGATCTTACTTCTAGTCCTTCCGTATTATCTACTAGCCATTTGACATGCAGTAACTTAAAGTCTAAGATTATCTAATCTGGAATCTAAACATCAAACACATCCTTATCGTTTAATGCTATAAATTATGTTGTAATGATCATTCATTTAAAAAATTCCACTTGTCTAATTATTTTTTCTCAAGTCATGGTTATCTGAAGTTATAATGCACAGTTCATCTTTTCACATCAATGTGGTAAGTATAATTTTTGGTCAAATAGTGTTTTCCTACTTAGAAATCTCGGATCGGGAGCCCAGTAAGTGCGTTCTCATTGAAATGCAAGGCTAGAAACTACGGTTCAGTTAATTTTGGTCCAAGTGTGGCTTTTTACAAAGGGTTATATTTTAGACAATTTAATTCTTTATGTGTGTATATACAGTATTTTTTAACCTTTTAAAAATAGCTAGAATACCATTTTATGTGCCCAAGGAAATATGTTACTAACCAATAATAATTCTGTGCTGACAGTAAAACCTGAGAATATATACCTTTGCTATACAGCACATATAACAAATTATTGTTGAGTTATTTAAAGATACTGGCCCAACTGTTGGGAAGCTATATACTGGGGTGCCAAAGTAAATGTACACACATTTTAAGAGATGTTATCTATGTATTAGATAGATGCTGATAGTAACCACTTTGAGCACCTCTTATAATTGTGGAAGTGAAATGTGACTTGTAGTCACCTTTGGTTATTGGTATAAATTGAGTATTGAAATTTTAATACATTTGTTTCCTTTCTTTAAATGTATGTACATTTTTTGGCACCGTGTGTGTGTGTGTGTGTGTGTGTGTGTGTGCATCTGTGCATTATTTAAGAGATGTTGTGAACTGGGAATCCCAAAGCCACTAGTTTGAGAACTAAGTTTGAAATATTTTGGTTTAGACTGGAGAGTGATCTGTGCATAGGAGCCTTTGAATTTTTCATTGGGATATTGCCTTCAGAAAAGAACCCAAGTTACTACATTTCATATCTCTGCTATACATTTCCAAGGAAGAAAATGTTCAAGTCTCTGATGTTTTTAATTGTTTTTTAATTGAACAAAGAGAACATTTTGTCCTCATAAACAGCACCGTGGTAGACTCTCAGGTGTACACAGAATTCTTTTGTGTTCTTTGATTAATACTTTGAAGTACACAGAATAAACCCTATCAGTCCTCATCCCAGGGAGAAGAGGGGCCATCAGTTTTCTGGTGTCTGTTGTTAATTGTTTGTCCTTACAGGTTCACAGGAATCTTAGAAAACTGCTTGAATTGCTTGAGGATGCAAGAGGACTAGAGTACGGTTAGCTAGAACTACTCCTAAGGAGGAAATACGCCACGCATCAGCTTTGACCACTCAGTACGAAGACTTCATGAGCCTACTTGCAAGTGGTTCATGCCTCAGACTATAACTTGTCCAGTACCACTTATCCGCAATTAATAGCTGAGGATTATGATGTATGTGTTGATTCCATACAAAAAAATCATCTTTAACAAGTTACAGTCTGTTGATTTAGTCAAGAAATGACGTTTTCCAATATTACCAAGGAAATCTGAGTTTTAAAGAAGGATTATTCTAAATGTTAGGACAGTGATGGATTATTTGCAGTGGTATGTTACTTTCCTAGGACTGTCACAGAGTACCACAAATTGGATGGCTTAACAAAACAAAAATGGATTCTTTCATAGTACTAGAGGCTAGAAGTTCAAACTCAAGGTGTCGGCTGGGCCACACTCCCTTTGTAGTCACAGCTCCTTCATTGCTGACTCCGGTCTCTGCTCGCATCTTCTCCTCTGTGTGTGTGTCTTCATGCAGTGTTTCCATGTGCACATGTATGTCCACATTTCCCTCTCATATAAACACCAGTCATATTGAATCAGGGCTTACTCTTCTTCAGTATAAACTCATCTTAACTTAGCTAATTGTATCTGCAAAGACCCTTTTCCCAAACAAGGTCACATTCTGAGGTACTGAGGATAAGGCTTTCAATATACCTTTTTGGGGGAATAATTTAATTATAAGAGATGACTGTCTAAAAATATTAAATATTGATTGTTATTTGCTGGGTATATGCATAGGGGAAAGTCTATTATAATGCAAGTTTCATGAAGAGTGAAAATAAATCATTTATGTTTGTAAACTGGAAATTCATAATGTGTGAAGTTGTTGGCTCACTTCAACTGAATAATTGTGTGTTATGTGTAGTTTGCAAGTAAAATTGTTCCATCATACTCATCAGACCAGGAAAATGCACCTATAAAATTATTTTACTCTCAATGTCAGCTGATCATTATTCTTTAATAATCTGTTGCTATTATGTTCTGTAATTTGTTAAAATTTTGGTAATGTTGAATAAAAGAATAAATAACAAATTTCATTGTATAAATTTCAAAACCATAAAATACTAATTTATTTTGTTAGAAGTCAGGATAATTGTAACCTTTGGAAGGACAGAAGTGGGTATTGGTTAGGAAGATACATTTTGGAATATGACTTTAAATAGCTTTCTGTTCTCTAAAATATGAGGATGATGCTAGAACCAAGAAATAAGGGAAGAGTGGATTTCCAATCGATAATACTGTAATCTATGCCACTGGTTCCAAAATCCTGTCTTTGGTCTGGCTGTTTCACTGCACTGAGTATAGTGAGCTATAGGCTGATGTGTAAAAGATGTATAGATATGAATTATCTGCTTGTCCCAGGACATCATTGAAGAGGAAGACATTAAACCATTTAAAAGAGAAAAAATTCACTTTGATTCTGGAAGTTCTAGCAATCCAATTTATCTGGGCCAAGAATCAGCTCATCTGTGACAACAGCTCTCATATGAAATTAATAGATTGTTCTAATGGATTGTTCACCTGGGCAAAAAGTTCAGTCGTCAATCAGACCTGTTGTAAGAACCTAGTCTGACTGTGTTTACCATTCCTGCATTGTTAGGTCACAAATTTTGGCCAATCGCAATCTGTTCTTAAACCACATGACCCAGATCCCAAAAACGTATAAATAACTCTCCACTGACATTCCCCCATCAGACACTACTGATATCTGTCAATATAGTCTTCTCTCTGATGAACTTGACTGTAAGATACACACAGATATCAAGATAAAAATATGTATGTACACAGGTGTGTGTGTGATTTTGGTGGTCTTTGAAGAATCAGTAAAAAATATTCTGGATGAGAGGTTCATATTAGCATTTGATTAATATGCTTCTATATGCAAAGTACAGTGGCTCTCCAGAAAAAAATCTAGCCATAAATGCTTTTTAAAAATATTATTATACATGACTGGATACTTTCCAGACAGCTCTCATATATGTGCATTTTAGCTCATTTCTTTTGCATATCCAAAAAATGTTAGAAATTCCTTCCACTCACTTTTTACTGTGAAAAATAAAGGATTTAGGTGATGTGCACAGACATAATAAACTTCTTTAGAATCTGATGGGTTTATTGTAGTAGAAGGTGGGCCATTTCTGGAGAGGAGTGTGGAGTTTATAGATAAAACTGGGGAAAGGCACTGATGTCCTCTGCTGACCCTCTTACTTAATGCTGTCTCCCCGCGCTGGGAGGGAAAGGCAGGGCATGCTGGGATTTCCTATAACTGGGAAGCTCCTCCAGATAAAGGCAGGGAGGCACGGGTGGTCTGCTGAGCTCTTAGATTTCAAAGATGGGGACGTGTTTGGTGTTCACACAGGACCCAGCCCAGATGATTACAGGAAGTGACCAGGCTGCCTGCTAATAAAACTCCCCTTTCCCAGCGGTGTTTCCTTTCCTGACGCCCGTCAGGACCTGAGTATGACTGAGAATTCTTGGCCGTAGCCACGGGCTCATGGGAACGACACTGAGACTTTGATTCATTTCATTCGAAGTGCCAGTGACTTGACACATCGTGGTAATTAGCAGTGCACTTTGAAATTATTTGATTATCCAAGTGTAGGAAATTATAACTTGTCAAATTACCAACTAATCCAAATATTTTCTTTTTCCACTCAGAGGAACATTCCTGTGCTGTGGTCACACCGTGTCGTCTTCAGCAGGTGCTCGGGTAGGTTCAGGAGAGCCACATGAAAGACCCAGGCTTCAGTGATGTTCTCCAGGCGAAGGAAATACAAACCTACACTGAAAGGCGTACATAGTCACCATGGACACCCCTTTGGAGTGGTTTTTCACAATCGAAACAGTGATATTAGAGCTGATAGTGCTGATGATCTAATGAGGGACTTAACAGGAACATCGTTCATGACAGTGAGATTTTTGTGTGTTGGGCATCATAAAATCCAGCTATCATCAAGTGAATTACAAACAGCAGCATCTAGAAATAGACAGCGATGTCATGTTTTCTCAAAGTCTATGTCATTTTGACTTTCAATTCTATTTTAAAACCCAGATTTTGAGTCTGCTGGACATTATACATTATGCACGTCATGCATGTTGTTATTTCTTTTTTGTCACTAGCTTACCAATGTATTACAAAGAAAATTAAAGGCTACCAGTCAGCAGCCAAGTGAATGAGGACGTAGCATGAGGTTCACAGCTAAGAAGCTTCTGTCCTTGGGGAGCCTGAGGCCTGGAGCATGGTCCGTAGAAGCAATGGAAGCTCTAATAGAATTCTCAAAAGGTTCTGGCATCTTTTGGCTCATCCCAAAACAAAAAAGGGTGAAAGTAAAACTAATTTTGGTATTGTTTTGAATCTACTTGGAGGTCTGATCTTGACCTATCCCGCTCTTATAACCTGACCTTGAAGTATGTTTTGATTTACTATCACATACCCCTCTTAGGATAACAGACATTTATTTAATAACTCATGCAAATTAATTTTAAGAGTCATTATGATTATGTCATGCTTCTAACTGGAAACTTTACCTCACTGGAGCGGAGTATTTAGAGTGTCAGTGGTATACGCCCTCATTCAGATGGTACAGTTTCCACAAAGTGGCGATGATGGTGCCAAACTGGACAAGCTGTGGCTGCCTGGCTGTCACGTGAGGGCACAGGCGGTCTCAGACTGCGAGCATTCAGTTTCTACCCTTCAAGGGCAAGCCCATGTGGTTGGTTGCAGCTGGAATCCAGCATGTGATCTGCAGATCCAGCTCCTGGCTGTGTCCCCCTGGAAGATGGGGTTCCCCATGCAACCGTGGGAGTGGCCCTGAGGGTGAGCATGAACTTACCCACCAGCGGGCCACTGGCCTTGAGTCAAAGCGGGGTGAGTAGAGGACTCATTTATGGACGCAGGGGAATGCCCAAAGTCACGAGAGGGCAGCCTTGTATGCTCGGAAATGCTTCTCTTCCGTTTCTTAGTTAAAGAAACAATTTCCTAATAATGTGTGATCGGCACCAAGGGGCATACCATTGAATACTGAGCATCTGCTGGTCTCAAATAAGTTGCAGTCCAGCTAAGATAACCGCACGTGTGTCCTCAGTTCAGGTGAGTCTCACCTGACGACAGGTACGTGTGTATTCAGGGCTTAGGGAGAACGCAGCTGGAAGAAAGGACTCTGCATATTGCTGATGTACCTGAAGGGGACAGACGGAGGGCACGGTGTGTTCAGGGCGGGAGGCTACTTGTTAAGGGAGAGAAATGTGCAGGGTAAATAGAACCTGGGTATGGTGGTCAGCAGAGGGCCGCGGGGGAGAGGCTGATGGTGTTGCTGGGAGGTGACGAGTGTTGGAGCAGGAACTGGTCTGGGCAGGAAGGACTGGGTGGATTTTCAGTTATACACCCCCTGTAGTAGATAAATTCCCCCTTCTGAAACGCTGATACAGGCACTGCCTAAAAATAACACCATGTTAAATATCTTCGTATTAGGTAAGTTAACAAATGCAACTGAGCACACGGTAGGCATTTAGGAAGCTTGCCTTGGCTTTTATTTAAAAACAATACTTCTCAGCCCACAGTAACATTGACCTCTGAGAGGTACTTGCTGATGACGGCAGACGCTTTCTTAGTTTCTCACTATTGGGGACGAGGCACTGCTGGCATCTACTGGGTAGAGGCTGGGCGTGATCCTATTTCCGGAGTTTAACAAAATCCCAGTGCGATGCATCTGGATTCTGAGAAGCCTTTATTCCTTTTAATGAAACTGTTCCTTAGATCCTAGAGTGCACTAGTAACCTTTCAGAATTCATAATTACACAGAAGAGCCCTTAACATTTAGATAAGAAAGCCGGTAATTACTTAATGGTGACTGCACACATACTTAGGTTTTTGACTCTGATTCATCATTTCCTGATCAATGGTTTTCTACATAATTCAAGTACCAACATTCCTCTGAATTAAATGTCATTGAATCACGCACATTTTTTCATGGTCTTTGAAATAATGTGCATGTCGGTGGTCTCTTTTGTCTTTCTATAATTTTCTGGAAATTCTTAGGGACTAAACTCAAGTGCACCTGGCAGTTCATACTCTAAACTGATGCCCAAACCTAAAATATTTATCTAGAGTAATATGATTTAATTGAACCAGCTACCCGGCATCTAAAAACTGAGCACAGAGAGGGAGAAAATTAGGATATTTTTAAATAATGAATAAATTGTACTCCAAAAGTTTATGTTTACTATTTTGGATTCAGAATGCCTCTTGCAAGAGAAACAATTAGGGAAATGAAGGCTAGATTTTTATTCTCACCTGAAAGGAATATTTAAGGTACATGGTATATAGTTTCTAGATCTAGAAAGAGTCCTCAATAATCCTTACTCTGCCAAGGACTGCTTCCTTCCAATTTGGTAGGACTTTGTTTTAACCCCAAAGACAACTTGATTATCTGTGAAAAAGCCTCGGTGTTGTCTGGCAACTTGGGAAGACTAGGTTGGAAAAACCATTTGTATCAGTTTAGAAGATGGCCCTGAAGCCACAGAAATGGCAAGAAAGACAGTCATTGAGAAAAGGAACTGTAAGAAAATCAATGTGGACATCTTTCAGCTGGAGATTGATGTGTTAAATATAATAATTCTAGTTACTATAATGAAATCAGTGGTTTTGAAAGTAATCCCTCTTAGGGAAATTCTGGAAGCTGTCATAACACTGGCAATGGGAGACATGGGGAGAGTCAGAGACTACTGGACACGAGAAGCTAAGAATTTAGAAAAAAAAACATTTTAATGTAGGAGATGTGTGAATAAGTATGTGATGATATTGTTATTATACATTTGTTTACTATTTGCGTATGACCTATATTATTCACTATGGAAGAAAGTCTAACATTGAGTAACATTGAGCCGTGGCGAATGGTGGACCTTTGAAATTGATAATAGGGCCTCTCTGTAGTGCTGTGCTCTGTACGTCTAATTATTTTCTTTACATTTGACCAAAAAATATAAATTACCTAAGTGTGGTCATCAATTATTTTAATAGGAATGTTCTCTCTACATTTAAGTCAAACACATGTCGAGGTGACCCTACTGTACACTGACAGTTTAACATGTCTCTTTATATCAGAGAAGCTAAAACTCATGGTGGAATTCTCAGGCAAAGTTTTAAGTGTTTGGAAGATACTCATAGACAACCACATGCACATGGGTGCTCCCTGATACAACACGAGCATGCTGAGGGCACTGAGGAGGCCACATCACCCATACTCAAAATCCCCTTCCTTCCTTGTCAAATGGTTGGTGACAAACAGCCTTGGATAATTTGGATATGTCACACATTAATTGTTTTGTCATCAGTGGCTTCGATTGTAATTACTACCTAGAAGGCATATGTGGATGGCTCGTATTTAATTAAAATAATTAATGATCTGATTGACCAGAATGTGTAATACACTTGTGGAAAAACAAAGCATTCATTTTGATTTATTTGACTGATTTTATTTGAGGAAATGGTCAAGACATTTCATTTGAGAGAAGATTTGACTGGGGATAATAATTGTTGACATAAATAATAAAAAGATCTGCTTAAACTTCTTTTGTAAATAAGATGCAGAAGAGTAGGAAATGCATACGATCTGGTGGCCCAAGAACAACAGTGAAGTAAAGTGCTGTTAGAAATCAAGGGTGTCAAATCAAAACCACAATGAGATGCCACCTCACACCTGTGAGAATGGCTGTTATCAACAAGACAAGGAATAACACGTGCTGGAGAGGAGGTGGAGACAAAGGAACTCTGGTACACTGCTGGTGGGAGTGCAAACTGGTACAACCACTGTGGAAGGTAGTGTGGAGGTTCCTCAGAAAACTGGGAATGGAGCTACCATTTGACGCAGCAATCCCTTCTGGGGATCTACCCAAAAAACCTGAAAACCTTTGTCCACAAAGACTTATGTACCCCAATGTTCATCGCAGCGCTGTTCACAGTGGCCAAAACATGGAAACAAACAAAGTGCCCTGCGACAGATGACTGGATAAAGGAGCTGTGGTGCATGTACACAATGGAATATTACTCAGCTGTAAGAAAAGATGAAATATTGCCATTTACAACAACATGGATGGACCTGGAGATCATCATGCTAAGTGAGATAAGCCAGACAGAAAAAACAAAGAACTGCATGACTTCACTCACATGCGGAATATAAAACTGAAAGCAAAGAAAAAAGAAATGAGCAAACAAATAACCCATGGACACAATCAATAGTTTAATGTTTATTTGGGGACGAGTGGGTTAGGGAGGGGAGAAAGGGGAGGGGGTGGGAGAGGAGGGGGGAAGCTAAATATAAGGTGATGGAGAGAGAAGTCACATTAGGTGGTGACCTTATTATACAACAAGCTGACATGCACTGTAGAACTGTATGCCTGAAACCTATGTAATCCTTGCTAACAGATGTCACCCCAATAAGTCTAACAATAAAAATGAATTAAAAGAAAAAAAAAAAAGAGAAATCAAGGGTGTCTTTTACCTTTACTAGTGTATCGTGACGTTGGGTTGATCTAATTTATTGAAAACAGGGTAGATTCTTGCCAAGAATTAACTGAAAATGTTTGTTTTTACTCTCCCCAAATCAGCTGTGAACTAGAAAGCATATACTCAGCATTTGTAAAAAGTTTGCTTTTTAAGAAATGCTTTTTAAAAAAGCCAGAAACTAGACACGGGGCCTTCAAAGGAACCGTGCAGGTGACACCCAGACAGTAGCACAGAAAGCACGAAGACAGCAGGATGGCACCTTCGAAGGGTGGGACACAGGCATCTGCTGTCCTAGGATGTCACACACACCTAATTATCATTCAAAAGGTGATTATTGACAAAGGACGTTTTTAGGGAAACACTAGCAGAACTACCTTAAAGAACTACTGTATTTTTTTAGGGGGTAGGACAGTGATCTCAGTTTGAAAGAAGAGCATTAGAAATGGTAAAATATCTCAGTAAATGTGAATGAATGTCATGTTAAAAACTATGTTGATAGTATCGTGTGGGAGTTAAAGAGATGAAATCACATGACAGAGGGAGCGTGTAAGGCAGGAGGAGGGCAAATGAGATTCAAGTCATTAAAGATCACCACCTGCTGTGGGAACTAGCGGAAGTGCTAAAGTTGGCTATGTCAGGGATGTATGGCATCCTTTCTGGGTAGTCACTAAAAAGCATAAAGTGGTTGTCGTCATATGCCTTTCGTAAGTATACCAAACTAATAGAAGAACATAGAAGAACGACAAATAACCAAACCAAAAGAACTCAAAGAAGGAACCGAGAAGAAGAAGACAAAGGCAGAATCCCAGGAGAGGGGAAGGTGAATTCATGTCCAAACGAGAAGTTGTAACTCCAAATGGAGCAGGTGCTTTACTTACACGACAGCCTTCTCCAATTGAAGGCACACATCTGGAATGTGAAGTGTGCAAATCTGAAAATACTGAACAGGACAGACAGATCCAGACTTTAAAACAGGACCACATTGATCAAAATCTGTTCATAGCTAAGGATACGTCCACAAATATGTCTGAAATGTGAACTCCCCACACACCCACTTCAGACGTGTAGAATAGGGCCATTTATGACACCACGGCTGGATCTTGAGATCATCATGCTGAGTGAAATAAGCCAGACAGAAAACACCAAGAACTCCATGATTCCACCCATATGTGGGACATAAAATTTAAAGCAACAAAGAAATAAAACTTGTAAACACAGTCAGTAACTTAGCGGCTACCTGGGGGGAAGCGTGGAGTGGGGACAGGGAGAAGGGACAGGGCGCAGATCCACCGTGATGGGAAGAGGGCTGAGTCTGGGTGGTGGGCACATGACACAGCACTGGACGACGCGCTGTGGGATTGTCCACCTGGAACCTCTGCCATTTCTTACTAATCAGTGCCACCCCAATAAATATGACAAATCTGAAAAAAAAAAGAACTCATGTCAGAACATGAAATAAAGCATGTTTTCATATCTAAAGGAAGTATAGAGTATGAACAATTACAGGTTACAGTCTACACCTAGATCTGTAGCAGTTTACAGAAATACCAACGTGCATCTTTTCGTTTGAATTCAGAATTTTTCGTGCTGTGTTAGCCTCCCCTCCAGTTTCTCGCCCGGCTCCCCGACCCCTCTGTCAACGTAATGGGGTCACTCACGCAGTTCCCAAAGCTAGAAACTTGAGTACAGTTACAAAACGACAACAATGAAAACCATTTCCTGCTTCCTCCTGTGCCCTCACTCCCACAAAATCCCTTACAGTGAAGTCCCAGCCCCCCGCTCTTTCTGGGAGCAGCTTCAATTAGAGACACATCCCAGTAGCTTGGAGTCTGCAAAGAAGGTGGAACTGCCTTCAGTCCCTTCACTTCTTGGGTACAATGTCTACCCTCGGCTTGAAATGCGTGAATTCTACATGCCATCATGTATGGATAGTGGGGAGGCCTTTGGCAGGTTAGAAACTTACCCCCAACTGTCTAGTTTGGGGAGCTACATTTTGCTTAATGAGGATTTAAAGTTACGCCAGTTTAAATATGTAACTTCATTTTCTTGGTTTTACAGTGACATAAAAAGATAAGGTGTATACACACACACACACACCCACGCATTTGTGCACAAGCTTTATGACACAGTTTCGAAGACATCGAAAGAAGAAGATGAGCCTTAGACTCAAAGAAATGTGCTGATACACTGAAGTCAATTCTCTGCCTCAACACTAGATCCGAGGGGAAAACGTTCCTGGGCGAGCCGTGCCGGTGGGAGCCCGCCCGCTGTACGGCCCCTAACACTGAGCACGGCCGGCGCTCGGGGGCACGCATCGGCCCCGTTGGCATACACGCACGGGTCCGTCTGCCAGCCCTGCCTGATCGCCTAGCAAATGCAGATAACCTAACCAAGCCCAACGTCATGGTAACGGACCCCTCGATTCACCACCCCTATTCCATGCCCGAATCCACTCAGACATTTCATCCGTGCCTCATTCTCCTCAGTCATGTTGCAGGAACGGTACCTTCCACTTTCACGGCCAATGTCGTTTCACTTGGGATTGACTCATTTTCTCCATCTGCTGCCCTCGCCAGATTATAGCAGTGCATGTGGTGTACATTATTATTGAAGTAGATTGAGTAAAATTACAATACCTAATACGAGAATTTTAGATAATAAATAAAAATGGTATTTTTTGTATCATAAAAACATTCTTGCATTCTTCTCACTTTTAAATCTGCTCTCAAATCACGCGACATGAAATTTTCTTATTGTACTGGCCCCATTTGAAAGTAAGTATTCAATATCTAGGTCAAATCTCTCTCTCTCTCTCTCTCTCTCTCTGTGTGTGTGTGTGTGTGTGTGTGTGTGTGTCTATTTCTTCCTTCTTTCCTCAACACGAAAAAGCACACACACACACACACACACACACACACAGAACTACAAGGACCTTTAATAAAGCAAATCTAGTATAAAGTGAACATAAGAAGAAGAAATGATACAATAATTTAGGGTAAGGAAGGAAAGGTAGATGTGAAAGAAAGTAAAATATCATCATTTCTTTCTTTTTTCCACCCTTTTTCTGTGTCCTCTTCATTATGACTCCATGTGCAAATATCCATTATATTTATGCATTAAAGTTAATGAGCTACATAACTTTTTAACTTTAGAGAAACAATTATACCATTAATATCACATTTAAGTAGCCGTATTTCATGGTCACGAATACAAAATTAATTCCTTTCATTGATAGTAGCACTGAGACTTCTAAGTGTACCAATTGCAACTCCATTTATTTCAATATCATCACTGCAGTTATTAGGCTAATGTATTTCTGATATAACCTTTAATTCTGAAAAAAAAAATAGATATCTCTCTCTCTTTCTTTCCTCTTTCCCTGTAAACTTTGTTGATTGAAACATGGCTGCCTTTCCTGACAGATGATGTCAGACTCCTGAACTCTTGAAGTCTGAGTATGGTTGCCACGCAAGTGGGAGAAAACGTAGAAACCTTGGGAAAACTGAATGTCTCCTTGGAATACAAAGTAAGTACTGTGGCAGCCAAGTTACAAAAGGTATAGAAAGAGAAGATATGGAATCTTTGACTTTACTAAAAATAATTACTTGAAAAACCAATCATAGTGGAAACTGCTAAAAAATGAATACTTTATAGATTCAATAAACAGTCTGCCAGATCCTGTGTGTAGTCAACCAAAGACAGCTAAACAGTTCACAAATTGAAATATAGGCCCTTCTAGAGCAGAAGTGCGACAGGATCTGATGCTAGCATATCAGCAATAAGTCCTGCAAGGTGAAGGGCAAATCTCTTTAGCTTTAAAATTACACTAACAGTTTAGTTTATAAAGTTCCTACTATTGTGAGCCTTGGGAAAACCCATCTACCCCCATGTACATCCTTCATTTTAGGGAAAAAAAAAATAAAATGATCAATTGCCTTGAAATTGGTTCACTTAAAGTCCATAGTCACTTAATTTGAATGCGGCGATACACTAGGAGTTCTTCGTGTTGCCGGGGTACAATGGTACATTTCACGGCAGTTAGAATTATTTCTCAGACTCCGGAATGTAAGAGATCTCTGTTGCCCATAAAAACTATTGTAACATTTTGCAAATGTAAGAGAATATCAGATAATTACATTGTTGTTTGTAGCCTTGATACATTTTATTTCTTTCCATGGCAAATAAGTATTATTTCACTTTTTCAGATTTAAGAATGTCTGTATAATCGATGATTCAATTTTAGAAGCTTTATGTGGAAAACCACACACTTCCAAAGTGTACGTAGAACAACCTACTGTGTGCACTGAAATTTCTCCTGAGATTCACAGAGGATCCATTTCATCTGAGATTGCCCAGGTCTTTTTTATTTTGAGAAATTCAGAGTATTCATGTTACCTAGATTCACCATTATTAGGTCAGCATTTCATCGTGTTATTTTGCAACATGAATCAAGGTTTTCCTTTCAGCATTACCGTATCCCCGTGCCTTTGCTTCCTTCGGGCAGGTGGTTTTCTGCCTTCACCGTGTCGGGGAAGGGATGACGTCACAGAACGCAGAGGCGATTCTCATGGGTGTTTGCTGTGAAAATTCTGGCGTCCAAGGGGAAGGGCGTGCGGGGCCCCTTTCTGGGCCTGGAGAGCATATTGTGGAGCATGCACTTCTTGAAGGCTTTCTGTTCCCAAGTTCTGAAAATGACGCCCTGGGTTCCAGGACTGAGATCATTCGGAATCAGGATCAGGGGTGTCCAACCTTGTGGCGTCCCCGGGCCACACTGGAAGAGGAAGAATTGTCTTGGGTCACGCATACAACACACTGACAGTAAGGAAGGCTGATGAGCTAGAAGAAAAAGGTCACAGAAAAATCTCATCATGTTTCAAGAAAGTTTACGACTTTGCGTGGGGCCACATTCAAAGCCATCCTGGGATTCCTTCTAAACCACTGCGAACAGTATTTTTCAAATACTGGACTGAATGAGGTGGAAAGTCGTCAAACTCATAGAAACAGAAGAGAGGACTGGTGGGTGCTAGAGGTCCCTGCAGGCTCACTGTACCAGGGGGCCTGTCCTGGAGTGCAGGGCTCTCATCTGTGTGGCTCGGACAATGGTGACCCAAAGCAGAGGGTTGAGGACTCACTTGGCATCAGCCGAGCGAGCACCGTGGGCCAGCGTCTCCTGAATGGTGGTCCAGCCATTAAGAAGGCTTCTCTGAACATAACCCAGGAAGAGGGGCAGCCTCGGCCTTCCTCACCCTCGCCCGGAAGGGTTAGCAATCCCGACTTCCCTTCAGTACTGGATCTGGAGGAGAAGCAGAGCGGTCACTGGTCACTCCTGGGGCTGCTTGGTTTCCATGGTAATTACCTTTCTGATGCATTTCTTCACCTCTTCCAAGTCTTTGACTACGTCACTGACTCAAGAAAATCATCCTGACCTAACGCATTTCATTCCCACGTGGGAAGCCAGGAAATGTACAACAAGCACGACACCGAAGTGCATACACTGTGAGTCGGGCAGTCCGTGCCGAGGAAAGCAGGAGGTGTAAGACCAGGCGAGAGAAACACGAGTTGCCATTTATAAACAGGATGATTGCAGTAAGCCCCGCCGAGAGCTCCCCTCGGGGTTGGCCTCGCCCCTCGCTGGTGACCGCCCCTGTGATCACCTGATGGAGCAAGGAGGAGGCAGTGACACACAAGAACCTCCGTCCTTGATTTCTGAGCAGCTCGGTCTCTGCTTGGGCGCGCCTGTCACAAATCGGAAATAAGAAGAGCAGAATGCCCTGGCAGGACGTCGAAGGTTCCCTGTGACTTCCCAGCCCTGGGAGGCTCGGGGTCAGACCAGTCTGGCATTTGCTTCGTTTCTGGGGGGCACAGAGCATAACTCGGGCTCCAAATGATCCGTGGGGAGAAATAGTGCTGACATCTCGCCCTTCGCAGGAAGCCCGCCTACTTGAATGTGGTCTTGGAGAAGGAGCAGAGGTCAGTCGTCTCACCAGAGGTCGTCGCCTGGGGAGATCAGTCCTTAGGTGACAACCAGGGATGCTCCGTTGCCTTTTAACGTGTCGCTACAGGTAACTAGATATTTTCTTTGGCCGCGTGGGATTTTGCAACATGCGGCCACTCTGTATATCCGGGGAAATGGGCAGTCCGCTGTGGCACCTCCTGCTGGGACAGAGAACCACAAGCTTAGTGACTCAAAACAGATCTATTATCCTACTGTCCCCAGTTGGTTGGCAGGGTCGTGTGCCTTCCGGCGGCTCCGAATAGCGTCTGGAGCCCAGTCCCCTCGCCTTTCCCAGTTTCTGGAGGTCAGCGATGGCACCGCTGCCCTCGTCGTCCTTCTGTCCCTCAGGTTCCGCCGTTACCTCGTGTTCTCTGCATCTGATGCTCCTGCCTCCGTCTTTTAAAGACCCCTGGGATTACAGTGAGCCCCCCTGAGTAGTTCAGGATCAGGGGTGCCCAACCTCGTGGCGTCCCTGGGCCACACATAACGTACACACACACTGACAACAGCTGATGAGCTGAGAGAAGCGTCACAAAGAGACCTCACAGTGTGTTAAGAAAGTTGATGAACTCGTGTTGGGCTGCATCCAAGGCCATCTTGGGCCGCCCGTGGCCCGCGGGCTGCAGGTGGGACAAGCTGGTCAGGACGATCTGAAGATCTTTATCTCTGAGCGTTCCGCAGAGTCCCTTCGGCCGGTTGTAAGATAAATTCACAGGGTCCAGGATCAGGGCATGGATCCTTTTGGGGGCCGTTATTTAGTCTGCCACAGGAGAGAGACAAAGAGGTCCCTCTCCTTTCGGTCCTTTCCCAATTCAGTCACTGAGATTCCTGCTAAACAACTGAAGAGTGTTTTGCAAATATTGGATGAAGTGAGGCCTCTGAGGTCGTCCACGTCCTAGAAACAGGAAGAGTGGTGGGGGCTGGGGGGGAGTGAGGAGCGGCTGTTCGGCGGGTGGAGCCTCAGGTATGCACCGGAGACCCAGCCTGCAGTGTCGTCCTTGTCGCTGGCAGTAGCGACTGTACCCTTAAACGCCCGTCAGGAAGGCAGCTCGCGCAGTGTGGGTTTTGCTCCAGCCGGTGGCCTGTCCAGGCAACCGCCTTTCAGTCTGGAGCCTGAGCTCCGTGCCCTGCGTGTTCGGCCTTGAACCTCGAGTTCCCTGGTCTCCCAAACTCACTGTCTGAGGTGCTGCTGATCAGGAGGCTCCCTGCCATGTTAGCAGGCACGACGTGATGACAGCGGTCCGTTCTTTTGCCTGCTTGGCGCTCGGGTCCTGGCTCGGTCTGAGTATCTGACACTTCGGTGCTACTCTGGTTCGAATGCGACGACACGGCCAGTGAGGCGGGCTTGGAGTTCCTCTGGGGTGCCTGGGGAACCTTGTAAATACTCCATCTTTCCCAGCAATGCCGTGTTCATTTTGTTTAAAAATTTAACTATCTTCTACCAGCACGTATCAACTCCACAGCTACCACAGCGGCTCTGCCCTTCAACCATCAGCTCCTGTCAACGATGGCGATGACTGTGGTGATTCCTTCTCTGATGGTCGGAGAAGACAAGCCAGAAAGCAGCTTTTAAAAATCCTCCTGGCACGTATTTCGGGAGGGTGGCCACACAGCCGTCTGGGTTTGCGGTAGTGCGTTGGCCTAGAATCAGTGGAAATAGTTCCCTTTTCACCCTCTGGGTCCTGCGTGGCGATGAGTTATGTTGTCACTTACTTCTCAGCTTATTCGTACTGTTTGGAAATGAGGAAACACGTGCTCGGAGCATGGAAAGTAAGTCGGAGCAGCTCCCACCAGGAGCGCTTTCACCCTGCCGTCCTTGGCGTGATTCATATGGTGCCCAAGAATAGTCTGATTCTTGAAATGACGTCCGGAGCTGGAGCTCATGGACCTTGATTTCCCATCAGCCAAAGTATCAAGCTAAACCCTCCATCAGTCACTTCTTTGTGACCTTTAAACACCCCCTGCCCCGACCCCCACACCCTCCCTGCCACCACCAAGGTAATTCAGCATTATTTTTGTTTAGACGTTTTAGGAAGCCTTGAAATTCACGGTTAAGTAACCAACCCACTGATTATTTTTAAATTGGATTTTATTTGGTTTGATGATAATTCTAAATTGGGTTTTCTACCTCATTTTAGTGCTTTTAATATTTAGTAAGTAGGAAAGTACTCCTTAGCTATTTAATCCATGCTAACAGAAAATACCTATTCTCAAGGAAGCTGTGTAAAATATGTTTAGTTTCTAGCTTTTTATTTTATTTGTTCATCTTTCATAAGAATATCTGAGCGCAGTTAAACCCATTAGGATGATTTGCAAATGGAAAATATCATTGAGCATTTACATTAGGAAAAAAATGGTGTCATCCGGACAGATAAGTTACCTGTTTTCTAAGAGTTCATCCAGAGACTGAAGCTGTATTACGTAAAAGTTATGTTTTCCCTCCTCAAAAACTAGTCAGACACCTGTCCGAAACGAAAAAATTTACATGCAATGCATTATAATCTTAGGGACCTTCTTTCTTTAGAATTATTTGTGGCAATTCAGGAGAGCTTTAGGAATGGAGAAAATAGAAAACAAAAGAAACAAACTAAAAACGGGGCCGGTCTTTTCCCCTGTTCTGTTCAAAAGCACGTCTGTCACCGCTCCTGCCCTGACTCTTGTCTAGTCGCAAAGCTTGCGTTCAGACACATCGTTCTCCAAGGCTCTCGTTCCCTGCTTTAGTTACCCTTGGCCTCTACCTTGGCCTTCGGCTGCCTGTCTCAGTAAATTCAGAGCACAAGCATTTACCTGCCACAAATGAGAATGGTTGCCTCAGAAATATAGCACCCGATAAAAACCAAAGCCTCAGGACACGGAAAGGTGAGGTCGGGCATCATTTTCTCATCACACATTTTCCTTGGACCTTAGACGCTCTGTTGACCTTGTCAATTTTTTCTGCGTGTGTGTGGCTGTATTAATTCTGCTATTCCAAAGAGTCTGAAATTCCGGAATGATACAGTTGGGGTGACCTTCGGAAGTGCTCACCTCTAAAAAGTTTATGTGAAAAAATGATAGAAAGAGGAAACATAAATTGAGGATTGTAGACCAAGAAAATACTTCAGAGATGATCTTACTCATCCTTCTAGTTGCGTAACGAGGAAGGTAGGGAAAGAACTGTTGGACGATGTCATGTTGGGCTGGCATGCTTCCAGAGCTGGCTGGCCACTCTCGCCCTGCCTGGGAACCGCAGGCCCAAGGCCAAGGGCATCTATCACAAGTCTGCAGAAGCATCAGAAATTCTCCAGTAAGCATGGAGTAATGGGGACGAACATCACAACTGCTGCTGCTGAGACTTTGAATAGCCACCCACCGGCAGGTGAGTGGAAGGAATTGTTACCTGTTGCCAGGTCCCTGCTTTTGAAATAGTCAAGGTCCGGTGACTTTTGCCCCTTACCTACATCATTTCCTTGTCTCCCTCTGTAATAGGCTGTAGGACTTTGGCCTTGACTTTCTCACTTTTGGTCTTCTCACAGATTCTGTGTGGCCTCTAAGGGACCCATGATTCTCATCCCCCATAAATGAAACCCAGAATAGGTCCCTCGACTCCTGGATGTTGGCCAACTAACCAACCCCTTTGAGGGCTGGCTGTCGTAAGACCTTCCCTCCTCTGGGCCTTTGTATAAGGCCGGAACTAGCCCTCCCAGAAGAAGAAAGGTCTCTTCATTGCCGGGCAAGGGGGCTCCACAAATGACTACACCCTACTACAGGCATTTATCTTGGAGAAATGTACCCTTAGGTTTGGATATCTGCCTGAGAGAGGTGTTTTCTATGGCTGTCTAACTTCCCGGGCCCATTCCTGCTCGTACCATGTTCACATTCAAGTCATATTTTGGGGATTCATATTTTGGGGAGTGTTAGGGAGGAGCAGGGCATGCGAGATGCCAGTGCATGGAAGAGAGCCTTTGTTTCAGGACGGAGAGGCTCCAGGAGAGGCACCGTGAGCACGGGCCCTCGGCCTCCCTGCGGTTTGCTCTCTCCCTCACCCTCCTCGCCCACGCCCGGGCTGCCTCCCTCCCACGCGGCTCCCAGAACTGCTTGCCGTGAAGGCAGTAACTGTGAGGTCAAGTGTTGTTTTGCAGTTGCTGATGTTTGTGTGATAAAAACATTACACCGTCGTCAGTATTGTACCGGACACGTAAGACGTAGTTAAATAACTTCTCCTTCTGAGTTCTATGGAACATAAATTTAAAAAAAAAGAAACACACACACACACACACACACACACACACACACACACTGCTTTATTTTCTCTCAAGCATCATTCAACTGTAAAATATGAAACCTTTTTATACTAAAGAACATAAATGTAATGCAAACCAGTTTACATATATGGCATGTAATTATTTTGGATAAAGTGATTTTAGTATTTACTCTGCAAATGGTAACTTATATTTACTATTTTTCCTTTTGTTCCTCATTTCTGTCTGTAATTCTCACTGGGTAATCAAAGGCAAAGGGAAAACATGGTAGAAAAACAGTGGAACCTAATGGAAAAGCAATAATTTTTTTTTAAACTTGCCAAATGGCAGATACATTTACATTGTCAGAGAACATACACTCACATGGAACAAAATATGAGGGCTGTCCGGAAAGTATCCAGCCACATAATATGAAAAATAGAGGCATTTGTGGATCGATTTTATATTATGTATAAACTACATTGATTTTTTTAGCTTTTAGAAGTCTGCGTAAAATCCTAATGAGCCTGGAGAAGGGCCTGCAACTACACACGCCAAGATAGAGAAATAATCGTGAACCTAATAATGTTGAGCAAGAGAAGCTCAACACAAAGTGAACCTGACATATGATTCATTCGTGACAAAGTCAGAGTACAGAACTCGCCCGAGGTCCTAGATGTTAGGACCATGGTTGCCTTGGGGGTGGGGGTGGGGCCTGGAAGCACACGTGCATGCACGTGTGTGTCTGGGATCACAGCGTCCTGGTTCTTGATCGGAGTGGTGGCTTCGTGAGTGTGTTTACTGTGTGAAAACCAGTTGAGCTGTGCCTCAGTGACAGGCACACCGATGTCCCACCACTTGTGTAGCTAGTTTCGCTGCAGTTTGTGAGTAGAACCCTGATGAGTGGGAAGTGTCTCTTTGCTGAGGGCATACTGGGTTATTCGGCTGCATATGAGTTACTGTTTTAAGCCCTATTGCAACTAACCCTTGTTTTGTACTTACGGGGAACAAGCCGACTGTGTGAACCCATGAATTACTGTCTGAGCTGAGTGGATTGTCCTCAGTGAACACAGACAGCCCTGTGAGAGCCACATGTCTTCATGCTTTTGAATGGGATGCTAAGAGTTAATGAAAACCACATTCACACTCCTCAAATACTGTCAAACTCGTTGTGTCCAGTTTCTTTTTGCCCATAACTTAATTGAAAGGTAATAGCCATAATATTATAATTAAAGGCCATAAATACAATAGTAGCTTTGTATAAAAGACAGCTATGACATTTTAATCACCTTCCTAGGGCTGTAATTTCATTAGAATCATGGCATAAATATGGTTTACGGAAGGCCTCTTGCATTTCTTTGGAAAAAGAAAAATAATTATTTTTATCTTTTTACCTGTCAAAAGCAATGACCAAAAAAAAAAAAAAAAAAAAAAAAAAAAAAAAAAAAAAAAAAAAAAAAAAAAAAAAAAAAAAAAAAAAAAAAAAAAAAAAAAAAAAAAAAAAAAGACAAGAAGAAAGGAAAATGACTTTTCGTTTTTATGATTTTATGGAGAAACAAAATGAGTCAGCAGTGCCACCAACAGCGTTTCCACTCCTTGCAATGCCTTTCAGTCTCAGAAAAGTCTTCCATGGGGTGTGGTGCTCGTGAGAATGAAAAATTCAAAGCAGTGACTAATGCAAAATCTTTTTTGCAGTTGGTTCCTCTGTTACGGAGGCATATTGCCTAGTGATTGAAAGCTTATATAGTGGAACTTTATGGTGAAGCCTTGTACACTTTTTATCTTTAAATGAACCACAATCTCAGTCCCCAAGCCTAAAATAAGTAGCTGGCCACAAGTCAGAGTGCTGACGGGAAATACAATGCTGAGATGACCCTCAGTGACTGCTTTGCTCTACAAGTTCCGGTGAAAATAGATTTCTCGGAAAGACTTTACTGAATGCAAAATTGCATTAGATTTATGCTGGCCTGTGATTTGGGCATTTAGAGAAGAATGAGGTTTCAGCAAGTTTTTTCTGTTACAAAACTTAAGAGATAAATAACATTTCCTGAGAGAAGCAGTGAGGCAGTGGTGAAAATGGGGTCCCCTGAATTTTAACCTAAGTGGATGGAGTGAAGTCCTCATGCGATATATTACTTATATTCCGTAGAGGAGGAAGGTGACTGATATGGAACTGGATTAAATAACGAACTACCCTGAGAAACCTGCTCAGACACAGACCTCCAGGAGGGTATTTTGAATGGTAGGTACGGATGCCATGTCCACCTGCTCGCTGTGTGGCCATTTGGAGCTCAGGAGATTTTTCTGGATCCCAGATGGCTCATCTATGATATTGGGAATATGGGTCAAATTGTCTGGAAGGTTCTGGACAGTTCCAGAAGTCTTAACATGTAATTAGATTTATTTTATTTTTAAGCCATTTTAACAGAATAATTGACCATGTGGAGTGGCTTACAACACACTCTTTGGTAGCAAGGAGAGTGTTACATGTCTTCTCTCTGTATTTATGTGATACTATAAAGGCGAGGGGGACTGGGAGAGTACGTGGGGGAAAGAAGCACACCACATCACCGATGCAGGCGACCAGGACTTGTCAGTTCAAACCTCCCATTACGCTGCAGTCATCGGTTGTCTCTCCTTTGCCTTAAAGCCAAAGCTGCAACCTACAAATAAGTGCACACATCACAGAAGATGTTTTATGTTTAAAACTGCCCATTTTTATTCTTTCTCATTGGCCAATTTAGCCCTCCTCTTTCAAATCAAAACACGCAGGTGGACCATGTTGGACACACTCAATGCACCGGTCTGGAAATGATGGCACTTAGATTTGCTGATAATAAATACTCAGTGACCATTTACAGAGTTGTGGCTTGAGTCGTGGTGTGAAATGATTTTAGCCAGAATTAGATTAATAAAATTATGAAGCCAATGAGTTTGAGACATATTTATGAGATAGACAAGGCAGGATGTAAAACAGAGAATGCCCAAGAGGAGGGAGAGCTCTGATGAAAAATTATGATCAAGGCTACTGCCCAGGTTTGTTGTGTGAACAAAGCGATAGATCGTGATGTTAACTCACAGGATTGAGGACTGTGGGAGAAGGGAGGGTTTAGTTTGTTTGATCCATAGTATATTCAAATCAACCTGTCTGGTACTTAATTAGATACATGGGTTTAAACCTCAGTGAAGAGATCAGATCTGGACTGATAATTTGTCTTTTTTTATTGAGATGTAATTGACAAATAACATTGGATGTTTAAGGTGTGCAATGTGTTGAGTTGATACACTTATATATTGCAATATGATTACCACTGTGGTGTTAGCTGGCACCTCTATCATGCCACGTCATTATCATTTCATTTTTTTTTATGGTGAGAACAATTATGATCTAGTCTCTTAGCAACTTGGAAGTCTATACTACAGTATTGTTGATTATGAAGTCTATACTACTGTATTGTTAATTATGAAGTCTATACTACTGTATTGTTGATTATTGTGCTGTGTGTTAGATCTTCAGAACTTATTTACCTGCTCATTGCAAGTTTGTACCCTTAACATCTCCCCACTTCTCCCACCCGCAGCCCCGAGCAGCCACCACTATACTCTGTTTCTATGAGTTTGGCATTTTTAGATTCCATATATAAGTGATGTCATTACAGCTTTCAGTCTATGATCCTGTGATTAAAGCCCTGAGAATAACGTAAATGCAATGTAAAATTAATTTTACATTTAGACATTTTTTTCCTTTCATATATGGTTTTGAATTTTCCCAATTGTATCTATTAAACATGTATTATTTAGCAGGCTTTTTGAAGTCCTTCCACTTTAAAGCTTCCAATCTTAAGTCTATGTTAAGGCCTTTAAATCTGTCCTGATGCACTAGGAAAAAGAAGAAAAGATGTATGTATCATGATTCATTTTAAAAACAAAAAGACATGCAGGAAATTAATCAAATCAGTGTTAAAATCCTCATACAATACAAGGTAAATGTGATTTGTTTTTTTGGTCTTTGAGATAAAAAAGTACGATTCAAATGAAACTATGTTTTTAGTTGTATTTACAGTGACAGTTATATATAAGGTAAACATTTTTCTAACTTTTATTTATATACAGTAGTATTATAATAGATTATTAATCTTTATATAGTTTAATGCACAAATAATGAAATGGGTTTATAAATCATGGCTATTGATCTGACTAAGTCATTCATTCAAGAGATTAAAAAAATAGAATGAAGTACTAGAACAAAACTAATGTTTCAGTTTTTTAGTTGGCAAGGCCAGGCAATCAAATAAGAAAGACAAATTTTCAATCACTCTGTAAGTCTAAATATAACATACAAGAAAATTGAATGCCAGAAAGCAATATAAAAAATAAGAATTGATACGAATGTTTATGTTCTTATGAATAAAGTTTTTTATTATGACACTTATTTTTATGTGAATATAAAACCCTGAGGTAGTAAAACTATTTTTCACAAAATAATCTGACAAAAATGTTCCCATGAAAAAGAATAATTATATTATGTAATTTTTAACCTAGTTTAAATACTGATTTGTACTGATTTCATTTGTTATTCTATGTAAAATATTTAAATATTTATAATTGGGATTGTGGCCGCATATGTCTGCTCCCCATTCTAAGGTAAGGGTATATTTTTCTTCTCCTTTTAAAATTGTGTTGTTTTCTGTCAGTTAACCATAGTTGAATAATAAATCACCCCTAAGGGTAGTGGCTCCAAATAAAAAGTTATTATTTCATGTGTTTACGTGGATATGATAGATTTATTATTATTATTATTATTATTAAATTTGTTAGGGTGTTATTGGTGAGTAAAATTACCTAGGTTTCAAATGTACAATTCTGTTGTGTAATAATACATCTTCTATGTGTTACATTGTGTGCTCACCACCCAGTGTCAGTTCCCCTTCCATTACCATGTATTTGACTCCCTCCCTCCTCTCCCACCCACCTCTTCCTGTATCCTTTGGTCACCACTAAAGTGTTGTCTGTGTCCATGAGTTTGTGATGTGATGGTTTCCTGAGTGGCTAGCTGTCACACAGCTGTGGTTGGGTTTCTGGTGGGTGGAGAGGCAGCTAGTCTGGGGGACTCAGGATGGGTCCACTCGACTCTGCTCAGCTCCACATGGTCTCAACTACGCCAGAAGGTCAGCTGGCTTGTTTCTCATGTGGGCAGGGCTCAGAAGGAGCAAGAAGCCAGCCCCTAGGGGGTTAATTAAGGCAAGTCACAGGGTCAGCCCAGATTCCAAGGGATGAATTCCAGAGTCACCTTACAAAGGGTCAGAGGGCACAGGAGGGGCTGGAGAACAGGGATGAGAAGAGCCCTGTGTCTGGATGATACTGAGAGGCCATTCCTCGGCCTTTCCTGAGATCAGGTGCAACACTGCGAGAGGCAGGGACGGTCAGTTTCCACCTTCCCAATCCCAGATCTGCATATGTCAGATGTGCATTTCTCACAGTTCCACAAATACTGTGATACCATCTAGGTCTTTGAGCAAAACACACTCTTGCACATATATCAGCACAAATAGCCTTCTTGTCTCGCAATTAAATCCTAACAAACGTATGACAGCTCTTGACGCTTCTGAGTTGTCTATTATTAGAAATACCTTCCTGGAATGTTCCCCCAAATATTTACTTTTCAATTATTTTCTCCATTCATTTGTAGCTAGGATTAGCACCCTGGAAGATGACTTCCTTCATGACACTCTGGGTTCCAGTTCCTAATAGGACGTTTGGTCCCCTCAGATGCTGACATGGTGACTAGGAAGGCCATCTGGCTGTCTAGTGAGGAGTAAGGGCTTGAAGGCGGGCTTCATGCCCCTGTTTTCCGTTCTGCGAGTGTGTGTTGGCTTGAAAGGTCAAGAAGGGCACCTCAGGGGTTTCTGATCGGGTTATCCTGATTTCTCAGCTACGAGTCTCGTTCTTTCCAAAGCTACCGAAGCGGAAGCTCTAGAGTAAATTTGGTCCTCACCCTTTGTGGTACCACCTCCGTTTGTTTCCCTGGCGGGCAAGATGCCTGGGACCAGCTGACACTTTAAAAGAGTTTCTCAGTCCGGCCTTGGAAGAAGGGAAAAGAGAAAACCAAATGTAAAAACAAAATGCAGTGGCCCCCAAATACGTCTGCTGTTTGCCAGACTCATTTTCTAGAACGTGGATCATACCTGCTTGTGAAGGTCAAGTCAGAGCTCCTGAGCAATTTAATCTTTTAATTAATCAACCCATTGCCTCACTTCTCAAGATATTCTGCATTGAAATACTTTCATTGCTTCAGGATAAATAATTTATTTGCTTTTAAGAAACATTATAGAGAATATTCTTGTATACATTTAACCATAAAATACTAAAATACATGTCTGTGTATAGGCCATGTATAACAAAATAGTTATTCAAATTATTAGTATTGTTTAGTATGACTATAAAGAAAAACACAAAATCACGGGCAAGGTATAATTCTCCCATTTTTTTAATCCACAAAATATATAACATCAGGCTATTCTATTCTCTTTAGGACAAATAAAATTACTGAATTTTATTCTTATATATAAGTCAAATATTCTGTAATATAAATTGCAAAGCCATGTTTCAGCATGATTTTTTTTTTAAATAAAGGGATACTGTGCAAATACTGGCCATCTCAGAATTTGTTTTTAGTTCGTGTTACTATTTTTATATGTGGATTCTCCAAAAGTCAGCAAAACTGTATCCGGGTCCAAAAGAATAAGAATTATTTCCCTCAAAAATGTAGACCTCAAATATAATTCTGTTCTCTTAGAAAAATGTCTAACTTTCATTTAATGAAGAAATAATAATGTATTCAAGGAAATGAGCTTATTAAAGTGTCCTTTCATATTTATTTGCTTTTGTAGACAGGTGACATTGATCGATTAAATAAAAAGGGTACTTTATAATTTAAGGGTCTAATCAAAGTAATTACAATTCCAAGTGATTCAGTTATTTGATTTGACTAATTTGATTGATTATAATGTTTTTATTCAGAGAAATCAAAAAGTTTGGGTGCAACTCTAACAGATAGATGAAGGATATCAAAATGGAAAGCATAGCTTTTTGAGACAGAATACTAAAATATCTTATGTGTATATCTGGATAGTAAGTTAGAATTTTCCAAACTTTCTAGTATGATGAATTATATAAAACCAAGAATGAGGATTGTGTTTGTGGGTGATGTTTTTAATTAAGTTGATTTCTTCTTTATAAACTGAATTTCTCTTGTAAGTCTGCCAGCTTTCTTGTTTGGCCTTAAAATAATAATTGCCTTTTGGTTATGTCCAGCATAAGACATTTTCTCCACACATGAAACCTTATGTTATGAAATACACTGGTTAATTTTAGAGTGTTTTAAGAGGCATCCTGTCGTATATTGTTTGCCTTAGATTAATTCTCATTTGTTCTTAGCCCCTGGTCTTCTGAATTCTATCTCTCATATTGATGATCAAATAGACATTAATGACTTTCTTTGAAAACCTCTTGCTTTCACAAGTTATTGCAGTCCCCAAAGAGCCTTGGGCTGCCTCTCAGTGAATGATTTGTTAACTTATATATGGTATCCAGGCTTTGACTGCTTTGCTTCTCCTTCGATTATGTGCTTCAAAACATCCCATACTGTGTTACAATTAAATGAAATTACTCTGAATATACAAAATATCTTGCCTTAGGTTAAGATAGATAGTATTTGTAACCTTTTTCTTCCTCGAAATAATTTTTAGCCGATTAAGTTCTGCTAACCAGTGTATTTTCTCACCTAGTAAAAGTGGTTTTATGCTTGCATTCCATTTACAGTTACAAAGGTCTTTAAATACACTACCATCAGGAATCTGGATGAACACTCAGCTTGCAATATGGCAACTAAACACTTATCTTCCCAAATGAGCATGAACACAGACTGTCAGCAAGGCAGAGAAAGATGGCTGTGAGTGCCCACAACAGAAACAAGGCCATCCCCTTGCCACAGAAATGTCTGACAAGCATCCTGTCTGACATGAACAATGTTTCCTCTATCACCAATGACAACACTAGCCCACTTCATATATTTAGTGTCCTAGGTAAACACTCTTAATATGTATTTGTATTAATAATAGTATGTGAATTATTAACCACATGATACTAAATTTGTTATACATTATAACAAATAAATTATGCAATACTAAAATATATATTATAATGTACATGATATATAATGTAATATACATTATAACATTTTATTTATGTAATTATATATTTATATTTATAATATACTCATAGCTAGTCATATAATTAATTATGTAACATAGCATTACCATTATTATTATTTTTTTTGGTAGTTCCCTGGCTGGGAATTTAACCCAGGCTGCAGCGTTGAGAGCACTGAAGTCTTAAGCCACTACACCACCAGGGAACTCTGCCATTATTATTATGTGTCATTATTATGTTTCCTTAAAGCACTCTTCTTAGGATTATCTGGCATAGGCCCAAGTTCCTAGAAACGCCTGTCCAAGTCCCTCTCATTTACGAAGCCTACACTTACTCTGGAGTGTGTTCATCCTTGCTGTACTAAAATGAATTAACCTAACTTTGTTTATGTATTCATTTTAGATTTTACTCCCAGTTAACACAAGCCAGTTAATCAGTCTGTAAATGACCATCACCTTGAGTATATCATTATTTCTGTGTAACCTTAGGCAGGGGCCACTATGGTCTTAGAGTCCTTTTCTTAAAACATGGGAGTACAATACAAACAGCTTCATTTGTATTGCTTTGAGGCTCAAATGAAAAGACATTTTTTAAGAATTATAAAATGCTATTCAAATTTTAGTTGCTGATGGTCATAGATTCCATTATCCTCTTCCTTAGGCAAAATTGCATTTCTGCTCACTCACTGCATGTGGCCTTTGCACTAGTGCCCACGGATAGAGATCACTACCTCTGCATTGCTGCCTACAGCTAGGTCTGACTGCTTGGTAAGTGTCATCACTGCCTTATTAAAGAGGCATTGCTCACAAATAAATTTCTGTTTTTCTCTACATTATTTCCATTATTGTGGTTGACATTTTCTGGTTGACTCTATTGACCCTGATTTTAAATAGTCACATGAAGCACAGTATAGTAGTCAATTTCTCGAGTAATAAGAATGTTGTTTCCAGAATTGCAAGGAATAAATGTTGTGAGGTAGAATTAAAATATTTCTTACTTCCAAAAAAAATTGATATAACTAATCATTCAGTTGTAATTTATGACATCCGTAGTAGGTTGATTACAAAAATGACCAACATTCTCCAGTACTGTTTGTATGCATGCACTTGGTACATTTTTTATGCTCCCTCAAAAAAACTGTTGCAAAAGATCTGTTGGTTATAGTCCTTTACGCCTACGGTCGATGGATTGCCAAAGTCCTCCAGGGCTCCCTTCATTCTGAACCAAAGCATCAAGAGGCTGTACATGCTTCTGCTGTCTCTCAGATCCCTGCCGAACCATAAGAAGAAAGCTAGAGGAGAATTAGCAGGCAGGAGAATCAGCACAGGTGAGGTCACCCTTGCTCATCCTACCCCCCACCCCTACACGCCACCTGCCCGCCAGTGTATGAACAAGCTCCCCAGAGATCCACAAGTAAGCCAATTGGCACAAGCTCCCCTACAGGCTCATGAGCAAGATAATGCTTGTGGTTTCATGCCACTCAGTTGGCAGGTGGTTTATTATATAGCTATTAATACGTCTGTATTAAAATTTAAAAGTTAATTTCACATATAATCAAAGTAGCTCATCAGAACAACAGTTGACATGAAAATTTTGAATTTGGCTTATGTACCAAATAAATCTCAGCATACAAACAAAGTAATATGGTTTGGCCTTCAGAGAAGAAAAAAATCGGTAAATAAATAGATAAATAACTAGCTGAGGATCAGTTTTCCTCAAACTTTCTCAATTAGCCCCACTATAGTTTATACCAGCTTTAAAAAAATGCCACTAACATAAAGGGCTGTCAGAAACTATCCAGCCATCACTGTCTCTCTTTTTCATATTATTAATACATGGCTGGATACTTTCTGGACAGCCCTTGTAGAGCAGGACTCAGAAAGCTTTCTCTGTAATGGGCCACATGGAAAATATCTTGGGTTTTTCAGCCAGACAGACGCCATCTCAAATACTCAAATCTGCTATTGGAGCAGAAAAGCAGTCATATGCAAACATCAATAAATAGTTAGGACTGTGTTACAATACAAATCGATTTACTAAAACAGGTACAGGCCTTAGTGTGCTAACTCCTGACATCAGAGTTAATCTTTCTTTTATACTGCTTATCTTTAAGAAATCTACATGTGGTAAAATTTTTGAGACCATGTGAGGGTTTTTAGCATATAGTACCTAGGGAATCACATTAGGGGAATCCCAGAATTTAAATATTCTTAGTGGCTTAGGGTGCATGTTTTCTAGATTTATCCTGAGAAGTGCAGGTTTGTTTCATTTTTCTGTTTCTTCACATTTCAATTATTTTTAAGTCAAGTTTATTATTACAATAGCAAAATAAATTTATTATATTAATATAGAGACAGAAAAATATTTACCAATACTTCTCAGTGTTCTTCTTGCATGAGATAATTTAGTCATAAGTAAATAAATCTTTTATAAATATTATTTGTTCATACCATAATCATTCAAATGAGTTAATTTCATGAAGTGCTATTTCAGCATTAAATTTTAACCAAAATGTTAATCTTTCATTATACTTAAAATATTTAAAAATAATACATGAATATAGAACTAGAGCATGTATTTATATTACATTTCAATTTTTATACTTTCTTATTTGAAAATACTCATTATTCAGAAAATGATAAAGCAAAATTAATATGTTTTCCTGTGCCTCAGCCTCTTGGACCTTATTAGCATCTCATACAACCCAGAAAACGCATTTCTAAAAGCCTTGCATTCTGTGTCACAAGTAAGAGTTTGCAGAAGGTCTAAAAAACAGGAGTATCTTAAAAGCTGTGCATTTTAAACTATGCCATGATAAAACCAACTGGTTTTTAATAAAACTGGCATTATCCAATCAAACATTTCAATTACCATGCAATAACTTGAATTATATATATTGTCTTCCTTTTCTACTCTGGAGGCCATCAGAGTCCCTTCTGCGGGCCGTATGGCAAGTAGAAATTTCACTCATTGCTAAATTATGTTTTGCTCTTACAGAATAGTCGGAGGTCCCACCAAGAATTCACCTGCCTGACCTGACTAAAATGCTAGTTGGATATGATAACAGAAGTATGTGCTTTCCACTACTCCCAGAAGTTAGTACAGGCATCCCCTGTATAACACGGCACTTCTGGAAGGAATCGGGGAAAATCCTCGTACAACATGGTGCCCTAGAACACGGTTTCACTCTGTAACAGTTTGGGAATTAGAGAAATTCCCGAACAACATGGAGAGTAGTAAGAGCTTTTAACAGCAAAAAATATTTCATTTGGAATTAGGAAAATCCCTGAACAATATGGAGCATAATAAAAGCTTTTAAAAGCAAAAGATATCTCATTTGAAATTAGGAAAAACCCTGAATAACATGGAATGTAATAAAAGCTTTTCAGAGAAAAAAATATTTTTTTACCACTGAAAGAAGCACAAAGTTTGAGAGAAAACTTCACAAGTACTTAGCACCATATAACAAAATTTATAAAAGTCTCAGCTAAAAGCAAGAAACCTAAAATCATAGATTTTTTTGCAAAAAGTACAGAATAGAAGTCAAGATCATGCTGAAGAAAGTTTAGAGGATGAAGATATCTTGTCAAAAAGAAAACCCCCTTGGTTAGTGGTGCTTAGTGATGACAAAGAAAACATTTAGTACATATTAATATGTTATACTTTTGATGAAAATTGCTTTAATAAAGACATTTCTCTTAATTATAAAAATAGAATTTTTTTTTTTTTTTAATTTTTGGAGCCTACCTCCTTTTTTTAAATCTAGTTCTTTGTTTCATATAACATGGATTCCCATAGCATGACATTTTAGAAATTTAACCTGTTATACTGGTGTTACCTGTATACAGAATTAAGCTCTAATGACCTGGAGTGATACCTGGCTTGATAAAGCAAAGTTTATTACAGTTGACCCTTGAATAACTGGGGATTCAGGCCCCGACCACCACACAGTAAAAAATTCACGTACAACATTTGACTCACCCAACACTTTAATATAGTCAGCGCTTAGCATTGACAGATTTGTGAAAACAGTATTTTGGGTGCATCTGTGGTTGGGAAGCCACTGTTTAGAAACTGTGGTTGGGAAACTCAAAATACTGTTCCTTGATCTGCGGTTTGTTGAATCTGCCGGTGCGAAACCCACGGATAGCGACAGCGGCCGTATCTATTGAAGCCCATCCGGGTATTTACAAGTGTGCAGTTCAGCCCCGCGCTGTCGTGGCCTTCCGGACGGTCGCCCCGGGCACGGAGAACAAGGAAGACGAGGCGGAGATCACTTCAGACTGGTAGGTGGCAGGTTTAATGAGTAAGGCACTTACCTAGAGTCCCTTCTTGGGCACCACAAGACAAGGAGGTACCCCGCTGGCCTGGTAAATCCCTCAAGTTTCTATAGAGACCTTAATGGGGTTGGTCCCATATACCATCCCGAAGGGCGCGGCAACACCTTACCCTCTTAGGGCTGCGTTTCTGCGGAGCCACTGCCGGGGGATGGTGGGCAGAGCCTTCATTCCAAGGACGGGAACGGCAGTGAGGAGCCTCCACTTCTCAGAGTCCACCTGGGGGGGTCACAGGAGGTCATGTTCGCTCCGTGACCTACCTCCTCTAGGATGTCCCTCCAACCCCTGCTCCTCTTTCCTTCACTCCCCAAATACACTACTTGGAGGGATTCAGTCACAATGCAAAGTGGGTGAATAACCCTCTGACAATCATTGTATTAACAGATTTCAGATCAAAACAGTTTTTAACATTTCCATTGTATTACATTGATTAAACTTCGGTTATTTGGACACTTTCTAAGGGAGATTAAAATCTTAAAGGGAGTAAAACCAAAGTGATTAGTCACAAAGTATTGTTTTGCTTATTTGTCTCTATAAAAATATAGTAAATTATCAATAAGGGAGTAAATTCAATGTGATATATGAGTTACTTATAATAGGCTTATAATTAGTATATTTTAAAGCTAATGTTATGTTTTATTACATGTTTATTATGTATCTTAACAATGCAAATGTATAGTGCCATTATTAATCAAAGTAACTGATAAATAATAAAGAAGGATAAAACACAGAAGAAAATTGTTGCTAAGTAGAAGCAGTGCAAATCAGTGTGTCTTGCCTAGAAAATAGATGTTTTTTTGCAAAGTATTCTTATGTCCTAAGAACCAATTACTGTGCTTTTGGTTTGAATTTTGTCATGTTTTTGAGTTGTTCTTTAATAAAAGATCTGACTTCTACTAAAGATAAAACTTGTAATAATGCTGGTTTTTCTCCATTTGAAGAGTGCTGTCTAACATTAATTAGGTAAACAATACTGCAATTCTTTTTTATCTAGAGATACCTATGACTGTATTCATCTATTGATGGAATAATAAGTGTCCTCTGAGAACTCTTTCTGATATTGCCTTTTTAAAATCAGGCCCTGAATTAAAAGTGGTTGCTGGCTAATGACAACTCTAGGAATTTGTGACTGTAGGTATGGCACTCTTGAGTAAGGAGGGATGCTAAAATAAATCGGTATGAAAAACATTTATTTTTCTGTAATTTTAATTAGCTCAATAAGGATATAGAAGTATTTTTACTTTTATCAAGACCATAATTTTAATATAAATGTTTTAGCTGTATATTTTATAATTGATATGAATGCATTCTAATCATAATTCACATGCAAACTCTAGCACAGTATTTGTTAGCAAACTGGTTTTTAAGAAAATTTTGTTTCTACGAATAAAATGCACTTTTCAGTGTTGAAAATCTTAACACACGCTTCATAAGAGAGTAGAAAGTCTAGGAAATTTGCAAATGCCCTCCCTTGTCTTAATACCTTCTTGTCCTCAGGGTAATGATTAACTGAGTCCACATGACTGGGTTGTATTTCACTGCATGGAAGGAATTCTGTGTTTCTCCATTCTGATCTTGTCTTATCTCAGTTGGTTGTCACCATTATTCTCTTGTTATTGCTGAGAAGCTCTCGCTACAGGTTACAAAGCAGAAGTTAGGTCTCCTAGGAGAAATAACAAAAAGAGTGGTTTTTCAGAATGCTGCCAAAAAGGGTTGTGACAGGTCCTGCCGACAGTTGATGCAGGACATAGAACCATGGGCTCTGGCTCAGGCCTGGATGACCCTGTTTCTGGAAGCAGACCTCTCACCTAGAGGGACTAACTCATGACTTCCAGGTTGATGCTGAAACAGGTGATTCCTTGAGAAGGAGCTGCTCACTCAAGGTCAGAAGAAGAAAAATTAGTTAAGTAGGTCTGGATGGAACTAAAGAGGAAAGATTTTTAAATTAATTAATTTTGTTAGATTTATTGGGGTGACATTGATTAGTAAAAATTACATAGCCATTATCTGTCTCTGGTCTTTTATAATGGTTTGTAAGTCTTCTTTAATGCTTGCTATCTCTGTTGAAATCATCACAGTTCTTAAACATTTTTATAATCGTTGCTTTAAGCTCGGTTTCTGATGGGTCACCTGTCCCCATCGCTAATTCTCTGGTTTATCCTATTTCCAGCCTCTCTGGACCCTACTAGCTGCAGTTTCTTTGGAGTTCGCTGCTGATCCTGGGCGGCAGCGGTCTGTGGGGGAGGGTTATTTGCAGCTTTGTTTCCTTCCTGTGGCTCCCAAGGTGGTCGAGGGTCGTGCAGGGAGTTTGGTCATGATTGCACCTTTCTGTTCTGGGTTTGCCCCACGTGCATATTCTGCCCTGAGCTTGGGGATCAGTCCTGTTTGCTGGTCTCTCAGGTGATCCTGGTTGTAGGCTGACAAAGGTGTGCGCAGCCCCCTCTCCCTCTCCTTCCAGGCTGGAGCTTTCACTCTGTGCCTCCTCTCCACCCAGCTGCGCCCCCTCATCTAGGAACCCCAGTGAACTCCGGCCACTCTGGTTTGCACCTCATGGGGCCACAGTGAGGTGGGGGCAGCATCTCACGCCATGCCCGTGGGCCCCCTTTCCTCCGTCCAGGGACCTAGCGAGGCGGAAGCACTCTTCCACCGCCTCCTTCCTCCTCCATCCCCCAGAGGGGGGAGTCCACGCTGGATCCGTGTGGCCACGTTCCTGTTCTTCCCTTTATTTCTCCTTTGTGTAACCCTCTGCCCTCCTGCAGGTCCCTTAACATGACATGTGGGTTTCTTAGCTGTGACTGTGCATCCTGCAGAGGGCCCTTGGTTGAGGTCTAGGTGTTTTCTCAGTTGTCATCTCCAGGGGAGTGTTCCGGAGGTCCCTCTGATGCTGCTGTTTTGTTGCACTCTCACATAAAATTCTTCAAGGAAAGTTTAACTGTACTTATTTGCCTTGAAATACTGCTGATATTATTTTAATGTTCTATTTCTGGGGGACTATGAGAAAACCTTTCTTTTTAACCTAGTCATCAGTTTCAAAGGACTTGGGACAGCTGAAATGATACATCTTTTTAATGGTGACTTTTCTAACCCATTGCTCAGAAGTCACGAAAAAATACCTTATGGGAAATTGTGCGTGTGGTATAAATGAAGACTATCTAAAGAAGATGATTCTTTTGAAAAATATGACTTATGTTGATAATTCTTGTCTAAAAATGGTTAACGATTGATTTAAGCAGTGTTCTGAGTTCTTTAGTTTTATGGCAAAACAGTTACTTGGATAGGAAAACAAAAACCAACTTTTCAACAGTGGCCATGCCAGAGATGTGATATTTAAAAGAAAATGCCATTTGATTAAATATGACACTCCACAATTAAGTAAATAACAGCTGTGTTTCATACATGGAGGTTATGGCTGTGAATTTCTCCTATTGAGTTTAGGGTCTGGTGCTCTCTGGGTTTATAGAATGCCTCACAGGTAATAGAAATGCTCTATCTTCGCATGTACATTGGTGATCTTGGAGATTTTGGTTTCTGGCTTGGAGTGGATGACAAGAAAAGGACAATGAAGTTATGTTTTGCAGAGAAACATTGTGAGTAAATAACTCTAGGTGCTTTCAAAGCCTCTAGATTGAATATTTTGTAGTTCTAGTTTTGTTAACCATACCACAAGGATATCATCATATTTGTCAGTATCATAGGTTGTTTCTATATAAATAAAATAGGTGAAATAAAACAGATTTTCAAATTAATGCTTCTGATTTAAAAAAATCAGTTTAATAAAGTCTGTACCACAGTGGGTGACAGTATAAGGTTATCAATCTGGTATCTGGCCCTTAGCCTCAGCACACATTTTGGCTGTAGAAGCATGAAATATAGGCAAAACAGAGCTTATTTTCCTCAAAATCTGAGATTTACTGTAGAAACTTCCTGAAGGCTATGAAAATTAGAGCCTTCCAAAATCCTTGAATTTTGAGATTTACCTTCTAAGACAGAAGCATTTTTTAATTGAAAGCATGATTATCCAAAATGGAATCATTGTTGACTGTGTAATGGTTTGGGCCATAAGTATTGCCTTCTCTCTTTATTTTGGGAGCCACTTGTTCTAAAAGTTGGATTCCTGTGCATGTTTTCTTACTACTAGAAGGCCAGCACTCAGTGCTTAAAAGTTGTTTTAAGTTTGTTCTTTGAAAACATACAATATATTATCACATACCAGATAGTAGAAATGATCACATACCTGAAAAAGACCATAGTTTTCAGTCCTAGGAAAACTTTGAGACCTGCGAAAATCCTGTTCCTGTTTAAGAATGATCACTTATGAGCTCACCTTGTGCCTATTAGAGGCTTAATTTCACTTGATAGAGGTAAATTGGATGGTGATTATATTCTAATTGTTAGTCAATGAAGGGAGTGAAGGAAGAAACTCCTGTTTTATCAGGTGGGAAATTCAAAGGAAGTACTATTAATACTTTTCCTCTTTATTTAAGGTCGATGGATACCTTTATATTTTTAGTCTGACACTACTACTGACTTAACTTTTAAATGGATATTTGCTGTATTTAACAGTGTACTTGGATATAAAGTTCGTTGCAGTTCGATTACTCAGCAGATTTCTCCTTGGTGTCAGTGATGGCCCAGCACTGCCCTGGTGACCATGAAATATCAGTGAACCAGGCAGACAAACGTCCTTGTTCTTAAGGACCTTGAATTTTAGCAGCTGGGAGTGAACAGAAGCAACAAACAAAAAACACTAATTACAATAAATATGCAGACAATTAAGTGTGCTATTCGGGGACCTGATATTGCAAAAAGTGGGTGTGGTGCAACATAAATGGGGTGTGAGTGCTGTGGTATCCAAGGAGGGGATGTGACACTCACATTGAGTGATCTGGATGGGCCTGATTGAGAAAGTAGCATTTGAACAACAATTTGAAGGAGGGGAGGGACTTAGCCATGTGGCTACCTGGGTGCAGAATAACTCAGGCAAAACAAGTAGCTGGTCTTAAGTTTGGAACACGATAGGGGTTTTAAACGCACAGCTGCGTCACCGGTGCGGATGGAGTAGAGTGAGCAGGAGGCCAATTACTGGATGAGGGGGGTCAGAGACGTCCCAGAAAGGAAGTGAAAACTCTTGAGGGTAAGTGAGGGTCACGTGTCACTGACAACTTAAAGGGGTCTTTCCAGAGGATGTTTAAGGAAATACCGTAGCGAGGGCAAGGGCAGTGCCGGGAGAACTTTTTTTTTTTTAATGAAACAACCACCATTTTATTATGCATCTGATTGATTTTTATAATTGATTTTTTATTGGATTTTTTTGGGGGGGATTTTTGTTGTTGTTGTTGTTGTTGTTGGTATGTGGGTAGTTCCCTGGTCGGGAATCGAACCCAGGCCACAGCGTTGACAGCGCCAGTGCTGAAACCTTAAGCCACTACACCACCAGGGAGCTCCCGCAGGGAGAACTTTTAAGAGACAATTAGAATAATCCAGGTGGTGAGTGATGTGGCATGAACCACGGTGATAGCATTGAAAATAGGAAAAAATAGATATGTATAATTTATAATATATATAATGTATATTTATATATGTTTTATATACTTACACATATAAAACTTGAACTCCAGTGATATAGAACATTCCTTTTAAAATTGCACATGGAATATTTATAGTAATTTACCATAGAAATAATAAAATCATACACACACACATGCATAAATGAAAAAAAAAATAAGAGTAATATGTGAACAAGCTTGTGTTGAAGAGGAAACAATATACAAGATTAAAAATGTTTTTCAAAATAAATAATGGAATGACAGTCTCCAAATTTAGGGTGCACAGTTAAAACAGTTCCAAAGAAAAGTTGTAGCAATAGATGTCAATATTAATAAAAATTTTGAGCATGAAAATTACTGAATAATATACTCAACTGAAAATGCTAGAAAATGAGTATATCAAAGTAAACCAAAAGAAAGTGGATAGAAGAAATGAACGGAAACAAAAGAAAAGATTTTCAGCTTTAATGAGGTATAATTGACTAATAAAATTATAGAATATTTAAAATGTACAATATGATTATTTGGGACATTTATACATTCTGGAAGGCTTCCCCCCATTGAGTTATAGTAACTGACATACCATGTCCATCACCTCATGTATTTACCTCTTTTTTTTTTTTGAGGGGGAGAACATTTAAGTTCTGCTCTCAGCAAATTTCAATCCTTTAACAAATTGGAAAATAGAAAAGCATGGTACTAATAAACCCATAAGCTAGTTTGATGAAAATCAACATATAGTCAAAATAATCATTAGGTAAAGGAAATTTAAAATCTAAGTCCCAGAAAGAAACAGACTATTTTCATAGAAGAAATAGAGGAAAAAACCTAATGCATAAAGAGGGGAAGTAGTTACAGAGATTCTCCATAGAAAATTCCAGGTTTAGAGAAATTTGTGGGAGAAATGTAACAAAGATTGAATACTTGTAATGCAACATACTTGTCCCAGATTATACACTAAGAAGGAAAATATCTAAATTTGATTTATGAAGCTAGAATAACTTGTATCCTTAATCCCAATGAAGATTGTACTAAACAGAAAAGCTATAGGTTAATTTTAATTATTAATGCAGAAATCTTATGTAAAAATAGTACCAAACAGAACTCAGTTCATTTAATATGCAAGATGGCATGCATGACTAAATGGGATTTTATTTCAGGCCTACAAGGGTGGTTTCAATATTAAGAAATCCAAAAGTATAACCTATTTACTAATGGACCTCAGGAAATAAACAATATAGCACCATATCCATTGAAGAGAAAAACCATGAGACAAAATCCAGCAGGCTTTGTGAACAACAACAACTCGGTTTAACAGTAGAGAAAATCATCGATACTTTCTTAAAGCAGGAATCAAGTACTTAGGCCAGTGGGTGATCATGAGTTTGTGTTAAGGAAATGACACGTAGTTAGTATGTATGACAGAGCTGAGGGTGTGAATGTGACAAAATGAGGTTAAGAAGTCAAGGGGGGGAAGGTTTTGCATGAAATCTTGAGAACACTTTAATTCATTTGATGATATCAGGAAGCCAGAAAGTATGGTCAGCGGAGAATGGGAATGATCCGTTTCAGATGCTGTAGCGATTGCTGTGTTCGGTACGTATACTAGAGAGGGACGGAGACAGGGACACAGGGAGATTGGTGCAGTAATGAGCCAAGCAGCAGGCGTCTGGGCAGAGGGTGTGGACGGGCTGCCTGAGCACATCATAGGACCTGGGCAAATACAGTACTTACTCCACAGATATAAGACATAACCCAAATAAAATGTATCAGTCTGTTTTATTTAGAAATCTTCAAAGACCTTGCAATAACTTGGGGTCAGTGTTATTGATTACAAAAATGATTTCACAATTACAGAGATTAATAGACTATTAATAAGAAGTTGACTTCATAAGTTCTCTTTTTGTTTTTGGGGTCTAAGATGTGGTTTTCATTTTTGTTGATAATTGTTTTTCTTGCTTTTTCAATATTTAAAATTTTTTTTATTTGTATAATTGAAATAGACAACATAGGTACATTGTTCATAATTAGAGTAAAGAGAATTTATCTGGTGGAGAGAGACAACATGCTAACTCTTGTAAGGATCGTTTTTAAAATGTAAATATATGAATCAGTGCATAGACAACATAGAAAAATTCTTTCATAAAGTTTATTGAATTTAGATATGCAAAACGTACAATTTACAGGTGAGGAAAAACTCAGGGGCATGAAGTGTGACACTTTTTTCTCTAGCATCTGTATAGTGTTATTTTCTATATCCTGTATTTAATGACATGAAAGGAAGAAATCACATAGGCAGTTTTATATATTTGCATTTTAAAAATGACTCTTACAAGAGTTAACATGTTGTCTCTCTCCACTAGAGAATTCTCTTACTTTGATTATGAACAATGTACCTAATTTAAACTTCAAGTTTCTCATCATCTTGGTGATTTCTACTATCATCGAAGTCTTTAAAGAAGGCAATTAGAGACAAATACAAGAAAATACGCTGTGAATGGTTAAATGGTGGAAAGAATAGTAGAATTTTAAGTGGGAAACAGTTTGATTTTGGAAGTGAGGCCATGAGGCTGCATCTTGGAGGATGTGAAAATTTCACTAAACAGGGGTTAAGCAAGTTTCAGTCCTTTAGTTCAAACCCTGCAGAAAGCACTCCAAAAAGAGAGATTTATTTAAAATGAAAATGCTATTTTCAAGTAAATATCACTGATGACTTATTTGTTTATTGTTATCTTTGTAGTGTTGGGGTCCAAAAAATTAGCTGTTAATTTTTATGTTCATTTATTTTAAATGCTTGGAACCCGTTACTACTGAATTCATCTCCTTATTACCATTCCTTCTCTATTACTTAAAGAAATAAATATTTTTCGAGTTCTGTCAAAATGTAGTGATCATCTAATTCGTGTAGCTCATTTTTCTAGAGCTTTCTAGAAGAGGGTGGTGGCTCTCTTTGAAGTTTGCCGTGTATTGGGTCAGAGCCAAAGGTGGAACTGAGGTTACCAGCCAGGTCTCTGCACTTCTCCCTAGGAGCCCTCTTACTTCTTTGTCATTCAGTCACCCCTTTCCGCAGGCCCTTGATAATTCCTCAGGGATTTGAACATTTGTCCCCAACTGTGAAAGAACTCTGAAATAGTGCAAAAACGATGAATTCTTTTCTTAACTAATAGCTGTGAATTAGCAGATTCCTGTAGGGGACACACGGTTGGCATTCAAAATTTTGGAAAAAAATTGAAACCTAATTTTATTACTTGTAAATATGGCTTTTGTGGTAGGTCTTAATGAATAAATATCATGTAATTGGCAAGTAGAAATACAGGCTTAAGTAGTTTTTCTTGATCAATATTAATGGAATAGTGTGTGAAAGAAAACTTCTAAGGAGCTTGAAAATTTGTCTCGATTAGAAATAATGCCTCTTAATATACGCTTGAAATGTAATTTTAAATAAAGAATTTCATTGACCCTTGAAATTTTCATACAAAAATGGCATTATCAAGCTTCATTTTGATGATAAAGCAATTAAAGCCAGAGTAATTGTGTAATAAGTAAGATAATGTAGTCTAGTAGATAAGATGGAGATTCTAAATTCATCTGTTGTGGCTCCCAGGTAAGCATTATCCTCATTAATATCTCCTCCACTTATAAATTAAATCTCACCTTTTGCCTTTCTGTACAAGTAGATTGATACTCAAGTACAATTTGCCTTTGTCAAAATAAAGGAAAAATATCAAACAATGAAAATGCAATTGACAAGCTAGATTACTTCTAAAGGTATATATTCTAAATTTTCCAACTGAAGAAACTAGAAGGTATGGTACTTCTTAAGGGAAATGATGGAACAATGTGAAAAAATGATAATTTTGTCTATTTGCAAGGCCATTACCTTAAAATCTGAGTCACAATTAACTTTGACAAGGCAAAATGTTACATTCTCAGAATTTTCAGTTTAGTTTTTCCTATGAAGTTTAAGATACAATTGTCATTCTTATTCTACCAGAGCTTTGTATTGTTTTAGAAGTTGAAATATTTTCAACACTTATAGCAGTGAAAATATTAGTACTTCCAATATACTCTAGGAATTTTCTGGATATATCACTGGTGTGGTTGACTGATTTTAAATAGGAAGCTAAAAATTTATTTAGATGCCTTAAATGAAATATCTCAGTGATCCATTTAGAGAATGGGAAATCCTTTTCTAAGCCATATAACTGCAGATTTTAATCAACAGTTACTAGTGGAGCTCCACTTATAATAAAAATATCCTCCATTTCTCTAGTTTTGGACAGTTAAGGTGCTGTCCTGTAGGCAGTACCTTGTTAAATCCTCATACCAACTCCAGGAATTAGTGAGATGGGTACATTTTGCAGTTAAAAACATCCTAAAAATGAGCACCGTTACAGGTCTTTTCATTGCAAGCCAATTTGGATTCTCCCCCTCCTCCCATTACTGCATAGTCTAACAGCTCCATCAGCCTTACCGCTGTGATGGAGGTCATTCACTTCACAATCTTTTCTTTTTAACCCAGTAAGTGAGTTAGTACTTCCACACAAAAAACAATAAAGTAAGAAGAAGAGATTTCCCTAGTGGTGGCACTGGCCAGGGCAGGCTCAGAGATGCCAAGCTGGAGGCTGTGTGTGCCCTCTTTCCTCAAAGGAACCTCTGGACGCACATCTCGATCAGATTCATCTCTTTCCCCACCACGCTGCGGCACCGTATTGTCTGAACTTCAACACTGCACTCATCACCTTCTAAGTTATACGACGTGATTGGGCCTCGAACTCAAATTGTTAAGGTTCCAGAAGGCCAGAGCCACTATCCATTAAGATTTCATCCCTGTATTTTCTACAATACCTATCACAGTGGTCCTCAACACATGTTTGTTGAATTAAAATATATAAAGGAGTTGGACAGGCAGAGTCTGCCCTGATTTCATTGGGCAGGGGCAGTTAATGAATTTGAGCACCTCCTGTGTGTCCTTGGCAAAGCATGTTCCAATCCCTTAAGATAGAAATCACTGAGATAGGTATTATATCATTAGTATATTTAAGAATGAGTAATCTGAAGCTCTGTGACATTGAGAAGATGCTCAGTAGTGATGAAATCAGGAAACGGGCCCATTTTCTCTGTCTCCGAACCACCCCTTGCTTTCGAGGTCCTAGTAGGGCCTTTCATCAGAGCTCTCTCAGTAACAAATGGGGGCTCGTAGTCCAACTGGGCACATATTTGTGATTCTGGTGAGAAGTGTAGGAATCTCATGTAAACTGTGTTCATACAGTTCTGGGCTTGACTCTGGTTTCCACTCAGAAGTTCTTTTTTACACCAGTTTCACAACAAGTTAGCTCCATCTCATCCTGTCTTCAAGAAATGAATTTCCCGGCATGCTTTTGGCACAGCCTGGCCAAGCTCTCCACTTCGCTGGTTAAGGAATTGAGAGGTTGCACGAGCCCTGGGCAATGTCTTCACGAATGACTGCAGTTAATCAATTAACTAAATAAAGCATGGCAAGTTAACCAGCCTTTGTTCCTTCCTTCCTTTCTTCTTCCCTCCATCCCTCCCTCCCTTTCTCCCTTCTTTTATTTCAGTGAAAGATACATTTGACAGGCAGAGTCACTCACCTACTGCTCCAAATACAGTACAGAACCTTGAGAAGTCAGTGAATCAGAAGGAAACTTGATTAAAACAATAATTTCAAATTTTTTTCACATTTATTCATAAGCATTTAGTGAGTATCTACTGTGTACCAGGCACGTTGCTTAGACTTGGAGATACCAGCTATGAGATACAGCTTTGGGCAGCTCACAGTATACTGCAATTGCATTTGTGGAAATAAACAAGTATTTACAATATGATTGTGGAAAAGAAGAACAGAATTATAAAATAGTTAATGACCTCAAGCTTTGATTGCCTAAAATATTCTTGTTCCATCGTCGTATACAAATACCTCCCCATCAGTGTATTTGTGACTATGATGTTACTACACTTCTGATGACCAACAGCTTTTGCAGTTCAGAGGTGTTTTCTGACATGTGGCAGATGGTCAGTAAGCCTGTGTTCCCCAGGCCTGCTACAGATGACAAATAGACTTGGAAGGGGTGGAGGATCTGAAGAGAATAGCTTAATTTGAATAAGGAAGGGGAATGAAATGAGGCTGAGAAAATGCAGACAATTATTGCTTTTCTCAGCTTTATCAAGGAGTTCACACAAAGCAGCTACCAAACACAACATGCTCCTTACAAACTTCGCACACTCATCAAGGCTTCCAACAAGTTCTAAACCAAAAAGTATGTGTATTAGTCTATACAAGTGCATGGATGAAGCACTTTCTCTCATGGTTTGTGTTATTGCAACTCTCTACTTAAATAACAAGTAGAAGCTATTTGGGGGGAAACTTTGACTTTCTTTAGTGAGGAATCAAAAAATGATAGTTAAAGTGAAGAATTTTCATGTTTCTTCTCTTTGTAATGTAGAAAGACAAGTGATAGAGAATTTCATTCTGTAAAAGTTGGCAGACAAATAAGTGAGAAATAAAGTATAATCTCTAGGTTTAAGATTCATACGACTATATATGTTTCTATTTTTCTTTTTTTTTAAAAAAAATCTGAGGCCCCTTAACATTTCTTTTTGCATATTGTAAACACTCAGGAACAATGACACAGTGTGTGAAGACAAATGAAGATACATCTTAGATTTTAAAATAACACATTGTTGATCTGAGGCTTATTGTGGCATCCCTCTTGGAATCTTCTAGAAACAAACAATATTTTTCTTGGTGTTTGAATGGTACAAAACGTGAATAGAACTGTGCCTCTTGTTGCAAGATGTTTACCATCCCTGGGACTCCTGCAAATTCCATCCGCAGAAACACTAAATACCAGCTGCCTCCCATCATTTTGCCGAAGAAAACACTGCTCCCCCATTCACACAGCACTAGAAACCCAGTCTTTCTCCTGATTAAAAACCACTTGAGTGGAGAGAAGGGGTTGGATGGAAGAAAAACACGGATTCCCATCGCAGTTAAGGTTTATTGGCTACAGGTGGTAGATTGTGTTGTTTTGTTTCTGTTTTCTTTTCCCACGCAGGCGACAAAACACAGATGAGGCTACCTGAGGGGGCAAAGTAATGAAGGGTGTTGTCAAAAGTACGGAACCCACCTAAAGAAACGGCAGGAGTGTTAGAAATCAGTGCTCCCCTGAGATTTGGACCTTCTTAATACACTTGTTGATGCCTTATAAGATGATTTATCCCCAAAGTGGTTATCTGAGTATTTCTTACTGAATTTAGGCTTTCCAGCTGAGAGTGTGGTTGGTCCAATTTGGGTCATGAGTATCTCATGTAAGGTCTCTCGGGGGACCATGGGTTTAGCTCAGGATGGGTCACTGAGGAAGGGCTGCAGTGTCTGTTGTAACTCATCCAGGTAATTTGCAAACAGACTTAATAATTGGGGAGTTTAACCCTCCCCAATATTACCCATTGACTTACATGTCAACATTTAAAAGTTAGCAAGTTCCAAGTTGGATACCACTTAGAAAACCCAATAATCAAGCAATATTAAGTCTTTGTTCTTATGTGCCCACAATGACTATGTCAAGAGAAGTTGCCCTTTCGGTGGGTAACCCTGCCTTGTGTGCCCTATGGTGAACTCCAGTCTTTTAGTCACTTACCTGGTCCTGCCAACATCTGCTGCCGCGTGCCACTTCCACGCGTGCTAGAGAAGTGGCCCTCAGAAGCAGCATTCTCCTGGGAGAACCAAGGAGTGCTGTCAAAACCGGCTGTAAATTTCAGGTTAAGAGCAATGCAAATGTGATATATAAAACATGCAACTTTAAGCTTTTCTGTGTGACCATTATATCTCGATTTTAAAAAATTAATAATTTCTTCTAAATGTAGAAGGAAAAGGAAAATGTGTTGATTTGGAAGAAGCAGTCATGTGCTATTTATAATGCCTTTTACAAAGCAAGTGAGTTTCTGGAATGTGCTGACTACCTACCCTTTTTTGTCAACTCTTCTGCTCATTAGCTCATAGAGTAACATGAGAGTCCCCGCCGTACCTATTAATTCATTACAGAACTGATTGCATTTTCATTTTCACCTTTTTGAGCTATCAGATACATATTTATTTCTCATAAAAGTATCTTCACTTGCTTACTTCACTATTGGCTTTCATTTTAAACAACAGTATTGATTTTTTTCCCTTTTAATGTATTTAAACTTGCTATTTGCTAGCATAAGCAAAGTAGGATGACTTTTACGCTCTTTTTTTTATTTTTTACCCAGTTCAAACAGTTGAGAAAGATATTTCCATTTAAAGGGGGCAACTTGTCTGTGGTATTTCCATTTCCAAATGAAATAGAAGTTCTTGAAAATTTACCCTGCAGAAAATTTACCTGGAGGAATTGGTATGATATAATATTTCTATGAAATCTAAAACAACTAGATTCAATAAGCATTTTTTAAAGACAGAAAGCACGGTTTTGATATTAATTATAAAGACATTGCAATTAGGGGTAGGAAAAGGGAGGTAAAGCTGACATCTAAATTTGATACAGCCCATGAGAATCTGAATAGGCTCACCATATGAAAGTTTCCTCTGTGTGAACGCAGTCATAGTTCTCATTTATGTATCTCCACACAGTTTTCAGATTGCAAGAATATGCTGAACCCATGAAGTGCTTGATTCTTTAAGCCACTTAATACAAGTATTGGTGAAATCACAGCACAATCATAGTTGCATAGTTAATTCTGGGAAATGGGCAGAATGATGAGAACATTTGTTTTCTGTGTCATTTATCGATACAAATTTGTTCATGCCCATAAAATTATTTTGCCTATTCCTAATCAATATAAAGAATTTACTTCATATTAAACAGCGGGTCCTTAAGATAACTTAGACAGCGAGATGAGCAAGAAAGCATACCAGACATGCTGGGACCCTGAAATAGTGCTGACTTTGATTTCTGGTTGTTAAGACTCCCCTTTAGGTGACGAGCATAAAATGAACTTTGTTTGTATTAGTATCCATTGTTGTGTAAAAATCACTACAAACTTAGCAGCTTAACACTACACACATCTATGGGTCAAGTCAGGCATGGCTTAGAAAATGTTTGGGTCTCATGGGGCTTCAGTCAAGGTGTCAGCTAGGGTTGGGACTATCACCTCAAGACTAAAGTGGGGCAAGATCTTGTTTCAAGTGTACGTGGCATTGGCAGATTCCATCTCCTTTTGGCCTGTTGGAATGAAATCCAGAGTTTGTAGCTGGTCGTCCACCTGAAGATACTCTCAGTTCCTTGTCAGACGTGCTTCCCAACGGGAAAATTTGCTACATCTCAGCCAGAAAAGGGTAGAGTAGGATAGCAACATGCAAGTTATAGTCCTGTGTATACTAATCATGGAAGTGATGTCCTGCATCTTTGTTACAGTCTTTTGGTTAGGAGTAAGTCACATGTCCTGTCCATAAAGGCAGGGGAATATGTACACAGCCTGCCTACAAGAAATGGGGACCGTGGGGATTGTTGTGGAGTTTATGTGCCTCACCGTTGTACATACTGAGTGGTCCAGTCCTTTGGAGATCCTCATGATGAAAGAGAAAAGTTTAGAACATAAAATTGCAAAAAACAAAAACAAAAACAAAAAAACTTGCTTTTTCATATTGTTAAAATTTACACTAAGTAAATATAATAGTGCTCTGAATCAAATATGCTGTTACATTTGACCTTATAATTTATTTGAGTGATGTTGCATTTAAACTTCATGATATATGGAAAACTATGATATTGGCAGTTATATCTCAAACATTGTATAAAATGTACCCATAAAGTTTTTTTTGTGGCTATGCCCATAGTGTTCCTGAGAAGAAATTTATAAGGGATTTTACAATTTATGCACAGATTTACAGTTGGGATTAGTAATTGTGATCAGAGAAGAGAAGAGGACAGCTGCTCAACCTTCAGATTTCATGAGTGTGTTCACATAAGTGGGGAATCTCAGGGTAATGTGACATAATGAGTATGCCGTACAGTATCCCTCTGGTCACATGTTCAGAAACACTGCGCTTTAAAAGAGGCATTTCTGATTCCAAAGGGAAGAGCTGCTTTATTGGGATCAAATTAAGTAAATATCATTGTTTAAGGGACAGATAGGCTAACAAATGGATGAAGAAAATGAAAAACTTTCGACCCAATAGATAATTTCCTTGGGCGGCATGTTATCTTGTATTAATATGGTGAATATATGCTCTAATCAAAAGCAATAACAAATCTTGATGAGTTGAATTAATCATTTTTAAAGAATTAATCATTTTTAAAAAGATGCTGTAATCTTGTTTCAGATGTTATTAGGTTAGGTACTGCACAAATCACCGATTTTCTTATTTATGAAATTGCCTCTTTAAATAATGAGTTCTGCCAAACAAGTGATATTTGCTTTCGAAGGCACTTCCGAAAGAAGCACTTCCTCCCACGAGCTGGAATTTTCACATTAGACTCCAGGTATTTGAAATAACCTGAATTTATGTAAGCTATTGTGTTCTCAAGTTTATACTCTTGAGACTCATGTATTCAGTTTTGGGGATCCATTTTAAAGGTAAATAGGTGAATTTCCCCTAGTTTTCTGTCCAAGTTTATTGTTACTGTATCAGATGTATTTGATCATTTATATGCAACTAAAGAATGATTTAAATAAGTGGCTAGAATTTATTGGCTTTTGTGTTTCTAATAAGTATTCTATAATACCTATTATTTACATAAATTCAGCCACTTAAGCAGGTAAAAGCCAATTGTAAGAAAGCTAAGCATTTACTTCAGAAATTTTGAATTTTGAAAAATGGATAGCTGAGATAAAATACAATAATTTTCATTTAAATTGGCAATAAATTTTAAAGTATATTTGTTCTTACGTGGAAGTAGTTACTAAATATGTTTAGCTTTCTATAAAAATGATTTCTAAATTATAGGTTAGTTCTTTTGATATTCAAACAGAATAGGTATTCTCCTCAGATTTGTACTCCTGAATAGGGTTGATTGGCACACTGAGTAAGTTGGCTGCCTCACCCTGTGGTTACTAATTTCAAGCTATGCCTTATGCCAGCTGTCTTTGAAGCCTATGCTTTCATTCTCCATCCGAATGCATTTGTATTCGTCTGAAACAATTTCATCTTACATTTCCAACTGACATTACATGTCTTCCTTCAGATTTCATCCATGTTGTTTAAAACTCTGGTCTACTCTGAATTACTGTCAGTTGCTATGGCATTAAAGTATAAAACATCTTGCTTTGAATTATTTAGTCAGGTACATGTAGTAAACTACCGGAAACATAAGGAATATGTTGCCATCTTTGATTGATTCAGGCCCTGGAAGCTCTTGTCATAGGAACATCATTGCTTACAACCATCGTGACGACACTCCTGGGACCTAGGATGCTGTTTCTGGTGTGCGCCTGGGCGGGGACAGTATTCAGAGCGCAAACATGGCTGCCGGGGTGGCCCCGCCGCCCCGCTGGCTCGGTCGTGACCAGTCTCCATCAGAAACCTTTGCTGTTTAAGTAAGACTAGCTTTTCCTAATGAAATAGAAACATACTGCATTAAGATGATTAATTATTCATTGTTGGGTTAAATTCGTCTGACCGATCCTTAGTGAATTTGGAAAACAGCAACTTGACAGAGTAGACTGCACCGGGTACGCGGGCTCCAGAACTAGACAGAAGTCGCCCAGGTTTCAGAACACGCCCGACAGGGAGGAGCATACTGAACATATATTTAAATTCCAACTCATAAACCTGTAAATAACCACTATCCTTTCACTTAAAAAATCCTGTCACTTGGCAGCACAGTGTCCTAGATTAATACATTATCACTCTCCGTACATTTATATTCTTCCTTCCGAATAACGTTCAGTACTTTAAATTTATTTAATACTAAACAAATTTGAGGGTTAATAAATGGGTACAGATTAATCTATAATGCCCATGATATTTGAAACTATATAAAGTTACTTAGTTGGTATATTAGTAATTACAAAAGGAAGTTTAGGTGTACAATGCTAGATGACAGTCTACAAAATTGGTTTTCTTATCTAGTGAATTTTAAATAGCACTTTCAGCTTGCCTATCTTTGTTCTTCTGGGAAGGGAGATAATTTGATTACCAAGTCCACGGCTTTTAACGGCCACTCACATTGCCAGTTGAGATTTTAATGGATCCAAGATTGAGTTAGTCAGAGGTAGGGAAGTTATGGGTACTTGGGTGATGTTTCATATCATTGGCTATTAATTTATTTTTCAAATTTGGAAAATAACACTTATGTATGCAAGAAAGGTAAACAACTTTTCAATTTATGGGTTATTTGTTGCAAAAATACTGATTTAAATATTATGTGAATATTTAAAAAATAGGTTTTGACTAGGAAATTCATAGTAGCTGCATGATAATTTGCTTTTTATGCAATCTGGCATGCATTTTTATTATTTCTATGAAATTAGTTTTCACTGTTAATGTGAACTTGAAGTTGTGGTCTAAACTGGAATGAAAAATTGCATAAACAACTTTGTATTATAAAAAAATAAAAATACATATCCATGAGAAAGAAACTTTCACTTGTGAACATACCTAACAATGAAGGTACAATTCAGGCATCATGTATGTCTAATTTTATACACATATTTAACTGGGAAAGCTAGATGATTGGCTGAAATTTGTTAAACACACGGTAATGCTTTGGGCATGTTGTGCTTGGGGTGACTCTACGTGGCCTTAATAGTCCCCATATCCTCCAGCATATAGTAATTGTGGGTTAGTTAGGACCTGAATATTGAAATAAAATGTTTTCCCATATAGTTCAGTCTGTGTTTTTAAGTAATGAGTCCTACTGCCTGGTCCTATGTAAATGAATTGTAAAGACCTGTATTTGTTATTTCAAGACTGATCAATATATTAATGTATTTTAAATGTCAGATACACTTAGTTTACTCTGATTCAGTGAAACATTCCTGTCATCTGAACAATGCAGTTACAGAAAAATGCAGATAAAGGATTACCACTTAACACATCACTACGGTGGTTAAACTTTGAAACATTAATCAAAGCACATTAAGCACTGAATTTGGAGAGTGTGGAAGAACAAAAGGGATCTCTGCAATTGATTGAAAGAAAAAGAGTCTAGCACTAGAGACCTGTAATCACAGTGGCCCAGGCTGCAAGATGCTGCTCATTGCCATAGCAACAGACTGTGCTTTGTTACATCATGGAAATAAGGAGTGTGAGAGTCCTGCATACAGCATCCCACAGAGGGACAAATACATAGCTATTCTAGGAAAGGGTAATTAAAGATGTGGTCACAGGTACAGATGAGCAGTTTGAAAAGGGTAATAACTAAAATGCATGAAGATAGATGAGCAGCCCTTGAAAATTGATTCTGTTTTTATAGTGGGGCTTTCATTTTAACCATCCTCAACCACTGTTCTTACCGGCTTTTTTCTTCCCTTCCTTCCTTTCTTTTCCTTCCCCTTCCCTCCCTTCCCCCTTTTATTTTTTCAATAAGACACAGCAGAGTGCAGCTTCAAAAATAAAGCTCAATTTTTTACTTATTTTATTTCCTGAGACACTGTAATTTATACGATGGTCGATTTAGAGAAATATGTTAAAATTGTAATTTTATATATTATAAAGATTATATATACTCTTATCCAAATAGTCAAATGCATCAGTAATGTGGAAAAAACATGTCACATATTAAATGTATGTGTTCCAACTCTCTGTATATGTGCCCCAATATCATGAAGCATAAAATAGACTCAAAAAGGTTGACATATGATTAAGCTCTGTGTTCATTTTTATAATCCTACATTTGTTCAGAGCCTTCATATTCTCCGAGTCACACTTCCCATAGTGAGTGAGTAAGGTGTAGGTGGGCTGGTGCCGCCACAGAGAGCAGTGGCAACACCTGCACGTACACGATAAACAGCTGTCGGAAGGCGCTGGGCGAAGGGAAGGAGCGGGCAGGTGGGCAGCACAGATTCTGAGGGAGGTGCACGTGTGTGGTCCCCGCTGTTGCTCAGGAGGACTGAGCCCGGGTAAAGTAGGGGAGTGGGGCTGTGGGAAGGCGGCAGACGTTCTGACCCCAGCAGTCCTATTTGGGCATCAGGGTAACTCGGCCACGTCCAAGGCAGGGCAAGGACAGCCTCCTGTCACGCCATTGCGAAGGCCAGAGGGGGAATCTTGGATTTCTGTCTGACCACACCTTGGGCTGGTCCTCCAGTCACATATGAGTGGAACAGACTCAGAGACTCCGATCTGGACAGACACGGGAAATAGTGTGTATTTTGTTAGTTGTCTGCTGAAACAAAGGAAACATACCTGCAGAGAGAAGTAACAGATTTCAGAGTTTCTACAACTTAACATCCATTATATCTGGGATACTATCAAAGACAGGTTTTTTTTTTTTTTTTTACAGTTTTGGTAAGAATTTTATTAAATCTAAGCATCCATTTGTGAAGAAATTACATACATGTATTAATAACCTTGTCTTCCAATCAATGCACATGAACTATCTCATCATTTATTCAGCTGTTCCTTAATTTATTCCAGCAATGTCAAAGACAGTTTTTGAAAAAGGTAAAATTATGAGCCTCCTAGAAATACAAAAATGAAGATGTGAAAGATTTTATTCCCTTCATTTACTAAGAAAGGGCCCAGAATAGATGTTATAATCAGTTCAAAACCTGTATCAGGATTATTGAAATGAGTGTTCAGATGGAGGCAGAGCTACTTTTTCTGTAGCAAGGAAGGAAGTCAATTGAACCTTCCCCAGGTAGAGTAGAGTTTGTGAACCTATAACTTACTCGTAACTTGCAGAGTTAGAAAATAGCTCAGTGACAACAATTAGAATCAGATAACCTGGAGAGTGTCTTCTAGACAATGCATAGTTTTCCACAGAAATGCAATATATTTCTAAGCACAAGCCAAAATGTCCTAACATGAAAAGGATCAGGGAGTTGAGGAGCATTCTCATTTGAAAATTAAATGAGATCAGTTTCAAGATGGTCCAAAGGTTGGAATTAGTAAATCAGGATTTTGAGAACCATGATAAATATAGCCAGAAAGGTTAAGGAAAATTAGCTTTCAAAAAAACTTTTAAAAACAGTAAGTCTCACTTATCAGAAATAGAAACAAACAAAACTTCTAGGACTGTAAACTTAACTGAAACAAAATAAAAATAAAATTGTAATTGGATGGATTTAACAGCTGAAGGGGAACAAAAGGGAAAAAACCAGTGTACTCTGACTATAGAGGAATTAAATTAGAAATTGAGTAATAAGAAATCCAGGTGAACACGAAAACATCCGTAAAATAAAAACACACTTTTGAATAATGAAAGGTTCAATGAAAAATACTTTCAACTAATTGAAAATTACAAAATTTGTGATATTCTGCTAACAGTGCTTAAAGATAAATTTATAACTTTAAATATTTATCTTTAAAAGTGAGAACTCTCATATAATGATCTAAGTTTTCACTTCAATAAACTAGGAAAAGGATTAATTAATCCTCAGGCAAGTCGAAGGAAGGAAATACTGAGAGCACAATGGGCCCACAAGTGTTGTGCTAAATGAAAAAGACCACAACCTGCACCATACAACTTGCATCAAATTCTGTAAAAATCAGAACCTGACTGACGTTAAACAGATCAGTGGTTGCCAGGGATTGGGGTGGGACAGTTTTTGTTGAAAAGTACCTTGAGGAAACTCTTGGGGAGATGTAAATTTCTGTATTTTCATTGTGGCGGTGAGTCCACAATAGTGTACATTTGCCAGAACTCAGCAAACCACACTTTAAAAGGGTGCATTTTATTGTATGTGAATTATACTTCCATAAACCTGAGATTTAGAAATCTTGGCATTTTTAGGGTGTGGATGCTGAAACAATATACACTTAAGCATAACATTAAACACAAAAATTATGCCTTACATTATGGAAATCGTTGAGAGAAGGTGAAGTACTAAATGATTATAAATGAGATGATCTAAAACGTATTTCAAAATGACTATTTAATATGTGAAATCAGTTTTAACATGCATTTCATCATTTTAGTGATGTTTATGCAAACATTCTGCATAAATTAGCAAATAAACTGAAGCACAGTATGGGGATGTTACATAGATAATATTTTGATTCTACCACACTTACCTCAAAATGCATATTAGTCATTGAAACACACTGAAGTTAATTTATTTGCTGTCTTCTATTTTACTTAAAATGAATAAAATAATGTTAGAGAAAATACTTCAGTACCAAACACATAAGCTAGTTTCCATGCAGTTCTCTTGTGGGAGTGACTGTCGTGATCTAGCAAATCTTATGGAAAGAGCAGAGGGTATATTATCAGAAAAAAATCTTACTCTGTATCCTGACTCTATTTACATATGGTCTAAGAATTGCCCAATGTATAAAGCCTCAGTTTATAACAGTAAAATGTGAAGATTATTGATTGATGTATTATTTATTGCACCTGTAAGGAATTACCATAAATATATAGGCTTAAAACAACACAAATTTATTATCTTAGAGTTCTGGACATCAGAAATGTAAAATCAACCCCTTTGTACTACAGTCGGTGTGTGGGGAGGGCCGGTTTCTCCTGGAGACGCTGGGAGAGCATCACTTCCTGTCTTCTCCAGCTCCAGGGCCTCCCGCCGCCTCCTCTGCCTCCTCCGCCTTCAGGGCCCTCAGCGTGGCCTCCTCAGATCTCTAACTCTGACCTTCCTCTTATCAGAGACCCTGGTGCTTACAGCGGGCACACTGGGATGCTCAGGATAATCTCCCATCCCCAAATCCTTAGCTTCATCAGTTAGAACACTCACAGGCTCTGGGAAGTAGGGTACGGGCATTTTTGGAGGGGTGTCACTCAGACGGCCATAAGTGGCAACCCTGAATTGTGCTGTCTGCATGGACTTGACTGTCCAGTAGGAATTTTAACATATTTTGGCAAGTTAACGTAGGACAAAATAAATGTAGGAAGTGGCTGGTTCAAAACACTTAAATAGATACTAATATTTCAACAAAGGAAAACTAAGAAATACGTAATAAATACAATTTTTTGGATAGTTCACTTTAAGAAATTGTAATAATTGAGAAACTGGAAGTAATTCAGAAAATGTTCCTGTAAGAAGTATCTGAAAAGTTGTCAGCAGCAGCAAGGAGGAAGTGCCATTTCAGTAGCAATTTTTGCAATTTTTAAAAAGAATATTAGGGAGGATGTTTAAAGGTAACAAATTTAAGTAAATGTATTTCGTAGATTTTTTTTTCCAGCACTTTTTCCCGGTGGTATTTATTTCATCCTTCACTCAAAAGCTGACGTGTGAGAGAGGGAGCCACACTTTGGTGGAGAGCTGGGGCCAGGAGCCTGTACCCAATGTGGTCATTTACTGAACTGGACTTTGGGCATGCAGTTGACTCGTCCTGACCTTCTAGTGCAATGTCTTTTAAGAGTGAAAGTAGTTTGTGATGTTCTGGAAGAAGAACAGGGAAGAAAACGTTAAAGCCCAATGAAGTATCAATTAGCTGAGGAGCACTTGTAATTGAGGTTGTCGTGGTGATGATCCTGGCAGGAGAGGAAAGCCGAGTCCCCAGGAGTGCCACTGCAGCGTCCCATCTGCATTTCAGTCGGAAGAGCTTTGCTCCCAGTGCAGACGGAGGTGGTTTTGTGTGCCGGAGGTTTTACAGCAACCTGGGTGGTCAGTTAACTCATTAAAATTATAGGATAATTGCATCTGTACTTGTTTTCTTCTAGTATATTGTGCTTTCTTAAGAGAAAACTCAAAAATACATTTACTGTATTTAAGGGTCATGAGTTTCCAAATTATTTTCCTTAAATATTTTTCTTTCTAACCAATGAAGAATTTTACAACCATTATTTTGGAAAATTTGATGACATATGAATTCTAGTTTCCAGTTGATTTTAATGTGTTAAGCAGACTGGTAACATTATCCTCTGATGTCTTATAGCATTGATAAGAATTCAAATATATTTTTTTCCTACAACTTAGGTTGAAGATTTCAAATATGCAGAAAAATTGAATAGTTTAATAAACTTCCATAAACACTTTATTACCTAAACTACTTATATATTGTTGTATTTCTTACCTACTCATATTTTTCCCTGGTGAACCATGGGATAATAAATTGTAGACATAGTATGCTTCACTCCTAAGTACTTCAGCAGGAATTTTCAAACAACAAGGATGTTCTTTTTTATAACTATAGTACAGTGATCACATTCAAGGAATTTAGTGCTGCTAACATTTTCATGTTTGCTCAATAGCCTAATAATCAGTTTAATAGAAATTTTAAATACACAATCCAATTAAAAAGAACTTATTATATTTAGTTTTCATATTTCTGTAGCTTTCTTTAAGCTAGAATAACTCCCCAGGCTTTTTTTTCTTTCATATCATAAGATAATTTGGAAGAACGTAGGTCTGTGGTGGGACAACTGGATTTGTCTGTTTCCTCATGATTAAAGTCACGTAGTGTGAATTTGTACCAGTGTTGGTGATGTTGAGTTGGATCACGTAGCTTTCATCACTGTTAGAGTGTCATTTCCTCTTTGTCATGAGTAATCTATAGGATGACACTCTGAGACCGTCTCATTGTCTGCGCTGCCCAACACTTTATTCAGTGATTTAGCATCAATCCCTGATCCTCACTTTAACCAATTATACTTAGGTGTTTTACATTTATTATATAGCATCCTTTTGAGACAAGAAAAAAAGATTTCTTTTTCTTCATTTTTACTGTAATTATGGACTCATGGGATTTTTTTCTTAATATATTACTATTGTATTCTTTCAGATCCTCAATTTTTCCCCATATTTGCAGTGGGAACCCTAAAAGCTGGTTCTGTGCTCTTTTGAAATGTCCATATCAGTTTTTATGTACTTCCATGTTTTCCGTCATCACCAGATCCTTCAGGCAAACCATGCGTGTTCCCTTTCCTGTGTCTGGAATAGGTGATACAGTTCCTCAAGAAACTTCCTTGTTTTTAGCAGGAAATAGTGCTATCGCCCATTATCATGCCACTAAGTTTGCTCATTGCTACTGTGTTGTCATTTGCTTTTAGGTCATTTCAATAGACTGAGCTAAAAAAAATATTAAAAATATTTTTTGAATTCAAACTTACGCCTTCACAACCAAGTCACTAAAACAGGGATATTTCTCTCCATTTTATATTTACATTATAGTTCTCCCACAATAATCACCTTGGTTACCCCAAATATTAGTATACTAACTTTTCAGTATTACACTACATACAATATACACAAAATAGTATTAGAATTATAAACTAATATTACTAATGACAAAACAATTAAGTATTTCAAGATTTCTCTAGAGTTCTTTTTGCAGTTAGAATATATCAAAATGTGTATTCAGATCATTGTGTTAAAAAGTTTTTTTCTTTGTAGTTCTGTTTTTAATTTTATTTTCAATTAAGTTTTTCTGTGTGTGATTTTATTTCATCATGCCCCATTGTTCTTAATTTTGTTAATTTTGTTTTATGCTGTGTAAAACAACTATTCAAAATCAAAACCATAGTAAAAGGTATTAAAAAAACTCAGAGGGTTGTACTTCATTTTTATAATTACATTTATTAACCTGTTTTGCTTACTTTTTCATTATGATATAAACTGTAGGTTAAAATTTACCTATTCTCTGTTGGCTATCTAGTCATCTAAAGGTCATTAGGTAGGATAGTACAAGATGGGAAAATCCATATTTTAAAAATTGATTTGCGATGCCTGTGCCCACAGGAGTTCTCCAGCATAATGGTCATTCACAAGTGTCCCAAATTAAGGCATATGGCCGGGTCTTCATATGCTTGCCTCAGAAGGTCTTGGCGGTGAGCCATGCTCAGAAGGAACGTCACTTGGGTGACACAGCTTTCTGTAGCTGGGGCTGCCGCCGGAACCTGTACGCCCACAGCACTGCGACAGTCCAGCAGCTTCCTGGAATGGACTGTGCTCTTGGAGAAGCGGGGTGTGTCAGTACGGCTGTGGCCCATCGTTCTTTATTGTGTCTCTAAGACATTCGACTACTCCACCTTCTTTCCCTTCACCACTGAGTCTCAAAAGAGCACCTCTCATTTGAGGTTCCTTCCATTTACCCCTAGAAGCATGAGCCCCTGCCATGAACGCCTGCAATTTCGGGTTTCTTCCAGTTCCTTCGAAGCTCGTTGTCTTGGCTTGGATTCTCTGGGGGAGAGAATGTCAGCATGTTCCCAGAGGGAGCTGGCAAGGAACTTCAGAAAGCAGGACTGGACAGAGAAGGAGGCCACGCAAGCTTGTCATTTCCCGGTCCTCGGCAACGGGGCGGGCTGCCCACTCCGCACGCTGCGGCCCCGGCTGAGGCCACCTGCGGTCCCCCCGGGCCTGCGCCCCCGGCTGAGGCCACCTGCGGTCCTCCGGGCCTGCAAGCAAGGCGAGCCCCGTAGCCTGCCGGGGCCTCTGAGGAAGCAGCCCCGGTGAGGCGGGCCGTGACGGCGGGGAAGCGCCCAGGGGGCTGGGGGGCGCTGCCATTTCCCACTGCCGCTCCGCGTCGTAGTCTGCGCCGTCTCAGGGCTGACCCAGGATCTCAGGGCTGACCCACGATGGGCTCTCCTGCTTCTCCGCGTGACTTGGTCTGAGTTGCGTCACCTCTAGGTCCCTCTCCCTTGCCCTGGTTTCCACAGAGCGCCTCCTTAGTATTCTTGCCCCTGAACGGACTCTGAAGCTGGCTCTGTTGGATCTGGGTGTTTATGTTCTAGGTACACATTAAGTCTGGAATATTCTCTGTCTCATACGTAAGCTATTGGACCTTGAATTGAAACATGTTTAATTTGTTTTGCTGGGTGGGGGCATCTTTATTCATTATAGTATTTTGGAATTTGAGAGGAGAGATTTGGATTTAGGCTATTTGATTTGGGGGAATTATGTTCTTAACACATTATTTATAATTACTATGGTTATTTCTTACATATATGTTTAGTGCTTTAGGTATAATAATATGAAGCATTTTCAATTCATTATTTTCTTCAATATCGTACATAAGAAAACTGTGATGTTTTTATTAATATTAGTTTTTTTTTTTTAAAGAGGAATTTGTGGCTCCATATGCATAATGACTTGTCCTGGGAGGCAGAAGTGAAACTCAGTAATTCTGAGTTACTCGTGGCTACATCCGAAATCATGTCACGCATCCAGACCTTCAGCATTCTGATTACTGGCTCCAATTTAAGCAAACATGAAAATGTCCAGTTAGTTTGAATCAATCAATAAATTTATCATTACAAGCATTTATTGAGAATCTGTTATAGGTATTCACATTTTACAGTATCTCTGAATTTTTCAATATTGTCTTGTTCAAGAGAAAACCGTAGACCCCAAATGGCATCCTCTGTGCCACAGCCTGTGCTACCAAACCTAGATTTCATACCTGACCTATCTGCTGTTTCAGCCTTTCCTAGAAAAATAGTCTTAATGGTCTAGTCTGTCTGGTCATGGACCACTGAGGGGATCTGTTGCAAGGGCTCTCTTCATTCCCCACAGAAAAAAGACATCTGCGTGATTAAAAACCTTCGTCCATTCCCTTTCCCCAAGGGATGTCCGGTCTAGAGACAATCCTTTCTTTTCTTTTGTGTGCAGCTCCCTTGCCCCACCCCCTTCCTATAAAAGACTTCCGTTTTGTACGACCCCTCTGAATGTTCTTCTATTAATAACTGCCAGATCGGATGCAGCTTGATTCATGAATTATTTAATTAGGCCAATTAGATCTTCACTCAGTTGGATTTCGTTCTTTAACAGTCTTGTAACCCCATATAATTTTTTAAGTCTTATTGGAAAGACTTCTATTTATTTGGCTTAGTTTTGTAACATGATGAGAATTCTTGTACTATTGCACATTTCTTCTTACCAATTTCTTAGCTGCACCCTGGTAAGAATGTATTAGTTCAGTGAGGTGTTTGTAGGGTTATTTTGCCTAAAAGGAATTTCTATTCATTATATATCCAGCCATTGAAATTGTTGGTATTATTAATCAGACTCTGTAATTACATTTTCATACAATATAATATGTTCTTATGATTGTTACAGTAACAGAGATTTTAATCCTCACACTAAAACCCATTAATTTCAGCCAACTTTATGCTTATTGTCGCTAATTTGGATTCTGCTTTACCTAGGAGCTTGGCTAAGTTGAAGTTAGCACCTACTGCCGTTGGCCTTTAATTATAAATGCTGCATGTCTTTGGATAAGTTTTCCGCTATGTATTTCAACAGGTCAGGCTTCATACAAACGTAGGACAGAGTTAACATGTATCTTCACATACTTATTTACTTTTCTATTGAGTCCTTCTATGTTGTACACTGTGCCTACCACACTTTTCTCCGGACTTCCTATTTGACAGATTCTTGTTTAACCTCTGCTGAACTACTAGATGCTTATCACCAATAAATGTTAAGATGTGTCCTCTTTCCAAAGCATGTGCATAATTGGGTTCCTGGGCCCAATTTTAATGTGTGTGTGTGTGTGTGTGTGTGTGTGTGTGTGTGTGTATTGAGGGGGCGTATCCCCACATCTCCAACATGCAGTGCTCTGAGATCAGCTCAGTCTCCTACAATTCAATTCAATTCTAACTCTCTTTACCCAGAGATAGTAGAGAACCCTTAGGTTCAGGCTTACAAGACTGAAGTACAGAAGTACCTGCAAGCCCAGTACTTCCGTACATCTGACCTACTGGTTATAAATCAGAGGTTCCCATGACCCTTTCCTTGGGTTCAATGAATTTGCTAGAGCTGCTCTCAGAACTCATAGAAACATTTTACTTATGAGATTACTGGTTTATTATAAAGGATGTTGTTCAGAAACAGCCAGATGGAAGAAATGCACAGGGCAAGGTTATGGGAAAGGGTTTGGAGCTTCCATACTTTCTCGAGCATGCCACTTACTGCCAATCTCCGCATGCACCAACCTGGAAGTTCTCCAAACCACATCCTTTTGGGTTTTTACAGAGACATCATTGTTACCTACACTGGATTGTTTAAATCATGGGCCACTGGCAAATGAGGCGCCCTCCAGCCTCCAACCCTTCTCACGGGATTGGTTGGTTCTTCCTGCAGCCAGCCCCCATTCTTAGGTGCATTCCAGACATAACTTCACTGCATTACACAAGACACCTTTATGACTCTCATTACTTAAGGAATTCCAAGGGTTTCAAAAGCGCTGAGCTAGAACAGGGAGTGAAGACCAGGCATACAATTCTTACTATAAAGGGCAGTATCACAGTGCAAACTAAGCGAATCTTAATGATGGAAGGTGTTGCAAGCCCAAACATGTAAACCCTAATTATGAATACTCCATAATAAGAAAAGTGGATCTTTCTCGTGGGTGAATGGAAGAGTGCTTTCCAATGCCATTGTGCTCTGAGGAGTCCGAGTGTCAGAGGTTTGGAAATGCTAGCTTTGCATGAACCTCAGACACACTTAGCAAATGGACTTGAACAAAATTGTAGTGTAAATAAATTGATTAATCTATCCTGCTGCTTTATTGAGTGAGCTGTCCTCTAACATATGAGAAACTGATACTTTCTTCTGTTTTAACGATCTCAGTAATACTAATGAGAACTGAAATCTGCCCATTTTTCATATGGAGTTAAACATAAATTAATAGCAATGACTTTCTATTTTATCCATTTGTTAATTATCCTTGCAATCACAGCTTTGAAAGGATTTTTTTTTGTTATAACAGATGGCTTAAACCTTTGCATTTAGCCATTTTATGATATCAAATGTGCAGTGTAAAGTTTACATGCTATCCAAACTGAACACGACCATTCAAGAAAAAAAATGATGTGAGGCAGAGTTGGAAGGAGGACCCACCCACTGATATTTCCAAGGAGACCCCTGCAGGAGGGGAAAGAGCAGTACCTCTCTCCCCCATGCCTGCAGAGATCACTCATTATTTCTCTCCACTCCCAGCTTACGACACAGACATCACATTTATATGCATGTGACATTTGACCCAGGTTTAGTGTGTTGACCCAGGATAAGAATGTGGGTGTGGGAACCATGTGGCCACTTTGGAAATAATTATAATCTTTGATCCAGAGCACTTCACATGTGCAACAGGACAAAATTAATAGAGATGAATATCAGAAGCCCAGTCTGGCTGATTAATGCCGGGATATCAGTGTGTGTGTGTGCATGTGTGTGTGTGCGCATGTGCGTGTGCATGCATGTGCATGTGCACATGTGTGTGCGTGTGTGTATGTGCCTCTGGGGGTGTGAGTATGGGAGTGTGCATATGTGCATATGCATGTCCATATGAACCTGGTGACTTAGCCGTTATTTGTCTATAGTGACTAAGATCATTACCCACAGCACTTTTTCCCACCCCGTGTTTTGTCCCACACTGCCACATTGATAGCCTGATTTCCATTTTGCCTGTTTATTTGTTTATCCCAGGTAGCAGTGTCTGTATGTCTGTGTTTCTCGGTCAGCCCCAGAGTCCCCGTCGTCAGTGTTGGTGTACCACGTAGGAAGGCAGAGACACACGATGCTCAGCGTAACATATATTTAGTCATTAAATATACTTCCAATTTTAAAATGTTGAAAACGTAAGATAAAGGCAGTGGAGGTCTTGTGGCTTCCCACAGCAGCTTTTAAATATGTGTCTCTGTGACACCTGAATTGTTCATGCTTTTGAGTCAGCTCCAAATCCTGGCGACCCTACGAATGAGTAACATCCACCGTGTCCCGTCCTCACAGCCCTGCTCGGCTCCTGTAGACTCCTCCCTGTGGCTTCTCTTGAGGAGTCCATCTGTCTCTCATTTTCTTCTCCTTTGCCTGCTGTCTGCTATTTTTCCAGCATTATTACGTTTCCCAAAGAGCCCTGCCTTCTCTCGATGCACCTGAAGGGTAGCTTCAGTTCTGTCATTTTGGCCTCTCCTGAAGTTTCAGGACAAATTATACCCATATACATCTATTCATCACACCTGTATACTTTCATTTAAAAACTAAAATGTATTCAGTGTGTTTTGGCTTGACTTTACAAGTCCACGAAAACTTACTGAAGGATGTTTAGAATTCTTTCAGTTTAGTCTTACAATTTTTGAGGCTTTTGGTTATTAATCCCATTCAATACGTACTTGATGATATTTGAGACTGAGATCAATGAGACAAATAGAAGATACAGTTGGTACTACATGGAATTTAAAATATACTAATGATTCCTAAGGCTACATAAATAAAATTGTTTAAACTCTGTAGTTATTGACAAATATTTATATCTCACCACTTTGGGCAAAATGTTTTGCTTTCTGAGACATGCCTCATATAGTATCTTACAAAACCTTTTCTCAATATTCACATAAATTTATAGTATTTTTCTTAACAAGAATGTATAGTTATTTTCAATTGATGGGTAATAGATTTTTTTTTATTAATATAATGATGCCTGTTACATGGCAATAGCTGTTTGATTTGTGTTCCATTTTTTCATCTGTTTTATTGGCAAACACTTTGAATAGCTTCATCAAATATAAATTAAAATGATTAATTTAATGCAGCATACAAAGTGGAAAAGGAATAAGCATTCGTATAAAAAAGTCTACCATTTTACTAATTCAACACAAGGGCATACAAAGCAGTTTCCTTGACAACAAGAGATAGTAAAAATTTATTTGCGAGTTTAAAATTATATTACCTTATAATTTGATGCAAATTCTCCATGTTTTAATCTTATTGTGAGAAAATTCCTTTGTATTAAACAAAAGTAGATGAAATAATTCTGCCATTATAAAAGAATGATAGACTTACTCAGATCCAAAGAACACAAAATAGATGAGGTTAAGTAAAATAGCCCTTATTCAATTTAAGTTAATAATCATCATAGAAATATCCACTTAGTATTTTTGGAAACACTAAGTATTTTTAGATGGATAAGTATTTAATGAAATGAACCTAAGACTAAGATTATTTAAATTTGTTAGTTTTCCAGACACATGTCAAATGTAGGGGTTGTTTTTTACATAAAAGAAAAAATCAGACAATAGATTTTATGTAATTATTTTGATTATCTATCAATTATCATTGTCATCTATTATTTGAAAATAATTAGAAAATGGAATTACTGTATCAATGTAGTATTAGATTTCTCCAGAGAGACAGAACCAGTAGGATACATGTATGAGGTCGGGCAATTAATTTCGCTAACTCATCCTAGAAAAAGTGCTGCACACCTCATTGCTGAGTATCACTACGGTCACCTTCAAAGCACTCCCCTTGCCAAGGTTATGACACCTTCCTGAGTTGTTTGTACAGAGCTGCCAATGTAAGCACACGGCGGCAAGTTCGTAAACTTAATTGTCAGATTTTGGGTACAACACCAGCTTTGATGACCATTCCAGAAAAAGAGTTCCAAAATCACTTTGAAGGGTGGACTAGGCGCTGCCATTGGTGCATACCTTCCCAAGGGGAGTACTTGGAAGGTAACCATAGTGATTTTCAGCAATGAGGTATGTAGCACTTTTTCTAGGATGAGTTTATGAAATTAATTGTCTAACCTCATATATTAATAGATTTAAGGAATTGCCTCACATGATCGCGTGGATGGGCATGACCAAAATTCATGGGCTGAACTGTCAGGTTGGAGATTTAAGTGAGAGCTGATGCTGCAGTGTGGAGTCCAAAGGCTGGAAAGTGCAGCAGAATTTCTGCATTGCTGTGTGTGTAGACAGAATTCCTTTTTCAAGAAACCTCAGTCTTTTCTCTTAAGGCCTTCAGTTATTAAATGAGGCCCATAGACATTCTGGAGGATAAGATGCTTTAGTTCAAGCCAACTGATTGTCAATGATAATCATGTCTAAAAACTATCTTTACAGGAACATTTAGACAAGTGTTGGAGCAAACATTTTTGTCACTACAATCTAATCAAGTTAACACAAAATTAACTATCACAATCAGTAACTAAGATTTTAGTTTCAAGTGACAGAAGCCCCAAATCAAGATGACTTGATTAGTAAGGATACGTATTACAGCACATCAAAGGAAATCCAAAGTGACCCCGGTGTTGGTGGAACCATATTCTTTCTGGTATTTTCCATTTTGATTTTATTCTCATTCCCATTGCCACTTTGTATTCAAATCTCCGAATAGGCATAGTTTTTCCAACTTTCATCTAACCAAAGCCACCTTTGAAACATATGGCTGTCCAAGCTATTTTTCTAAAATTCAGATCTGGTCATCATGATAACCTGCTCAAAAAATCTTCAGAAGAACACTTTAGCTGATGGGGTAAGATCTTAAATACTTCATATATGTAGTACACATACATATATGTGATTTGTCCCAGCCCTGGGACCTTTTCTACACTGATCTTCAGTCCAAAAGGGAATTTCCTTCCTTTGAATTGCCGAAGTTCTCATTAGTTAATTTCATCTACTTAGTCCAAGTAGGTAAATCCAACCTTTGGGTTTGTTGCTAAGCTTTCCCAGGGCTCCTCTTCCTGTTCCCCAGAGAAGAGGGAACCACCTGCTTATTCTTTATTGCTTCCTATACACTTATTTCATCTAGTAGACTGACGGACCTGAGGGCTAGAGCTGATGTTCACTTTTTCATCCCAGAGACTGACATGGTGCTGCCACGGATGCGATGTTCCATGGATAGTTGTAATGATGTTTAGCGAAATTAAATGATGGTTTCAGGGACTGTACAAAGATTGACAAATTGCCAAACAACTGAAATGAATTATGCTATCTAATAATTCTACTAACCCTGTGAGCCACGTGGTATTATCACCCTTCTTTCGCAGAAGAGAAAACCGTGGATTAAAGACAATGGATTTGACCATGTTGTTGCTGAGATAATTTAAACTGAGAATTCGTGTGTGTGTGTGTGTGTGTGTGTGTGTGTGTGTGCCTACACATGTGTGCATGTGTGTGTATATGTTCATGTTATTGCCTGCATTTGGATATCTGCCTGTGCATACCTTCAGGTAATAATAAGGACTTTGCCTATTTTAAGGTAACAGCTAGATACATAAGGAAAACAAGTATAGAAACACTTGAATAAATGCTATTTTAAGAAAATGACTTTAATGAATTAAAATTGTTTTATGCAGTCATAATTTATTTTAATCAGGAAAATGAGAGCACTGTCTTCAGTAGGGGTCAGCACGATCATAAGTAGTATGTCTTAATCACTTTTTCAAAGCTTAAAAAACTTTAATAGCAATTACATAAAAGAGCTGATTTGATCTAGACTAGCTCTTATTTTTTTTTTGTTTTGAAAATTAACATAAAATAAAGCCTTTGAAATGGATCAATAGGATAAAATTTTTAGGAAAAGTTTACCCTGAAAGTACGTTTCTTACTGTATCATTCTTTAGCTATCAGAACAAGGCCTTTAGTGTATTGTCTGGGCTCAGAAGCTACTTTATTAGGTAAATGTGCACAGAGGGTCCACATGTGCACATAGAAGTTTCAAAATGTACGTGTTTTATATCATATCATATCATGCAGTGCTGGTTCCCATTTGTGTATTTAGATTTTACCCAGAATTTCTAATGGTCACTTGTTAGGTTAAGGAATCTTGTGATACTATGATATAAAATAAGATGTTTTTATTTAACCAAGAGGATGTTTTGATAGTTAGTGTCTGGCTTACATGTGCAGGCTTTTGAGAAAATGGTATAGGCAGGGTATGTGGGGCCTTAGGCCAACAATGAGACTTGTTCTGGGTATTAATGAAATAATCAAGAGCATCCACAGCCTTTCATTGAGACTGGTTCATGTGCAGCCTGCCAGGACTTGTCTATAAACAACGTATGTGCCAACCTTAGTGCATATAAAAATGAGCTGAAAGGAAGCTGCTTCAGAATGATGTAATCAAAAGATTTACATAGTAAATGCAACCTAAGCAAGGATTCAATTATTGCAGAAAAGAAAATCCATAAAAAATTATACAATTTCCTTTTACACAGAAGGTACAAAAAGCAAAGGACAAAGGGAAATATTTTTAGGAGGCATAGCAATCAGCAGAACCACACTTAGATGTTGGAATTGTCAGACAGAAATTAAAATATCTGTGATTTATATGTGAAGGTCTAGTAGAAAATGTAGAAAACACAAACAAGCAGATGGAGAGTTTCATTACTCAAATGGAAATATTAAGAACGTGACAACGATAAAATCTAGAAATAATATATACAAAAAATTCTTTGGGGATCGCATGTAGTTGAGTAAAGAATTTGTGAACTTGAAGATGTATCAGTTAGAAATGTTGAATTAAAATACAAAGAGAAAGAGTTGAAAATGATAAATAGTATAGGGAATCCAACAGTGTACGATGGTGTCACATACATGAATTTAGAGTATGAGGAGGGTAAGAGAGGGAATAGGATAAAATATTTAAAGAGATCAGAGGATTTTCCAAATATAATGAAAGACATCAATGGCAGATGTAAGAAGCTTAAACAATGAACAAAACTACATTGAAACATGACAGTCACGGTACTGAAAACAAACAAAAATAAAACTTGGAAAGCAGAGGGGAAAAAAGAGATTTTACATAAAGAACGAGATGAATTTCTAAAAACCCCAAGTTAATAGAATGATATACAAGGTGATAAATGAAAAAAAAAAATAAAAAAGCTAATACAGATTTTGGTGCCCAATGAAAATACTCTCAAAAGTGAAGGCAAAATTAAAGCTTTTTCTGACAAATAAAAACTGAGGAATTAATTGCCAGTAGTCCTACACTACTGGAAATTTTAGAAGTTTTCCAAACAAAAGGTATGAAAGAAAGCTGGATGTACAGAAAGACTTGAAGAGAATCGAAAAGAACAAAATATAAAGTAGGTACAAGATATTTTTACATATTTTAATTGCATTAAAAATGACTATCTTGAACCAAAATATAGTAAGTGTGCACTGGGAAATTTATAATGCATGAAAGTAAATCATGGCAATAGCAAAGAAAAAAAGAAAAGAAAAGAAGAGGAATTGAAAATAAAATATATCATTTGAATATTCTTACACTCAATTTGGAGTGTTTTAATACTTTAGATTTTTCCAAGTTAAGATACTTTTAAAGAAAGAGCATCTATTAAATATAGAAAGTGGTATAACTAATAAGCTAGAAGTGGAGATGAAATAATAAAAATTACAATTTGTTTAGTAAGATACTAGATTTAAATCTAACCCTATCAATAATTGTATTAAATGTAAAAAGTTTTAAAACTTCAATTAAATTCTAGGGATTGTAAGATGGATAAAAAAATCAAAACTTAATTGTATGTAAGAAACATAATGAAATTATTAAAGATTGGATAGTAAGGTAACATTGCAAACATGAATTCAGAGAATGCTGGAGTGGCCATGTATCTGACAAGTAGATTTCACAGCAAGGAATATTACCAGAAATAACAGGAATATTTCATAAAGTTAATGGAACCAATTTACCTGGAAGCCATATTGCCAAATATGTATGCACCAAGCAAAATGGCCTAGAAATACATAAATTTGGAGCTGAAAAGAGAAATAATCAAATCTACAATTATATTTGGATCCTCCAACACTCCACTCCCAGCTAATTAGAAAACAAGTAGATAGAAAATGCATAAGGAAATGAGTGATCTGAACACTACTCAGACAGTTTGACCTAACTGACATTTATGGAAGAACAGTATTAGGAACAACATTCTTTTCAAGTGCACATGGAGAATTCACCACTGAAGTTTATATTTTAAACTATAAAACAAACATCAAAAAGTTAAAATAATTTAAACCATATAGTGTATGTTCCCCGATTTCTGAATCAATATCACAAAGATATTTAGGGAAAATCCTCAATTACTTGGAAATTAACAAATTTCTAAATAACTTAAAGAGTTGGGTAGTAGAAAAGGAACTTACAAAGTATTTTGAAGTGAATGAAATGACTTTCAAAATTTAGAATGCCACAAAAGTAGTGTTTAGAAAGATGTTTATAATGCTAATGATTAGCATATAAAACAAGAAATTTTTAATCAATAAGCTCAACTTCCCCCTTAAGAAACTAGAGGAAAAATAAACCTAAAACCTAAAATGAAGAAATTAGAAAATAATAAAAAGTATGAAGTCATAAAATGGAAAACAAAACCAAACCAAACAAATCAGCGAGACCAAATGAAGCTGATGCTTGGGAATGATGAATAAAATTTGTAAACTATCCAGATCTTTGAGTGACAAAGGAAAGGACACACACATTAATGATGATAGAAGGACAGTGGGGACATCTCTATAGAACCAGCAGACATCAAAATGAATGTTATGAGCAACTTTATGCCAATGGAGTTGCTAACAAAGGAAATGGACACATTTCTCCAAAGAGAATCACTGAAGTTTGCTCAAGAAGAAAAGTTCTTTAAATGTGGTTACCGGGGGTCCTGAACCGGGAAAAGCATGTTATATTTTTAAAGTTCTGGACAGTTTAAAAAGTGAACAATGCATCTGGAATTTGGCATTGACCTATTAAACTTCTGCATCCGTACAGGATCCGTTGACAGGCCGCCAGGTCACAGTTGCTGTGGGAACAGTCCTCCTGCCCAGGCACTGAGAGGGTTTCTGGTTAAGAGTTTACAGAATAAGAAAAGGGCGGATAAGGGCAGATTCGTTTTTTTCGGGTTTTTTGTTTGATTTTTTTGTACTTTAAGATATACATCTTTTTACTTTGGGATTTAACTTATAAGAATGAGATAACTTTATTTTGAACTTTAATTTCCTTGGATTTTAACGCCTTAAGAGGCTTTAATTATTGTGACTGATTTTTAAATGGTGCGTTGACATAGCTGTTTCATTATTAAAATAGCTTTATATGTAGCGTCAAAGTAAAGGGTCTCTGATAGGCTATGTAAAGCAATTTGGGCTGAGATACAGTATATGGAGGGAGTTTTTAGTCTTGAGTGATGAGAACATTAGAATCAATATGTTTTGGAATCTTTTGTGAGTAAACAATTACTAACCAATAGCAGTTCCTGGAAGATACACAAGGCAAATTGGTTAGTTTGGGGGCTGTGGAGCCTTGTGAAGGCAGAAGTGGATTAGCGATGGGACGAGGCTAATAGAAGAAATTACGTTAACCTGGGAGAGGTTAAACTCCGTGTTTCTAAATGTTGAAGAATGCTGCCGAATGTTCAAATGGGGCACTTCCGCCAATGCCTTGCCTTTCAGTGCAGTAGTACTTTGAACACGGTGGCTCTGTGCCTTCTCACACTTCCCTCAGGGGGATGGAGTCCCCTGGCTGGTTGAAGTACTTGGTAGAAGCCCCTGGGCAGCTGGAAACCAGCTTCTCCTCTCCTTTTCTCGGTGGACGGCCGCCATGTGAAACAAGTTCTGCAAAGAGCAGAATCCCACACTAGCAGCACTTTGATTGTCTAACTGGCCAGGCATGACTGAGGGTGGTCGCACAATGTTATGAAGTTGGGGGTTAATTTGCAGAAATGCCATGCTCCCCACTCTAAGCTCCTGTCTGCCTGTTGTTCTCCCATTTCTAGTTGGTTTAAATCTCAGGACGTGAGGAGAAAAGGATGGTTATTTGTCAGTTTCCCTTAGGGTCTTCCTCTCCGTTTCCATCTCTGGGCTACCCATCATGGAGACGTGAATTGAGGTGGCAAACTTACCTTCGGACTCCATTAATCATGTTTATTTGGTTTAAGAAGAAATGAGTTCATTATCTAAATTAATACTTTGAAATATGTATTTGGGGGTGAATGTTTAGTGTTGGTATTTTATGATTTAAAAATGTAATAGTTGTCATATATTAAAGAGTGAGTTCTTTATATGATAATTAAAATAATTACTATTTATTAACATTCTGTTTTGCCACCTTCTGTTGTCAAGGCAGCCTTTTATTCGCTATTACTGAGCAGTAGGAAAAAATTCATTTCTTAGTCCCATTTAAATAATTGGACTTGTAATATGATTGGTTTTTTAAAAGAAACGTTGTTTTTCAACCTTTCGCTATTCATTACAGTTACTGCACTTTAAAAAGGATACAAGATTTAACTTAGTTTTAAGGCTATATAAAAGAAGGGTACCGCCATCTCAAAGGAATAAAGACCATTTCTTCATGAAGAAAACTATTGTGAAACTGATTGCTTAGTATGATTTTTAACATTAATAGAATTATTATAAATAAGATATCAGTGATATATAAGTGATATGTAAGATAATATTTAATTCAATAAGTATTTCAGTATGTGAGAAAATCTTACAAATAGCACATTTCCCCAAGTGTTAACTGTTCTGACTTCTCATCCTGTGTTGTGTTAACGTCAGTGCTACTGCCAGGCTCTAGTGTGTTCCATTTATTAGGTACTTAACTGGTATGATTAATTAATACATTTATTGTGAGTTGCTTCTGCAAACATCTCTAAATGCCTGGTTAGGTGCTGAGTCCTGGAACTAAAGCTCTGAGTAGGGACTTACGCTGTTATCATGGAGCTTAGAGCTGCCTCTTCATCTGCTTCTACGTACAAGTGTAGAGAGAAAGTGAAAGAATTTTTTGGCATTCTGAAAATTTGTGTTCAACATTCATGTTAAGCTTTTTAAATTTATTTGCTGTTTTTTTAAAAAAAGGATTATATTTTTCTTGCAATGTCATCAAAAATGGAGAGAAAGCTACATATGTAAAAAATATTCTCATATTCTGGGAAGGAACATGCAAAGTTAAAAGAAGGTGATGTAATAGCCCCCCATCAATCAAAGATGCCAATCACAAGGCCCCACGCCAGATGGGCATAATCCCTTAGCAAGTGAAGAGAATAAATCAACCCAAGACTCCACAGTTGGGGCCCTGGAGCCACTCTCTTGCTCAGGCCCCCCTCTTATTTCCCTTGAGTGTACTTCTGCTTCTAATAAACTACTCTTTAACCACTTTAAAAAAAGATATTCTCATTTACTCTATTTCCCATTTCCTACATTGGAATTAAATATTCAACAATAATTTTGTGTATCCTATTAAACATTCAAAAATAAAAAAGTATTTAAAATTTTAAAGCACATTACAATGAGAAACTGCTTACTTTATTCTAACTTAATTTCCCACGTAAATATATTCATATATCTTAGAACTAGTTCCTTGTCAATTTATATAGCATTCATTCATTATTTTGTAACTGGTGGCCACTATTCCACAGTACGAGTATACTTATATAATAGTCTTTTTACCTCTTGTCACAGTAGCCATTAAATCTCTCTCCAGAGTTTCCCTATTACAAATAACGCAGTAGAGTGTGGCTTTACGATATCTTTGTGCACATTGTAAGTAGTTGTTTTGGTAACTGCCTAGGAAAAGACTTGCTAGATCAAATTATATGTACATGTTTGTGAGGAAATGAGGAGTTATTCAATGGGACGGAGTTTCAGTCATGCAGGATGAATGCGTTGTAGGTATCTGCTGTACAACAAAGAGCCTATCATTAACAACACGGTCTTCTGTACCTGAAAAATCTGTTAAGGGTAGATCTCATATTAAGAGTTCTTCACACATACACACACCCGCAAAGGGACTCAAGGAAACTTCAGGAGGTATTAGATATATTTATTACTTTGATTATGGTGATGGCATCATTTATGCCTGTATATGTCCATACTCATCAAAATGTGCACATTAAATATGTGCACTTCTTTGAATATCAATTTACGTCAATTAAGCTGTGAAAATAGTTCTGCTAGAGATACGAAGTTGCCAACCAGAAAATTAATATCAACTTAAACCCTCTCCTAGTGATGTATGACATTATGCACTTCCCATAAACATTTTCCATACTGAATTTTATTACATTAAAAACCCTGTAGAATCAAATGATGATGGAAAACATTGTTTCATATTTTGTTGAAATACACACTTTGCTGATAATTACTAAGGTTGAATATCTTTTCATACACCTATTGACCATTAATATTTCCTGTGTATTTATTGCATAAATTTATCTTCACATTCATGGTTGGTCCTCTTTTATTACATTATAAATAATTCTTTAAAATTCTAAGCTATTTATGTACTCTAGGAAGAGGTAAAATTAATCCCAGTCATATAAATCAGGATTAAACAACCTTTGACATGATTGTAAATATCTTCTTGGTGCATACACACACAAATATAATAGGATCATATTAGCCATGCACATTTCTCAAGAGCATTTTCTTTTATCTAAACATAAGATATGGTCATTTACTATGTCAATTACTATATAAAATCCAACTGTTTTTAAATAGCAATCTAGTCATCTCTTCTATGGATGTACTCGTATATAATTTAACTGATGTCCTATGAATGAACATTTAGAATGTTCACAGTTATTTGATATTATTAGCAACATTGCAATGCTAATCCTTGTGTGTGTGTGTGTGTGTGTGTGTGTGTACAGAGGGTGCCAAAAAATGTATATACATTTTAAGAAAGAAAAAATACTATTAAAATTGTTATGCTCAATATATACCAATAACAAAAGATGAATACAAGTCATGTTTGACCAATTATAAGAGGTGCTCAATGTGGTTACCATCAGCGTGCAGACTTCTGATGATGGCGAACTATTGCTTGAGCAACACTAACCAAAGTGTCCACTTTTCTTGCTGCACATGCCATTTCAATGTCTTCCCAAAGTCCCGCCAGTCTAGCTGGTTTTCTACAATACACCATGTCCTATAAGGTCCCCATAGGTAGAAGTCAAGGGGTGTTAAGTCAGGAGAACATGGGGGGAACTCAACCGCACCTCTTGGTCCTGTCCATTGTCCCGGCAAACGGTGTTGTGCTCCTCCAATGACAACTGTGCTTCCGCCATTTTCTGTGACTGTCCTGCCTGTCACATGGTATGCCAGCATTCATTTGATTAATGCCATCTTTGGAGCAAATCCATATTACACATTACTACCATAATTTGATTCAATTTCAAAAAATATTACATACATAGAAACATCTCAAAATGTGTATACATTTTTTTGGCATACACACACACACATATATATTTGGTATATACGCATATATTTGTGTGTACTCACATACAAAAACGCACCTCTTAACATCCTAGGATACATTCATTGATGAGAAACAGCTAGGGCAAGGGATAGACACATTAAAACAATTGATATATATTGTAAAATTGCCAAGATTACATAAATCTTATAAATTATTAGAGAATTGGTTTTTATCTAGCAAGAACAAATTTTGGAATTACACAGTTTATTTTTTCTTGCTGATCAGTTAGATGGCAACAAATTTTATTTTGCTTATATTTAAATTGCCTTATTAACATAATTCAGGTATGAGGTCGGACAATTAATTTCGCAAACTCATCCTAGAAAAAGTGCTACATACTTTATTGCTGATGTACTCTTCAAGGGTGACCATAGTGATATTCAGCAGTGAAGTATGTAATACTTTTTCTAGGATGAGTTTGTGAAAGAAATTGTCCGACCTCGTATGTTGAATAACTTATTGGCCACATGCATTGTGTCCTTGGTGAATGACTTGTTCATGTTTTTTGGCTACATTTCTCTTGGGAATTTTTCTTTTTTATATACCAATTTGTAAGTATGCTTCAAGTATGCTGAATTTTTACCTATGATGAAACTGAATAAATATTCCTAGTTTATAACATAAAAATATTTGCACCATACAGAATTTGTAATACTTACGTACTTTGAATTAGAGTGGTACTGTTATTAACTGTATATTTGATCTTTTTGTGGATTTGACAGTTTTTCTAGCTCAAGAATGGCAACTTTATGCAGGTACACTTAAATGGCAATTTTATGCATGTGTATTTCTGGATTCTTATCTAATTATATCTATCAGTTTTGTATGATGCCGTGTTGTTTAATTAAATTTAGTATAATTTGACAACTGCTTAGAAATATTTCTATATTGGTCTTTATTTTTAGGAATTTTCTACTTATCAATTTTTTTTTCTTTCAAGGATGAATGTTAAAATAATTTGTAAATTACAAAGTAAATCTAAATCTCTAAATCATTTTTATGTATTCAAGTATTATTAATAAATTTAAAGGAATTTCAGTTAGACTCTAACAGATAGTTTTGGATAGAAGTTGAGAAATTGATTCACAACCTTATGTGGAAATGCAAAATGAAAGAGGAAAAACAATTTTGAAAAAGAACAAAATTGGAAGCCTCACTCTTCCTTACTTAACACTGGTAAGGTCTGTGATAAATTGGAGTGACCAGGGTAGGATTGGCATAATAGTATAGACAAATAGATTTGCAGAACAAAATAGAGTCTAGATTGATCCACAAATATATGATTAATTGATTTTTAACGAAGGTGCTAAGGTAATCAATCGAGAAAGATGTAATGTTTTCAATAAATGATATTGGTAAAACTTGGCATGTTTTTGTAAAAATACAAAACTTTTTTCTTTTATACCGTGCACACAAATTAATTTATGATGAATCACAGGCATAAATGTAACTCCTAGAAGCATCAACCTTCTAAAAACATAAGACAGCATTATATTTACCAATTTGGGGTAGGCAAAAATTCCTTGGACAAGACAAAAACCCCAAAGCAGAAAAGAAAAAAAAATGATAAATTTGGTTTCATCACAATGAACAACTTCTGTTCTCTAAGAGATACTGCTAAGAAAATTACTAGCAAAGCCTCAGACTTGGGTATAACATTTGTTATGCATATATTTGGCAAAGGACTTGTATCTAAAATACATCAAGAATTCTTACAACTCAAGAGAACCCAAATTTTAAAAATTGGGCAAGATATTTGTGCATAAAATTCACGAAACGAGATACAAAAATGGTCAATAAATACTCATTATTCTTCAGGGATGTGAAAATTAAGACCATGAGATAATGCTTTACACTGATTAGAACAGCTAAGATCAAAATGAGAACTGTTTGCTAGGTAGCCTCGTGGTTGATCTCCCGTGATCCTCATCTTTGAATACCCACACTCTCGTGTAACCCGCTAACCTTGAATTACTTCCTTCTGATCAATAGAATATGGCGATACTGGAGTGATGTAACTTCCATGATTACATTACAAGAAATTGCATCCTCTTGCTACAGACTATCACTGGCTTTTATTAAACAAGCTGCTACGTAGGAGATATCTGCAAGTACGTGGTATGGAACCCAGGTGGCCTCCAGGCAATAAGCAGTAAGAAACAGGGGACCCAGTCCAGCGGCCCCCAAGGACCTGGGTCCTACTAACAGCAGCAAACGTGAGCAGGAACTGGCCCGTCCCCTATCGAATCTTCAGACTCTTCAGTCGAGACTCCTGCCTTGGCCAACTCCAGGGGACGTGCAGGCGGTAACCCTCGTGTGCTGCTGGAGGAAACGCAGTGTGAGCCAGCCATCTTGGAAAACTTTTTGGCAGCTATTTATATAATTAAGCCACATCCACCATATCATTAGAAAGCCTATTCCTATTTATTTATTGAAGAGAAATGTGGTACAAGTGACCACAAATTGAGTGACTTAAAACCACACAATTATTTCTCTTAAGTTCCTGTAGGCTAAAAGCCTGACATTCTGGTGTCGGCAGGGCCACGCGCCCTCTGAGGACACGGAGAGAGGACACTTTCGTGCCCCCCCTTTAGTTTACGGGCGTTTCTGGCGATCCCTAGCATTCCGTGTCTGTCAGCTGTGTCATTCTGCATCTGTCATTATGTGGCCTTCCTCCTTTGGTCTGAATCTCCAGATTTCCTCGACTTACAGGCCACCGAGTCATTGCATATAGGGACCACCCAATCTAGTATGACCTCGCCTTAAATTGAGAGAAAGACCCTGCACGGATCCTGTTTATGAAGAGGGTCACATTCACAAGTCCCAGCACTCTACTCAACCCAATACAATCTTCCTAAAACTCTGTAAGCTCAGTCTAATAAGCAGACAAACAGACAAACGACAAACAAAGCAAAACATGCCACCCGGACACTTCAAAACTATTAAGGTAATGAAAAGCAGGAAAAGATTGAAAAACTGTCAGACAGCAGAGGAGGTTAAGACGACGTGGAGCGTGGAGCCCTGAGCTGGACCCTAGCACAGGTTAAAGGGTATCGGTGGAGAACCGGGGAGTCCAAGTAAAGTCTAAAGCTGAGTTCATAACAACGTGCCAATGTTGTTTTAGTGATTTGGCAACGGGGGGATGGGGCCAGGGTTGTGCTCACATGGCCACTTCCTGTATTCTCTTGGCCACTTTTCAGTACTTCAAGAATTACTCCAAAATACCTATTTTTAAAAACGCAAACTATGGGGTGTATTCGGTGGGGGATTTACTTTAGAATAAATGGTTTGAGACAATTTGGGGGAGCTCTGTATTTAAGTCACGTGAGTACACCCAACCCTGGCAGCCAGTGGACAGGTACTAGGACAGAAGCGGCCTGGTGGTGCTGGTGGCAGTGAGAACGCCATGGTGACTAAGAAAGTGAGCAGGTGGGAGGGAGCACGGCGCAGAAGTAAACTGAGGAACAGCTGGGCACAGCCCATGCAAGCAACGGGGATGGGAGGAAGGTAGGAAGCAAGGGGGGGAGGGAGGAGTGGAGAGAGAGCAAAGAGTGGGGAGCAGGAGGAGGAGGGGGAAGAGACGAGAGGAGGAGGGGAAGGAAGGGAGGACACTTGTCTAGTCCTTCCTACGTGCCAGACGCCATCTAGACGCGTCCCCATAGGAGCACTTGCACGCGCTGCCTCAGCTGTGCGTGGTGTGTGCTCTTACTATCACCGTTTTACTGGTAAAACACTGGCTCAGGAAGTTGTTAACGTGCCCAGGATCTCCATTGCTAGCAGGCGGAGCTGTGGTCGTCTGGCCTCACCGTCTTCTCCTACCTGCCGTGTCGTCGTCCCAAGCGCACGCACGAAAGGCGCCGGGTCGTCCCTTAGCACGCTGATGCATCAGGGCGGGGGTCTGCGCCGGGGCAGAGGGACCTGCACGGGTTGGAGATGACTTCTAGGTGAAATCAAATGGAACTGGTGGTGGGTTAGGGACAGGGCATGAGGGAGAAGACAGTATCCATAACCCCAACTTCTGGCTTCGCTGCAGTGAGAGAAGCGTGGATTACGGTTTTTTCCGTAAGTCAGAGCTGCTGAGGATACGTCCAAGTAGATGGGTTAAAAGCTCAGGGTTTTCGGTGAGCTTTTGTAGTTTCCGTTCCTCTTTCCCAAGGACAAGTGCATGTGAGAAAGATCACCACCCACTGCCTAGTGAAAGGTGGCCACCGTCTCCCGGCCACGTGCTCAGGCTGCCCTCCAGGTCACCATCGGTCACTGACTCAGGTGGCTACTCAGGTGTGCTCTCTGAAAGCGCGGTCACAGTGGACCCGTTCTTTCGCTGAGGTGGGGCTTTCTTCCTCGTTGACCAGGCCCTTTCCCTGTTACTTGTGCGCACATTCTGAAGACTGCATAGCGAGCACGGGGACTCCCTCATTAGCCCATCGCGTGCTCTGTAGGGGAAACAGCACCCCTTCCCTTACCGGAGGGAGTGAAGAGGGGTTCGGAGGTGCCTAATCAAGTCTTCACACCATCTGATCCCAACACAAAACCTTTTCTACTAGGACACATTTTCGCCTACGTGCAGAGAGCTAGAGTGCAAGACAACTGTGCTGTCAGCTGCCCCATCCGTGTATCCATTTTCACCCCGAAGACGGAAGTCAGGACACATGACGGGCCACTACCCTTCCCTTCCTCCTGTTTCTCTGTGCTCTGTGAATGACGGGGAATTCAGTTATTTTTCATTCCTATATGTCTGCACGCCCCATGTCATAGTCTGTTTCTGCCATAGCTGGTGACCCTCATCCCTTCTGTGGGGGCCGAGCCCTGGAGCGTCCCTAGGAGAACGTGGATCTCTGCGCGAACGAAAATGTGCATCTGTAGAAAACAGTTCAATTCTCGGAAAACAATTTTCCTGTTGCACGTATTTGCACCGCCACATTTTTATTATCACCGCTGCCTCGTGCAACACAAATTTAAATGGTAAATCAGGAGAGATGCTTTGTAGCTATTACCACTGCTCCCCAAGTTTAGGTGCAGGATAGGGAATGGGGCACACCTCTTGCCTCCCCACAGGAGCGGATGTTTAAAGGAGTCAAGTGAATTTTAGAGAGTAATGCACCTAAGTATTAAGGTCTGTGCTGTTCAGACTGAAGAAAAGGCTTCACATCATGGGATCGTCGAAGAGAAGTTAAACCGATTCAACACAAAATTTCAGAGTTGGCAAACGACTGTATTTAACTGAGCACTCCATTATGCCTTGACTGAGTGCCCTGTAAGAACTGCGGTTTTCAATCAGGAAATGCACATTTAAAGTACGTTTTGTATGTTTGTGAAACTTCAAAGCATGTGATGAATTTCAAGAATTTAACGTGTTTGTTGATTTTCCCTTTTGTGCATTATTGTCAATAGAGTACCACAGAATCTCTACAAATATTCATCAATTTAATCTTGGCTCATTTTTATTTCTGTTACATTATGTCTTACCATCCAAACGTTAGAACTTAGGATACCTTTCTAAATAGTTTCCTCAGGTGTGCTTTCACAGGTCTCTTTATGGGGTGAACTTCCAGAGATCCATATTTCTTTACAGTTGCCAACCTTCTTATTTTGGGTTATATTCTTACCTCTTTGGGCTTCAGCCTCTTGTCTTCTTTTTAGTAAAAAGAATTCCTCAGGCTTACAATGTTACGTTATTTTTCTTACATGTGTAAGAATATTTCTGTAAGAAACAAACGAACACGATGGAGGTAGAGGATAGGTCCTTAATTTATACGAATTCTGCTGTTGTCAGTCTCCGTCACATTTCCTGGCTCCTTAAAGCTCACCTTGTACTGGCAACAGGCTCGACCAACCTTCCCCCCCGGCCATCGAACCTGCGCGGCTGACCCTAGCAGCTGGGGCCTTGGCAGGTGCTGAACGATGGATAGCATGAGTTAAACCTCTTTCCCTTCAGTGTGTGGGTGATTTTTTTTTTTTTTTGGCCAAGTAGGCATATAGACACAGTACCTTATTCAATTTTAACAGAAAGTTACTTCCTTTAATTAAATATGTAGCACTGCCATATAAAGAGATAAAGAACAAATATTTGAGACACAGTGAAACCCCAGATGAGTGTCAGAAAATAGAACATATAATTCCTAAGTAAGTGATTTATGTGATGATTGAAATATGTACTCCAGAGAGCTATGGAGGCCTCTATTATAGAGCAATTAATTTCTCAATTAATGTGTCCAGTTCTAAATTCAGCTTTGGTCTGCGTTGATCTTCCCTTCTGCTTGCTAATTGAGTATGGAATTCTTTAAGAAATAGAATTACGTAAAATATGGGACTAGTCTCACAATTAATACATTTTTACAAAGATGCTTTAAGTATTGCTCTGTCATTTAAGAGGAAATTAGATCATTTCAAGAGAACAGTGGGAAAATGGGGTAGCAGAACCGTTTTCATTGTGGATTTACAAGTGCTGAATTGGGCACTGTTGACAAGGTATGCTTCTAATGAGTGGACCAAAATAGGATATTTAAGTTTTAATTCCTATTCTTTTAGTTTTAGAAATGGAATTATGATCTGTGTTTTGTCAATATAATTTTTGCTTAATATAAAAATTTTAAAATGCATTAGAGGGTTTTCTGTTGTTCTTTCTCCTCAAATAACGACTGTCATTCGACATACGACTCTCATACTTCAGTCGTTGTGTGTATAACACACATGATATCATTCTATATATTCTTTTGGCTTTACATTTTTTTCCCATAATAAAGGGCATTTTCACTGTCAGCACACATATATCTTCCTTGTAATTTCAGTGGCTACTAAGTATTCTTCTGGATGGAAGCACAACATTCCTAACCAGCTTCAAGCTCTTGTATGCTTGGGCTGTTTTTAATTTTTCACTTTTTAAATTAGATTGTGTCATATATCCTTCTTTAGTAAAACATTCTGTAAATGATATCATGAAATCAAAGCACCTCCACATTTCAAAAGTTTTTATTGCACCCTCATTGCTCTCTAGATAGATTTTGCCTTTTACACATTTCTCCAAGGAGAGCAACTTGAAATTCAGACCTGCAAACCCTGCAGCCAGCATAATACGTGCCCACACAATTTCCTTCTTAATACTTCATATTACTTTGAAATAACAATTCAGCACTTGTAAATCCACAATGAAAACGGTTCTGCTACCCCATTTTCCCACTGTTCTCATGAAATGATCTAATTTCCTCTTAAATGACAGAGCAATACTTAAAGCATCTTTGTAAAAATGTATTAATTGTCCCTAACTTACATGACATTTTTAAAAAGGTCACCGTAAGGTGCTGGTTTGGGAGAAAGGGAAGTAATTCATAACCAATCTTCCCATAAAATGCAGTTAACCAAATTTCCCACTTAAGTTTTCGTATCCTCCCACAACACCTACTTCACTAAAATTAGATTCAAACCAGTGTATTCACAGCACTAGGCCAATTTCAAGGTGATTATTACAAGGTGGAGAGATCCCTCTTTTTCTGTTGCTGGTCCTAGCGACATATGTTATAAATGGACAACTTCCTAGATCTATTTCTGGAATTCTTTCCGGTGCTCTGGGTTTTCTCTTTCAACACCCTGAAGACTACATCCAGTTCCAAGCTCAAAACATATTCGCCTATTCATTGACCCCCAAACAGTAGCTACTTTGTTGATGTCAGCTTGCTACAGGGGAAAAGCAAGGCGCTTTAACTCATCTCCCCTGCAGAGTAAATGATCAGGCCCGTCTAAGCCTGTTCAGAGAGTGACTTTGGACAGTAAATGACTTGAATGTATTGAGGAACGTAATGAAGTGAAATATGTTGAACTGAGTCATGAAATAAAACCATTTTAGACAATTCAGGTATATTATTTCTTTATATTTTTATATTGAGGGATACCATACGTGCAGGAGAGCATATTCAGTATGCTGATTTGACATGATTTTATATATGTCCACAGGGTTAACTAGCAGTCAGACTGAGATAAGACCATTATCTTGGGTCACGTAAGAGTCCCTTTCATGACTTTTGCAGGGCATACAGCGTGCACGTGCACACAGCGTGCACGCGCATACACGTGCCAAAAGTAACTGCTCTTTTGATATTCAGACTTCCATGTTTTATTAGATTTGTCTGTGCTTGAATCGTTCTTGTGAAGATATTCCATTTACCTCTTGATGGATGTTAGAGTCATCTTGTTTGGGCTGATAATGGTACTGCTGCTATGAGTACAAGTCTTTGTGTAGATAGATACACTCATGCATGTGCAGGTCCTTGTGTAGATAGACACACTCGTTTTTTTTAGGGGTGGAATTTTTAGGTCATAGAGAAGGAGTATGTTTCACTTTTTTGCAATCCCCCAGATTACTTCAAACTTAGCAGTTCTCTTTCTCATCCCAACTAGATATATAGGGAGAATTTATTGCTCTATAATATATACTTATCACCACTTGACATTGTTAGTCATTTTATTTTGTTGGGTGTAGTAAAAGTGAGCTTTCTTGCATGAGAAAAGGCATAAACACAGGAGTTGTTTATGACAATCATGCAAGATACGTAAAAGATTTCTCAGAGTTCCTGAACTGTGTAATGCTCTGTACATGTGTATTTGAAGGTATCGTTATCATTCCTGTTTTTTATAATCTATTCTAAGATTATTTTTTCTATAATATTATTTTTAACATTTATGTTCTTGGGATTTTTCTCATGCTTGAGGATGCTCGCAGCTGTTACTAGTTTGGTGGCCGTTATTTCATGGTCGTCATAGCTTGTATGCAGTAATGAACTTGGTCCTAGCTGTTCACGTTGTCATCCCTTCAGGTGCAGTTGCACTACATGCAGTGAACTTAATTGCCTTTTGAAATATATTCTGAAGATTACACTCTGGCTTGGTGCTAAAGGAAAAGTCCCTACATAGAGAAAATGGCACAGAAATAGAGCAGGGGACTAATATTTTTTAATAATAAGTATTTATGGTGGGAGGAAAGTCTTCAACTGAGTTTTTTATTTTTGGCCAAACAACCTCTAATTTATTTTGGTTGCATTTTAACTTTTGTCTGAGAATAAGAGATATAAATGATAAACATTTTAGTCTAAATAATTATTTAAGAACTCTTGATTAGAATGAAATTAAAACTAAATTATTAGGAAACATGTCATAGTCTATCATGGATTTTTTCCTTCTTAATGCTACGTAAAATAGTGGTAAATTATACGGCATCTGAAAGTCAGTGGATTAACGCCGCCCTCTGTCTCCTTAAGCTGTTTCTGCTGCTTCGTGCCCAGCACAGGCCTTGCCCCCCTCGCCAGGATCAGCCGCTAAGCCAGGGCTCTCCCTCGGGCGGTGACAGGGTCTCTACTTTCTAGATAGAGGTCATTCAGCCAGCTGAGGTCTACCTGCAAACAGCATTTAGGGAATGAAAAATGGAAGACAGTGGCAAATCTGATGGCAGTCTTTCCTGTTGGCTGTTTTTCTGGGCTCACCCTGCCCATTGTCAGTAATTGTTTCAGTTACTCTCGCAACCTCATCTCGCTGACTTCAACTTTAGGCCAGTCATTTCTGCAGTCAGTGTGTGACAACTGCAAGGGGTCAGACGTCCCATTTGGGTGCTTTTATTTTCCAGACGCACTCTGAAGTCGCGTTGCTGATTTCTCCATGCTCTTGACAACGGGTCTCATGGTTTTTCTCCTTCCGTTGGGCCACGGAGCGTGGAAACGTTTCTCCTGACATTTACGGACACCCAGACCCAGCCTGGTCATCGTGCAGCCCTTTATCGGCCTTCCCCCTGTCTTTTGGAGTGTGAGTGGAACAGCCGTTTGAGTGCGGGGCTCCGTCTAGAACTATTGAGAATGCGTATGCACCTTTAGCTTTTGCTTGTTTCTTTCTTGCAGAAATTGACACTTCAGTCCAGAAACTACGTCACAGAATTTCCTAAGAGACCGAAGATACTTTTCGTTTTAAAAATGTAACTTAGCATTTGTGGGCCTCATTATTCTTTGGTGATTACTTTGTAATAGAACACATTTAGCCTTTAGTCATTGTGTATTAAGGGATGCATGTTATCCCTAAACTTTAAAATTGATCTACACATAATATGAAGGGTTGGGGTAGGCAGGGAGGAGAGAGAAAACATGAGAAATTGGCTGTTTTTTTTATCCATTCCCTACTCCTGGACAGTCCCATCTACAAGAGATTTATTTATGCTAAGCTGTCTAATTTTTCAATGCTCCATATAATCTTGATATCACTATTAATTTGAATAATAAACTGCTGTTTATGTAGGTCAAGGATAATCACAACTGACAATTTCACATGGTTTAATAGAGCACATAGGAATAAAAGTTAAATTCTACAAAAAAAGTACCATAAAGAAATGATAAATCCCAATGTTAATTATTGTAGGGAACCAGAAAGCAAATAACAGACTGTATGCTGTTTATATTGATATGTTTTTGTTATTATTAGAATTTATGTCCATACTATAAAGATGATATATACTTACATGTATAATTTATTAGTAATTAGGTCAATACCTGTGAGATTATATTTATACAACCAAATAATCCCTGCCAGTGTTGAGAGTCTGTAACATTGGGGAACTCACTTACCACTCCAGAGCTGAAACAGTGATGACCAAGCTCTGCTGTGCTCTCAGGCCTGGTAGGAGCGGATCGTGGGGACAGGAGGAAACGTGTCTAAGAAGTGTCATGTAACTCAACGGATCATGAGGATTACATTGTCCTTTACAGTTTATTGAAAGGCATTAGATACATTTGGGGGTTTTTTACTTTTGCTCCTTAGAGAAAAGTTTGAAGCTGGAAGAAAGGAAATACAGTCCCCTTAGCAGGGCTGATGCTTCCTCATACTCCCCAGCGGACTCGGGGGGTGAGGCGGCGGGGATGGGGGGTGGGGGGTGCTTCCCTAAGAACCGCGTCAGCCCCTTTGCACAGCCTGGCTTCGTCTATAGGAGAGAACTGTCAAGAAGAGGGATCTATCTGAATAATCGGGGTTCACTAGGGGGAGGAGGGGGCAGATTTCAGAGCCCAGAGCGGCAGGCATGGCGGGGTCGGGGATTATGCTCCTCCTGTGTGCTGAGGGAGGCACCGACTCCGGATCCAGCGCCCTTGGCCCTGACGTCGGACAGCTTCTCCCTCCCGACATCCCACATGGTTTCTCCCCACAACTTACAACTTAGCATCCAACCTTCAGTCTTTCTTCCCTTCCATTTTCCTTCCCTTCCTGTGAACCCTAATGGCCCATAGTAATTTAGATGCAGTTATCACCCAGTCAAGGGAGGGATGGGTCTCCCACGGCTGCTACACCAGGGCATTTGCTGAGATCTGTGGCGGAGAGTGGCATTTAGCTAGGGCACTGATTCCTCGCGGTCCCCACTGTGACCAGCAACACAGCGGGCCACTTGGTGGGAGATGCCAGGACAGGCAGAAAGGGCTGGAGCCTAAGTGGACATCTTGAGAAGGCCCCTGAAACAAGATGCCCCCCGCCCCCACCTGTATCCGTGAAGGCACGGAACTTCACAAGCCGCGAAAGTTTCCTAATTAACATTTCAACAAAGACAGAATCGCAGATACCAAAAATAAAATCAAATATGTCTTGTGAATTTTACTTCCTCCTTTTCAACTTCTTAATAGCCTATGAACTCAACTGACACATAATGTATATTTAATGATTCAAATTTTCAGTCCTCAGTAATTATCAGGCTGAAAGATGTAACAGAGTAATCGAGTTTATTATTAAATTTCACGTCTTGTAAAGCATGCTCCTTTCCTCTGGCAGCTTACTAGGAGATTTTAATAGTTTCGCTCTGCGTTGGAAGCCTACTCAGCATAACCAAAGCTACTCCTGAAACCTGACAGTTCACGGAAGGGCATTACAAGACTGAGATCCTGTGTGTGAGTGTTTCAACGTGTTCTGAACGAAGAACGGATTTCTTAGCTGCAATAGGTGTTCTCAGGAACTGTCACTTTTCTTGGCTGTTAAAGGTATCTAACTGAGTGTGTTACCGAGTGTAAGTCATCCAAAGCCATAGCAAAGATCACAGTTCGTGGCGTGCTTGGGAGACATTATACCCCACCCCCCATCTGCGGAGAACCCTGTAACAGGCACCTTGCTCCCACATTTCCGGCAGCCCCCTGACACCTGGCAGGTCACAGGACTTCGTTTTAGTTTAGGTATAGTTTTCCTGATCTGCTGGGTCCTCAGGACTTGTTACCTTAGGTTGCAATTCAGATTTTTTTCTCCAGTGATTCACTTGGTCCTTTGACACCCATGGCGTGCTTTTTTATTTATTGTGCAAGTTTTAGGTAATAGAAATGCTGTTTTATAGGCACAACTCTATCAATTCATGCTTATGTTTACTCTCCTATTAATTTGTTCTTTCTGATGCTGTACTCTTAATTGGTGGTGGAGAGATTGCCTGAATTCAAAGGGTAGATAAATGTACATGCCTGTTCTCTAGGTAAGCCCAGTTAAAATTCCCCTGAGCGTTGCTTCACTGCTACATGCAACTTATGTTAAACTCCCTCGGGCTCTCACCCAATGCTATGAGAAAGTTAACATAGTTATTAAGCCACCTTGGAGACTGAATGTTGATGTAGGCACGATCCCGAGTCTTGTCTTTTAAGTAGATAAAAACGACTCTGGGGGCTCTTCGTCCTGTGATTATATGGAATTGTTTAGCATTCAAAACAGTGTTCTGGGAACAAAGTGTCTGTGTCAGTCACCTGTCTGGGAGAACAGGATCCAACAGTAAATTCCAGAGGTGAAAATCTTTGCCTTCACAGAGTTTTCTAGAAGTCAGTGGACTGTGTTAAATGTTTGTAGTATGCTTTTTGTGACTGTAGTCAAATATTGAAAAGTAATGTAACCAAAATTCTGGAGGAAAACTTAAAAATAATCTAATCAGACTCATAAAGATTATAGAAGATTTCAAGGAATGACGTTATTTATCAAAAATTATCACAGTGTGACAGATGTATAGTAATCCATATTGAGAATGTTTATTTTTTTAAAATTTAAATTATAGATGGGTGGGATGTATGCCCATATTTAAAAATTGCAATAAATCAGAGAAATACAAGGACTGCTGGATAATGTTTTAAAATAACATTTAATAATTTTTATCCTCAGTAACCAATTTCAGCTTAGGAAACCTCCACCATCATAATTAGATTACAGAGCCGTAGGTTTCGCTAGGAAAATGCTGACGGCTTAAATCCTGCACCGAATCTGTGGCAGAGCACAGACATCATTCGAGGTTTCCCTTTTTGCAGTACGCCTGCCGAATGTCTCCAGTTAAGATGGCTGCGTTACATTAACTGGTTTTCGTGATGCTACGGAAACGGTGTGTAGGTACAAGAATCGTAATGAAACGTAAGGACGAGGCTGGTAGCTGGGTTACTGGGCTGAACCACCTCTTGTGACCAAGGGTGCTCCGATGCTCCCTCTGGTGGTTGTGCTTGTGTGTGTGTGCGCATGTGTGCGCGTGCACGTGTGTTTGTGCGTGCGTGTGCGTTTGTGTGCGTGCATGTGTGCGTGCGTGCGCGTGTGCGTGCGCATGTGTGTGTGTGTGCGCGCGCGCGCGTGCGCGTGTGTGTGTGTGTGCGTGTGCGTGCGCATTTGTGTGTGTGCGTGCGCGTTTGTGTGTGTGCGTGCATGTGTGCGTGCGCGCGCGTGCGTACGTGTGCGTGCGTGTGCTTGTGTGCGTGTGTGTGCTTGTGCGTGTGTGTGTGTGTGTACGCGCACGCGCGCGCGTGTGTGTGTGTGGGGAGGGGGATGAATCTAGAACTTACATCTGTTATTTTTCAATGAGCTTCTGATGAAATTTTCTGACTTTGCATCTTTTACAGTTAAATAAAGTGGTGTGTGGAACATAGTTGTATCACATAAACCTTTTCAGTAACTTCAAGCCGAGGACCAGTGGCTGCAGTGGTCATGTAGCTTGTATGTAGCCCCTACTCCCATTCCCCCATTCCCAGAATAGAAAATAGCAAATGGTGTCTACAATAAGAAGACAACAGAATCTGAGAATTAAAACATATCTAATCCCAGAAATTCTCCACCAATACCAATCACAAAGAAGAAAACTTTAAAACACTCTCTGAACCAGAATTAAATATACTTAAATAAGCGATTATAGATGTGATAAAACTCCTTATTCAGAAATGTTAAAAAAACTAAGAAAATAAATGCAAAAAAAATCACAACAGTCAGGAAGACATTAGGTGAGAATCAAACAAACCAAGAAAATAACTGAACAAAAATATATTTTAATAATTGAAGAAAAATATTGGAAAAAAAGAAAAAATATTATTTTGGACTGAAATGCAAAATGACCAGTGGGAAATTAGATTTCACCAGAAGTATAATAAAGAAACTGAAAAAAAATAATATAGGGAACAAAAATTTTTTAAGATTTAAAATGGATCAGAAAGAAATGATTTATTTAAAAGATAGGGCAAAAATTCATTATATGTTTAATGGAACTTTGAGGAAAATATTTAATAGACAAAAAGATTTAATACTATAATCCCAAAATTATTTCTGGACATAAAAAAGACCTGAATTTATTTCTCACATGATCACCATGTACCTGGAAAAATTGACCTAGAGCTTTCAAAATCAAGACATATTCTGATGGAATGGTGATGTTAATAATAAGTGAAAATACTCAGGGCCTTAGGCAGAAAGACCAAATCAGCTACAATGGAAAGAAAATCTGGCTGGCATTGGACTTAAATGAAATCTACAAATCAGAGAGACTTCAGCATTTGCAATAAAATAAAGGAAATATGAAGGGAGATTTTCTATCCAGCCACGCTGTAATTCAAAATTCAAGGCTAGAAATGTTTAGAGTATGTAAAAAATCAGGGAATACGGGTTCATGAGAAATACTAAATAATCCACTAGGAGGTTAGTTTATCTAATCAAGAATTAAAGGGGAAAAGTTCCCAAAAGAACTGATGGAGGAAATTGAACATACATAATCGTAGGTCTCATACTAAAACAAACTGGATGCATGGAAAAATGTGTAACAACATAGAAATATCGCAGTGTAAAAGCTGATGTGCAGCGTGAACAAAAAGAAATTAATATAAACGTAATCATTTTCACATTGTTAGTAAGTGGGAGTCAGACTAAATCACGTGAAACTGAAACCCAGTGTCAGATGCTTAAACACGGGAGAAGGGGCTGAAGGCGGTGTGACTACGTTAGCGTCCATGGAGAAATCCCTAGAACAAAGCACAGGCATCCCTTAGGACTCGAAAGGAGGTAAACCACTCAGCAGATGGGAGTCTGCATGGAGCGAAAACAGTCACATGAACAAAACATGTTTTGGCGGTGTAAGAACGATCACGTCGGTAGGAAGTAATTGCCAGTGGGCACCCTTCACGTATTAAAAACAGAAAGTTCCAAATAGTCTACAAAACATAACTGCCACAATGCTGTATCCAAGGGACAGCCCCAAAATGAAGGGAATCAGAAAGGCAAATAAATAAATAAATAGGTAGGTAGGTAGATAAATAAGGGAATCAAAAAAAGAAAACTGAGAGTAAGGAGAGGACAGGACTTGTAATCCTCCTCTCAGGAACAAAACAACAACACAGAATTCAGAGTGACAGGTATTAAAGGTAACGAGGGTCATGGGCCTTCTGTGTTTGCTAACTGGCTCTCCCAAAGGAAAAGGAAACTTTCTTGTATCCTCTGGACAGGAGGCCAATCTGCAACTTGGAGAGTGAGGACTTGTACCTTCCCTGGGAAACTGGGAGACAGGAGCTCTGCCTGCAAAGGGATGGTCCCTGGTCATCCTTTTGAGAAAGGATGTCCTTGAAAAAGACATTCCTGGGATGCAGAAGATTTGTATCTCAAAGGCAAAGAGGAGGAATCTACAGTTCTAAGGGTTCTGAAGTTAAGTACTGAGGAAAGGGAAGCCAGGCTTAGCATGAGCTAGAAACCCCCTGAATTTAGTCACACCGGGAGGAAACCATCAGCACTCTTTAGTCTCCACCTAGATTCACATTGAATTGATTTGTCCAGAGAAGACAAAACATGATCCAGGAAAATTTTAAACACAGTATTCTGATGTACAGTCTTAGTGGGATATACCAGGTCGGGCAATTAATTGTGTGAACTCATCCTAGAAAATTTGCTACACACCTCACTGCTGAATATCACTACGGCCACCTTCAGAGCACTCCCCTTGGGTAGCTATGTATGGATGCCAGCACCTAGTCCACCCTTCAAAGCCATTTTGTAACTCTTTTTCTGGAGTGGCCACCAGAGCTGGTGTCATACTCAAAATCTGACAGTTAAGTTCGTGAACTTACCACCGTGGGTGTACGTTGACAGCACTGTACAAACAACTCAGTAATGTTGGATGACACTGGCGTAGGGAGGACTCGAAGGTGACCGTAGTGATATTCAGCAGTGAAGTTTGTAGCACTTTCTCTAGGATGAGTTAAAGAAATTAGTTATCTGACCTTGTATTCTATGCATGAAAACAATTGCAAAATAATCTTAAATTTTTCTTTGTTGGTTTGTTATTGATACTTTTATGGAATTAAAAGTATTTTGATACAAATTTGTGTTCATTTTAAGATTGAAAAAGTGGTAACTAACTGCAAAATGTGTGCAGTAGGCGATAGTTCAATCTTAGGGTCAGATGAGGCAGTTATTAAGGACATTACTGGACACACTGGGGAAGTTTGGGCAGTGGATCATGTTAAATCTCTTGTTGTTGAGTGTATTTTGTAAAACAATGTCTTGTTTTTTAGACACACCTTGAAATACTTATTTCTGAAATAACATGGTATCTGCAATATATTCCTAAATTTGCCAAATTGTGAATGTGAGAGAGAATGTGGGAGAGGAGGTGGAGGGTGGGCGGGGGGAGAGAGAGAGAGAGAGAGAGACAACACACATATTTGGCAAAGCTAATGCTAATAATTAGGTAAATATAGGTAAATTTTAATCATTGTCTTATTTGTTCAAGTCCTCTGTATCATTGAAATTTTTCAAAACCGTAAGAAGAGAAAAATTAGCTCCACCCCAAAATATCTTACAAAGTGCATTATGGACAACACTGCTGAAATAATTATCTTCTAAAGAACAGTTTATGCAGAGACTGTTATTCAAGGTTTAATAAAACCCAGAAATAAAACAATGAAATTATAGTCTTTGAGTTGCAAAATAGGCTATTAAAATTCGCAGGGGAGACACTGGTCTTGAAGAGAAAGGCTGTCTCTTGCTGGAGAGAGTGCTTCGATTCTGGAAAAGTCCGCTCTGTGTTTCCCCCCCAGGACTTCATACACGAATGCTGTGCCCCAGAGTGCGAGCCTTATTTTGCATCGCCCAGCTGTATGGGTGCCTGAGGCCGTGATGTTAATGTAGGTATGTAGTTATCTGTAAGTCATGGCATCATCTGTGCTGACATGATCTACACTGAAAATTTCATACTAAAATACATTTAGAAAGAAAATGTAACAATATAAAGTTCAAATGTGGATCATTTCAAATGCCCCCTGCACAGTGCGCTTCATGTTTTGGAGGCCATTACCCCCGAATTCTAGCTTTGGGGATACTGGGCAATGAGAAGGACTTTGGTTTACAGCTGCAAATGAGAAAGTTAAGTGCCTGGCAGAGGGATGGAGAGGTGGAAGCAGCAGCAATGGATTCACCACAGGCGGGAGTTTCTGCAAGGTGACTCACGCACGGTCTTCGACGTGTGGCTTTGATGGGGGCGAGTGGAGAAAGAAACACTGGGTTGTTCTGGCAGAATCCAAGATCCCTGGGCTTGTGCCTACACAGGTGTAGCCAATAGGCACAGTGGGTCTGTTCCAGAAGCTGCAAGGCGCGCCCTGCGCCAGTGAACACAGTGACTACGACCACGCGGGCAGTACGGCGGCAGCGGCCCAGCGGGTCCGGGCGGCGGCGGGCAGCTGAGGGCAGAATCCCAGGGTCCAGCGTCCGGTGATTGCGGCCAGCGGCTGATAGATGTGCACAGGGATTCACGAAGGAGCTTGCATTTCAATTTTCAATGGAAAGAGTTTCAATCTTGAAATGAATTTGGAAAAAATAATTTACTGAGTTTTCCTGGAATTGAAGAGCTCATTTTTCTGTTAGCAGGCAGAATGGAATTCAAAGTTAAAATTAAATTGTTATGAAAGAGTTACATTTTGGATGATTAAAATTGATGTGAAAATCCCCATCTGCTACCTAAAGAAAATTAAATGTTTCTTTACTCCTACCACCAGAAATAATCACCAGTAACTTAATGAGAACTTTCTTCCACTTGTCGGAATAATAAAAACAAATGTCATATATATATATCAAATAGGTAATATTTGATAAATGTGTATCGAGTGCCTGTTTTTTCATGACCCTCTTGTAAGTGTTGGGGATACTGTGGTAACAAAATAAGAAAAAAAATTTCTTGTGCTGTGGTCCAGCAGATTTGTAAAGAAAACGTCAAAACTACCAATTCAGGTGTTAAGGCTGTTTGGACAAGGGAAGGGCGACACATCCTTAAAAACCATGTGACTTCAGTCGTAGGCAATTTCTTAGTAATATCGGACTCTGGTGCTTTTCCAAGTAGAATAATACGGCACATCTCCCTTTCTCCTTCCGACTGAAAACGAACAACAAATTCCTGAGGTGTTCATGCCCTGCTCCTGTCAGGGATCCTGACGATGGCTGGGGGTCACGGGCTGGGCCCTGGCATGGAGTTGGCAAGCCAGGCCTTGCCTGACCCAGGCCAGTAACTTTTTCATTTAAACACCATGTTCAAGGACATTATTGCCCTGGGTACACACAAATTTGGAACACCTTGGTTCATTGACGTTTCATTTTCATTTTATTTTTTAATTCATTTTTATTGTTAGACTTATTGGGGTGACATCTGTTAGCAAGGATTACATAGGTTTCAGGCATACAATTCTACAGTGCATTGTCAACTTGAGGTATACATTTTCATTTTAAAATTTTTAATTTATTTGAAATATATTATTTTTAATTTACATTCTGTTTTTCCCAGTGTTTGAATCTCTGTTGAAAATCTAACTAAAAATGAAGTTTTAATAGGTCCTGAAGTGTCTAGTTAGCAAAAGAATTTTTAAAAAATAACAGGAGGTTTTATTTTTGACAATTCTATAATGAAGCATCTGATTTCTACAAGATGAGTTTGAAGAATCCCAAGAAATTATATTGAAATGCAGAGCACATTGAATATGCAAAGAAAAGAACTAGCTTGCCTTGTGTAAAGGCTCCGTCTTGGGTATTTTACGTGAGGGCTCTTTAGGACGGCTGGGTGGTGGGCAAAGGGGGAAGGGCCAGATGCAAACTGATCGTCTGTGTTTGCTCACGGAGGAGTTGCGTTCGCTCGTGGAATGCATCAGGTTCGAAATGTCTGTCAGTGCCGGGCAGACACTGCCTGCTGACGGTTCACAGCCCTTTGGAGACCTGTCAAATGAATTCAAAGTAATTTAACATCATGTTGACTCAAATTCCTTTCAAAATTGTATATTCTGTTCTTCAGTGCTTCTAATTTAATGGATTTTAAAAATATGAATTATCAGCTAGTTTTCTTGGCAAACAGTTTCCTTTTGGTCACATTCTACTGTTTTACCATAATTTTAAGCTCTTGGTTTATTGATTTAGTGCTTCATATTATTAACTTCTATTAAAAATACACTTCAGGGAGTGTCCTGCTGCTTGGGGTAACTTTCACTCTCAGTTACTGTCACATTTGCTCCCCATGTTCCTTTTACACACGTGCACACGCGCACACAGGCGTTCGTGTGCAGGCTTGTACTTACTGGAAGGTTGTGTGGCTTGTTACCAACACTTCTGTCTGTCTTGATCATGCCTAACTTGGGCAGCTCGTTCCACACCTTCTGTTGGTTCTGATATGGTTTGAACGAATCCCACGTAATAGCTTTCCCATCTTGCTTCTCTTCTATTCATGCATTCAGTTGTTCACTAAGGAGTGTGGGGTTGCGTCCATACTTACTGTGCTCTGTGTGTCGGGCCCAGGCCCACCTGGAGAACCCGCCGTGACAAAGCAGACACTCCTGTTGTCGTGGACCTTACCTTTTACTGGGGAGACAGACAGGGGAAAGGCAAATTAAAGGGATAGCGCAAAGATGAAAGGAAAAAATAAGAAAGAAAATCAGCTTAAAGTGTGATGGATGTTGTTGAACTTTTAGACAACCAAGTTGACATACTGAGGACGTACCTTCGGAATGCGGACTTCTTACTCCTTGGTACAGAGGTGGGGCCTGGAAATCGCTTCCCGCTGGTGGTGAGAGGGCTCAGCTGGGCTGGGCTGGTCCTGCCTGGGGAATTGGGCATGGTTCCGTCTTTGAGGATCCCAGGAATTCCTCTGCCTGGTGCCCGCCCACCTCGCCAGCAGTTCAGCCCGTGCATCAACAAGACTGCACTTTCTTAACCTTGTTTCGCACAGAACTCTTGCAAATGGGCTTCTTGGAAACTCTATTTCCAGTAGAGTGAAATTAAGAATTCTTCCCTGTGGTGCTTTTTTTGTTCCTCAGTAATTTTCATGTTACATTTCAATCTTTCATCCACGTGGAAATTAGTTTTGTATAAGAGAATACAACTCAAAACTATGTAATTTTTTAAAATGATTGTAAATGGAGAAAAAAATCTTCACATAGGAAAGAAAATCTTCAAAATTCAAAAACAAATCACCAGATTAGAATAAATATGTGCAACACTATTGGAGACACATGGCTTTTTTAAACCATGTAGATAATTCCCACAAATTAACACAAAAAAATCGATACGAAGAAAACCAATTAACATATAGAAAGGTGGGATTTCAGGAACAGACAGTCCACAAGAGGGATTTATTTATTTCTCTTAACTATGTGAAAAAGATGTTATACTCACACAGCATAAGAGAAATGCCAGTTAAAACTGCAATAGCAGAACGTTCCTTTTTAGCTGTCAGTTCGGAAGCAATAAAAATCCTGATGGGACACTTGTTGGTGAGGGTGTGGAGTCACAGGCACTCTCACATATGTGCTAGGAGTCTAAATTGGTGTGTCATTGATGGCAGATGGTCTCTGAGGTGTCCTTTCTGGTGTCCATCTTGGGGTGGTCAGGCCCACGAATGATCCTCTTGAGTGCAGGTGTCATGTAACTGCAGCAAAGGAGACAGGATGCCATGATCACATCTGTGCGATTACATTATAAGAGAGGCACTGCCCATCTTGCTGAGAGATTCTCTGGCTTGCTGGCTTCGACGCTACAAGTGGCCATGTTGGGGGGCACACAGTGTAAAAGGCCGAGGTTGACCTCTGATTGCGGAGGCTAGCCTTCAGCCAGCAGCCTGCAGGAAGGTGAGGTCCTCTGTCCTCTGGTACCAGATAATGAATCCTGCCTCCAGCCTGAATGAGCCCGGAAGAGATTCCCCTGCCCCCCACCCCCATGGTGAGCCTTCAGATGAGATCGTAGCCCCAGCCTACCCCCCCGGCTGCAGTCGCAGATCATCTGGTGAAGCCATGCTGGGGCGTCAGTGCCGTAGGAGCTGTGAGAAAAGAAACGTGCGTTGTTTCATGCTCCTAAGTTTGCATTTGGCACTTTATTATGCAGCAGTAAATAAATAACATAGCATCTATGCACAAAAATTTTGTGATGTTTATAAAAATAGCTATTAATTAACAATTTGATCCAGTAATTCCCATTTTAGAATTTTATTTTCCAGTTTTACTAAAGATATATGGAAAAATATATGTGCAAAAATAATCCATTGTAGCAAGTTTTTGCCATAGCAACAAAGTGAAAAACTGTACCTGTCCACCAATAAATGTCTAATCAAATAGTGATAGATTATGGTATAATCACTAAGAAACAGTAGAAACAGTGGAGATAGTGTGCATATTAAAAAAACACTCCAAAATGTTTCTTCAGTGCACAAATAGGGTGCAGAATATTCTATATGAATATGCTAACAGCTGTAACGGGGGGAGAGGATATGCAGAACTAAGCTCGTGTAGATGATCCCTGGAGAAGATACAGAGAATTGGGAAAATTGGTTGCCTCTTTGGAACGGCATGAGGGACTGGAACAGAGTGTGAGAAGCTGCAGCTGGCCCTCTGTATCCAGCACTCCGCTTTTGCGGATTCAGCCAACCACGGATTAAAATATTTGGGGAAAAAAAAAATCCAGAATGTTCCAAAAGAGCCAAACTAGAATTTGCCACATGAAAGCACTGTGCTGAATCCATGTGAGGCAGACCCTGCTGTAGTCTATATGCAAATATGTTATAAGCAAATACTAAGCTATTTTATGTAAAGAACTTGAGCAGCCCAGGATTTTAGTATCTGTGGGGATCTTGGAACCAGCCCCCCCCCCCCCCCCCCCCCCGAGACTGAGGGGTGACTATATTTGGGTTCTACTTTAGTTTGTATCTTTTGGATTTATAAATTATGTGTATGTATTTCATGGTCAGATAAAATATTGTTTTCAAATAATACAAACTAGAAACCGATTTTTAAAAATACTAACGTTATCTTAGTAAGCTTCTTCCTGCAACCACAGCTAATATCCAGAATGTATGATTACAGGAATAGTAACTTCTTTGATGGTTAATGCACTTGTGAAACAGTCTTGATGTTGTTTCCTTCACTTTTTATGTACTTGCTGCATTATTCATTTACTCAAGAAATAAATATTTGAGTGCTTGCAAGGTGTTCTGATACTTAGCACAGCTTTAGGTTGTGTGCGGAATTCAGAGACGAGTAAGGCAAGGTCCCTAGGCTCAGTGCTGTACAACCCAGCAAAGGAAATCAAACAAGCTGAGCCGCCAAAGGCGCCGTGGGGTCGGAGACAGAAGTGAAGCGCTCGAGAAGGTTCGCGGGCTCTTACCGGAAGTTCCGTCTCCTTTCTGGTGTGTTGAGGATCAAGGAGAGAGCATTTAATCTAATGCTGATGTACACAGAAAATACCGAATTCCGCGTGCACGTAGAAGGCATTTCCAACGCGTGGGGCTCAGGAAGGCTGCCAGAGGTCCCTGGGAGGGAGGCCCGGTGCGTTGTGGGAAGCCGGCCGGGTCCTGGAAGGCGTGGAGTGCCACCGCAGGGTAAGAGCAGAGACGAGATTGCAGGAATGGCTGGTGGAGTTCCTGGAAAGTAAGGAGCTTTATTTAGTAAGAAATGATGAGCTATGTGAGATCCCTGAGCAGCGCGATAGGACAGTCAGACCTGTGAGTACAGGGTCCGGCAGGAATAACGCCCTTTTCTTAGTAGGTAAAATATTGTTATGTTACAGAATTGCATGCTTATCATTTCGTAGTAGAAGATTTGGTATAGATGTCCAGCTTACTGTACTCCACAGTGGTGTGAAGGTCGCGTAGAGTGACCTTGATTTTGGTTGCCTTGAATTTGGGGTTTTGTTGTTATAAGTGAATTACAATTGCAACGGCCATGGAAGCATGAAGGTGGAATTCAGAAGAATGTTAGGTGACTGGCTGAAGATTTTGGAATATATATATATATATGATTGATTACTGGGGAAAAAAAACCAAAAAGGAAGGATGGGGGCAAGGAATTTTATTTGTGAAAACCCTCATTTTATTTGTGAAAACCCTCATTTTATTTGTGAAAACCCTCATTTTATTTGTGAAAACCCTCATTTTATTTGTGAAAACCCTCATTTGAAGAACTAAAGGAGCCACAAAGTTTCTCGGGGAACAAAATAAGGAAAAAACATGATCTTTTACAGCAGAAAAGGGAGATGAAAAATTCACAAAGAAACATTGACACAGAACAACAACTTTACATTTCTGTGGTTAAAATTTAATTCAAAATTAAATCTATATGTGGACACATACATGAAATAATGCACTATTTTAACGAGTTGTAATTAACCATTAGGTTAATTATTATTTCATTTAATTTTTTTAAATGATCGATTTTCTACGGACCATTGGAAAATATATTTGCCTCAAATTAAGTCTTATTTTGGAAATGATTATTTTGGCACCAGGTTTACAAGGTATGAATAGATTTCTCTTTAGAGGCCTATGTAGAGAAAAACAGTGCTTTTAATTCAAAACGTTAAGACTACGCGGTGGTCCCACTGAAACCTCGGCACACAGCTCATTTCTTGAATCCTTAATTAGAAATACAAATGTTACATAAGTTACCTTAATATTGTATCACTTATATCAAGAGGAAAATGAAGCAAAGGAATACCAATTGTTAGTAACTGCCCAGCTTTTTCTAGTGAGGGAAACGACCGATCAACGAGAACGTGCCTCCGCCATCCGGGTTAATACTCAGACTAGGCTGAAGCCGAACTTGCAGGGAAGGTGGAACATTCATTTGCAGGTCAAGAGGTCAGCTGTACCTCAGCCTCGATCACTGTTATCAGCGTGTCCTGTCACAGAGCCCGTGCTTTTCCCTCGAGGCAAAGTGCCACCGCGCTCCGGTGTCCTCCTAGGATTGTTTCCGGTCCGCATCTCTGCACGCAGCCCACCACCTATGACCGCGTGTGGGGACGCCAAGGACGCGCTTGTTAGACCACAGGGGACGCCAGGACGCACTCGTTAGGCCGGGGAGGGGGGGAGGGGGGAGGACGCCAGGACGCGCTCGTTAGACCGCGGGCAACGCCAGGACACGCTCGTTTGGCCCGGGGGAGTGCGGATGGCCTGGTGGCCCCACGCGCTGCGGGGTGATAGCGGGGCGACCTCAGCAATGCAGGCGGAGGCTCTGCCTCGCACGTGGACTTCACAGTGAACTTTGGTCTGCGGTGACACCCCCCACTTTCATTTCTGACACTTAGAATTTATTCTCTTTTCCCCTCTCGATTGATTAATCTAGCTTAGGCTTTTTATAGATTTTTTCGCTCTTTGCAAAGAATGCGTTTTGTCTTTTTAATTTTCTCTATAGTTTTTGTTTTCTATCTTATCGATCTCTGCGCTTGTCATTATTCCCTTATTTCACTTAATTTGGATTTATTTTGTTCTTCCTTTCTAGCTGCTTAGATCACTTATTTTAGAACTCCACGTCTATATAAGTATTTAAAACGATCAGTTTTGTAATGATCATGGTTTTAGCTGAATTCAGTAGATTTACATATGTTGCATTTCAATTTGCATTCAGTTTATAACCTTTCCTAACCCCCTTGTTATATGTCTGCAGAACAATGTATTATTTAGAAGTGCATTTTTAAATTTCCAAATATTTGAGGATTTTCCTAAGTATCTTTAGTGTCATTCAGAGAGCACGGTCGTCCTTTATGGCACATTGTGTGGCCTAGCTTTGTGAAACTACCACCCAAACGTGAAAAGAAGGTGTCTTCTACTTTCGAGAGGTGCAGTGTTTCATAAATACTTCTCTCACCTTCCTGTTTTCAACATTCAGCAAGCATTCCACACCAGCAGCGATAACTCTAGATAATAGTTTCTTTATTAAAGTGGGTATCAAGACTGTGCTCGGAAGCTGTGGGAGCCGTCCTGGGGAACATCTTTGCTTGGCACATGTCTTTAAATTTTGCTGCTAAGACTAAATAACCATGTTAAAAATTTTAATAGTTGTAACTTACTCATTTTTATTAGAAAAACATTATAATTAAGAGTGCAGTCAGTGTGCTGGAAATAACAATCAAACATTCGGGGTCAGATGAGAAATGTTGAGTGCAGGTTAAGCCCTGGGTTGCTCTCGTGCTTCCTTTCTTCCTGGAACCCCAGCACGTTGACAGCGGGGCGCGCACAGCAGGTTAAGAGGCGCAGATAGCGAAGTGTGTCTTCACAACTGTCTCACAGCTGTTTTCTTTATTTTACTGTCACATTTCAGTCGTACAGATTATATTTTTATTTCTCATCATTATGAAGTTGTGCATGTACTTAAACTTACGGAAATATATTTTTCCCAGGGAAGTAAAGGTAACAAATAATCAGCCCATTTTAACTTTACACTGTACCAAATAATCTAATTCGAAGCATACACTGAATTTCAATGATGAAAATAATTTAGTCATTCTAATCTCTATAAAAGAGAAGTTTTCAGTCTGACTTGGGCTCTGCATGTATTATAGAGAAAAAAGATGATCAGATGCCACAAATTAAAATCACATTCAGGTCTAACATTCTGTTTTTCAATAGCATCCATTTTTTTGTGAAATGGTTTGTAGGGTTGGCATTGAATTTTTATGTCTATGCTGTTTGGAATAGCCTCTTCATGATTTAGAGGAACAAAAGCTTGCTATGAATCAATTTGTTACTTATTTTATGTTTCATTTAAATCTTAGTTTATGGTAGCACTCTATCAACTGTATTTCTTTTCTAACTACTTTATACAGTAAAGAAATGGTAGTGTGTACTTGGATCTCACATACAGAGAAGGTACAGTTTAAATCTCATTGAGAAACATTCTATGATAGTGATAAGTAGAAAATTATTAAAACTCCTTGGAAATCTCAGCTTTAAATACTAATAGAATCAGGAAAATTCTAAATAAGAATGCCCTATGCACAAATTATTTCTATCTACTTTAGGGCAGAGCTGACCCACATACACTTGCAATGCCAGTGACCATTTCCGCGTGCTTTTTAATAAGATTTAGAAAAGGGATACATTCAAGCTCACCAATACTATATAGAGTTACAACCCGAATTATGAACCAACTCCAAATGAAAAATTAGCGTATAAGTTACGTGTATTTGTACGCAAACCCACGGGTTAAGTAAGAATCAAATACGTAGTGAAACAAAAACTAGAGCATATCCCGCCTATTTTCCAGCATTTTGTTGCACCGTTCGTGTCGCCGTCGCTTTGGTGACCACTGTCCATGCACGCCACGGTTACCCGCAAATACGCAGCTGAGGGGTCACCGCAGAGTTCTGGGGTGCCGCCTTTCCTGCTCGACTTCCCCTTGGCCGGAGAGCTTCCCTGCCTGGTGTCCGTAAAACATGAGCCCGCCAGGGGCTTTGTTTCCGAGGGCCGCCGGACGCACCCTGCACGTGCCGGCCGGCCGGGCGTGTTTGGTCATCGCTGTGTGCCCCGCCTGGGATGTGCGCTCCCGCGGGGCCGGTGTTCGCTTCCTTTCTGCTGGGTTCCCGCGGCCTCGGGGCCGGCGAGGTGCTAAATACCGGCCGGCCGAATGAGTTCAGCGGCGGGTGAATGAAGGCCACGCTTCTCCTCTCACTCGGGTGGTAGGTTCGCTCCACTGGGGCCCCAAGTGTGAGTCCCCATTTCAGAACCAGCAGCGCACGCCCCACGGCCCGGCCGCCCGGCCCTCCGTTCCCAGCGGGCTGTGCACGCGCAGCCCCTCCGAGCTGCCAGGCCCCGACGTCCTGCCCCGCCAGTCCACGGACCGCCACTGTGTCGCTCAGGAAAGCCTCTCCAGCCCCTTCCCACTCCCCTCTGTACCTCCTGACACGTGTTCAGGCTGGTGACACAGGGCCACGTGGCCCCACCTGGGGGTACGGAATTCCCTGCCGACCGTCTTCCCCGGGGTTTCCCGGGAGCTTTGCTCCTGGGTCAGACGTGTCGTGTGCTTGGAGGCTCTGTGCCTGTCTGCCTTCTCCGCTTAATGAAATGCGTGTTATTCACGCCCTACTTTGGTATCATGCCCCAGAGGTTCAGAGTACTTGTAAATACTTACTTTTTCTATTTAGTTTAAAAAACTGCATTTCATAAACTGGGTAATGGCTCATTATTTTTAATGACAATTCCCCTTGCAGTTATGTTTTGGGAAAAGGCACCTGTTTGTGACACTAAGGGAAAATAATTTGCCTCCTTCCTGTGACCGCAAGGAAAACTTCTTCTCAGAGGTTAACTAGATTTACCTGACATTCCTAAAACGTCCCAAACATTATCTTATCACATCTCACTTGCAGATACCCAAGTTATTTGGTATTTGCATAATGGTCAGCATAATCTATCCCTAATTTAATTTCACATTGCTTAGACTCTAAGCCTTAGAGCCTGTATGGGCAACTGTAATGATTCGATGCTATAATGAAATAACTATAAACGTGTACTCAAACTGTAGGCTTTGTGTGTTCAGAGCTTCATAAACATTATCCTATTTACATTTACTGAAATGTGGGCAATAGTAACTTTACTGATGAGATAACTAGAGATAAAGGAATTAAGTAATTTCAAAGGCCAAGCAGTTCTTGAGTGGTTAATGAATCTAATTGCTTTTCTGCATTATGCTAATGACCCCCTGAAGTTCATTCAATTAATGAAACCTGAAAACCTCACCCTGGCAGAGCTCACATTCTCATGAGTTGCCCCAAGAACCAGAAGAGAGAACCAGCAACCCCGTTCTGGGTGAGCTTCTGCCGTGACTTTGCCATTCGGTCCACTCGTGCATGGGAAAAGGAAAAGGTGTTTGAACGGCTGCCCCAGTTCACTCTGCGGAGAAAGAAGGAAGTCTACCGCCTCGGAAGCCTCGGTTCCGCTCACTACACTGGTTCCGAATGGATGCATTCTGTCGTTCGGACTCAGTGGAAAAGCCACGGGAAAATCGAAAGAACATGACAACTTCAAATAGAGCGGGTGCGAAAAGGGAAAGAGAAAGTATTCGTCCTGATATTTGCCACCTGGGAACAGACTTTCAGCAAAATCGTGCTTTTCTTGTTTGACCTGGCAAAACCACAGCTGCGTCAGAGAAAGAACATTTAGCCAAACCAACGCTTTGAATATTATTGGGGATTTTAAGAAATAAATAGATGCACTTGTTTTGTTCTTCAGATATCATAAATTCAGACAGTAGGCACTAAAACTGCATCATTTATAAACAATCATCTGGAGGCATTTACAGCAGTAAAAAAAATACTTTAAATACCCTAAGGTCCAAAACTAAAGGTTTACTACCTTTTGAATATGTTAGACTAGAACTTTGATTAAAATGAAGTAAACTTATATTCTAGTTTTCCAATATCTCCAACAATCATTTTTCAGGTTGGGAAAATTTACTTCTTTATAACCCAACATTAGTAAATATATCTGATTAATGAAACTGACCTATTAAATTCACCCTTTTATTATTTATTCTGTGTTTAGAATATTTAAACATAAATAAGTTTAAGTGTGAGAATCACTTTACCTCATTTGTGTTGTGTAATAATTTGAGTTTGCTTATAAATTCAACAGTTTTTACTCATTGCAATGTGCTTGGTTTTATGTTAGACCCTGGAAATGAAAAACAATAGTAAGAAAAGCTACTTAAACTCCAAAATGCTTGAATTATAATCTGAGAGAGAGGTGAACATCAATATGCAAAAAAGCTGTCCCGAATATGTATCTGAGAGACTTTAACTTTTAAGTCGAGTGTATTTGAGTTGTAGTTGTCAGGGACCTTACAGCAACAATCCCTTAGAAAACAAATCCGCCTTGGTCTTACATTGTCATGATGAGAGGAACTATGTTTCAGAGGTGGCGGCTTTTCCCCGGTCTCTAACTGTGGCAAGCAGACCCTTTGAACTTGAGTTCATGTCCAGAGATGTGATCTTGTAAAGAGTACGATTGTAAAAATATAGCACCTGAGTGTTTTGTTACTAATCAACACGCCAGCGATACAACTCTAACAGCCTCTCACTGTTAATATATGGAGAAAGAGGATTTCTAACTCAAACTCGACCCAGAGAGAGACCTTCACATCACTGAATCTGTACAATTTGATGTATGCTGTGTACGAAAACTCATTGTAGCAAAGTCCCTGCAGACTCATCCGAAGTCCCTCCCCATCACTGTGAAATAATGAGATGAAAGTGAAGGCAGATACTATGATATCTAGCGGGAAAAAAATACGCAGTTATAGCAGGGTGAGAAGTGAGAGGTCAGTTCTGGGCAGAACTGAGTAGGCCTTGTATCGGTAGGTGTCATGAGGGTATGGGTAGAACTACCTACAGTTCTAGTTTGGTGAATTGTGACTGTTAGAAACGTGTGGCTGTGGTGTCACTTACATAACAGCTGGACGTGGTCATAGACAACACACTAAATTCTTCATGCGTTGACCCACATATTCAGATCACAGGAGTCGAAATTCTTTAACATTTCTGCTGAGCCTTAAATCAGCTTCAGTACTGTGAGGGGGTAATACGAACCTCCAAGGGCCGGTATTATTAAAGAGACAAACTGTGGCACTTTCATTCAAGGACATACTATGCAACTGGTGTGGGAGAACATACTTATTTAGTAATGACAGTACCTAGAAGATGAGCATAAATCATCCTGATACCAACAAAGTAGGAGAATGAGATGTGTGCTTAGTTTTGTTTCATTTGTGTTTCATGGGTTCTCATATAACATGAAAGAGCATGCCCCCCAAAAGGAAAGCAATACTGATCTCCATGGGGACGATCACAAATTCTTTCTACTTTTAGTTTTTTTTTTTATTGTTAGACTTATTGGGGTGACATTAGTTAGCAGAAATTACCTAGGTTCCAGGTGTGCACTTCTACAGCGCATTGTCCACGTGTTGCGTTATGTGTTGACGGCCCAGTGTCATTTCTCTTTCCATCACCATGTACTTGACTCCCCCTCCCTCCTTGTAAATATGCATTTTCTAATGTTGTCACAGTGAGGATTTATTAGATCTGGAGAAAGACAGCAACATAAACAACAGTGAATAGAAGCAGTTCTCCTGTGTCTGTCTGAATTTTAGCTTCTGATCCAGGGTCTTCCAAGATAAGGAAGCGAAGGTCACTCTCTCTTTAACAGCAAAGTGGCATTAGTGTCGCAGCCAAGCTAATGCCTGGAAATAGTAGGCTTTCTCCCTACTTTTCTCCTTGTTAACTATGCTCCGCAAGCCTGTCCTCCTAGATCATTGGCTCCCAAGTGGTGGTACACGTACCCCCCGGGTACACAAAAAATAATCAGCAATGGTGAAAATACAAAGTAAAAAAGTGCAAAATGTTTGTTATGGAACAACAAATGTGAAGTTCAAATCACCGTTAATACACTTCAAAATGTGCCACTTTGTTTTTTTTGTTTGTTTGTTTTTGTTTTTTTGTTTTTTGGTATGTGGGTAGTTCCCTGACTGGGAACCGAACCAAGGCCGCAGCACCGACAGCGCCAGCGCCGAAGCCTTAAGCCACTACACCACCAGGGGACTCCTTCACTCACATGCGGAATATAAAACTGAAAGCAAAGAAAAAAAGAACTGAACAAACAAATAACCCATGGACACAATCAATAGTTTAATGTTTATTTGGGGACGAGTGGGTTAGGGAGGGGAGAAAGGGGAGGGGGTGGGAGAGGAGGAGGGAAGCTAAATATAAGGTGATGGAAAGAGAAGTCACATTAGGTGGTGACCTTATTATACTACAACCTGACATGCACTGTAGAATTGTGTGCCTGAGACCTATGTAATCCTTGCTAACAGATGTCACCCCAATAAGTCTAACAATAAAAATGAATTGAAAAAAAAAAAATAAAGAAGCTAGAATACGGAAACATTAAAAAAAAAACCCAAGAAACAAAATGAGGTCACATTAGCGAGTGACCACGGGTGAGGGCGTGGCTGTAAACCCCGCCCTCAAACCGCTCTTCTACCAATCATGACACAGTTTCACAACAGTCCATTTCCAGCGTTTCTAGAAGTTCCCCCAGCACATAAATACGGGGTAGCCAGGCTGATGAGTTTAGTTATTGACTGCGTAAAAGTAAGTGCCTTGTCTTTCGTGATTCTTTTCAAATGGTTTTTTTATTTAATGTTTCGATGTGTGATTATCATTATCAGTATTTAACTGTGTTACGAATGTTGTAAAATTACATCCGTGGTTTGTACTTTCAGTGAGTCATTTTCTCTTCCCTAACTTATGACCTCATTTCCACCGTTTTACATTAAGATGGGCACTGAACAAAAGTGTCAATATTTAAGAACAGCTGTTTTAAAAACAGGGAGTGTGATTTGTATTATAGAAAAGGGGTAAAAAGGGTGCACAGGCGGCAAACGTTTGGGAGCCACTGTCCTAGACCTTCCCCGCCCTCACATGCCATCACACAGTCGGCAGCTACGTGACGTTCAGTAGCCACCAAAGGAGAAGGAAACCCTCTGAGGAGCAGCAGTAATTAGCAAACACGTTGTCATCTTTGCCTCTGGAGGGCCGCCAATCCTGAGTATGGTCATGCAGGGGAGCCACCTGTGTGTGGCTCTGGGGCTGCCCTGCCACCTTGGCACACTGAGGAGGACCCGAGTATTTCATGCTGATGAAGATCATGGAACACTCCAAGAGCTTGCGCATCTGTAGGAGTATTTCGTATCTCTTAGGAGAACGCAGGGAAACAAGCTTAGGTGACCTAAGAGTGAGATTCCCTGCGGGGCAAACACGAATACGGATACAGGGATGAGGCCTTTGGTTTTCTCCTTTATTTTAATTAAGCTCGTCCAGTCTTCATCCTCCCTGGACCCAGCATTTTCAGAAAATGAGGATGAAATTCCAAGTTTAGAAGTAAACACTTGTTTTATGAGACATTCGATTAATCATCTGCATTTTCTAGGTGACACTTTATGATACTTTCTTCTGAAAAATAGTAAGTCATTTTTTAAGACCTATGAATGCTTTCTAAGTAATAGATTAGAAATCTGTTTTTGAGAAGACGTATGATGTCATTTTTTTAAGTCATGCTTATATAAATCTTCGATTTCTTTGATTTATGTTTATGGAGGAGTTTCTGGGAATAAAATTCCTCTCAGTACCGGTGGAGGGTGAAGTATTTTGAGGACCCTGCCTGGGATTTTAGTGGATGCTGTGGGGAAAGTTCCCCTCGTGGGGAGATGGGGAGACCCTTGTCGATGGCAGCTGTGTGGTTGTCTGGCTCTTCTCGTTTACCCCGCGCTGAGCTAAATGTGAGTCGTCGGGTGACGTCCTTTTACGTCATAGTGTTACGTGCTCCCTCCGCTCTCACTCGTATGTGATTTATATGTTCCTAATTCAGGTTTTGTGTTCTAATTTATTTTATTAACGTATTGGTAATTAAAGTGTGCTGATAATATAGAATAGTGGATACCCCCCCCCCCCCGGAAATGTGGCTCCCGTTTAATAAGTTCGGTTTAAGTCACTGTCATATTATCTCTTTAATCTTTATGTCCGTTTATACATGAATGAAAGGAGAGGTGGTAAAATTCATTTGCAATTTTGCAGTTAGTTTATGGAAGAACTGAAATTACAGTTCAGATCAGTCTGATTCTGAGCCTATTTATTGCTACTGAACATGAGCTGTTTAAATTTTATACCAAATTAAAAATTTAGATCTGTGTAATATTCTTGGAATATAAGACATTTCAAAGATAGTAATGAATTTTGAGTAAAAAGTAGAAAGAGAGAGTTGGAAATTTAAAATCATTAATGGAAATTGAGCAAAACCTTTCCCATCTTCTACTTATTTATCTGTTTCTCAATTTTTTATGCCCTCTCTGGACTGTTTTCTGTTCTCTGTGTGATAATGAACAGAAACTCTTGTAACCCTCAACAAAAAACAATTCATTATGTGTGTCATCCATCTCTGTACATCTGTGCCTACGTCTACATATCTGCATCCATATCTATACATCTGTGTCTACATCCCTATCATCTTTGTGTATGACATCTATCTGTATTTGTGGATCTGCGTGCACACACACATGCACGTGCACACACACGCAAACACATGCACACACGCATGCACGCACGCACACACATGCACACACATGCACGCACACATGCACACATGTGCGCACACACACACATGCACTCACGCACACACGCACACACATGCACACTGTACCCACTCATTAGCTCTGTGAGCTCGGTGACCCAAGTAGATACTAGCAAAGCAGCAGTCGGAAAGATAGCTGGTTGAATGCACGGTGGTAGCTTTTTCTTACATAAAAATAAAAGTTGTTGTTTTTGTTTGTGTGTCTTCGTTTTGACCAGGACTCAGCAGGGCTGGCCTGTCTCTGCTCTCACGACATTGTCTGGGGCAGCTCTGATGGGCATGGCCACCTCCTAGATGGCAGGCCGTTCGGAGTTGATCAGGACACCCAGGTCGGTCATGGCTGGCGGCCATAGTTCGCTCCTTCGCACATAGGCTCCTCTGAGTGTCCCGCGGCCGGCTCGGCCTTCCTCGCAGCCTGGGGGCCTGCTTTCAAGTGGGAACATCCCAGGAAGGCCGGGAAGCATGCTGTGTCACCCTTTAGACCCCTCCTCGGAAGTCAGTGTGGGCTCTGCCTTGCAGTCGCAAGAGCGCCTGGATTTAGGGGGAGGGCGTGTAGACCCCGCCGCTCAGCAGGCTGTGGGGTGCCGTCTGGGCGGTAAGGGAGCACGTGCATGTCCAATCCAGTCCGTTCTGACAGCTTTCGGCCGAGGTGGAGAGCAGCGAGCCGCCCTCGGGGGCTGACCTTGCCCTCCCCCTGAGCGCTCTGTCAGGTTCCCCTGGTGCGCTCGCAGAGGTTGTCTATTTTCAGAGCATCTGGTGGGAAGTCACAGGTCTTTACGTGCCCAACCGTAGTGTGTCATTCCTTTAAGGGATGTGCCGGGTGGACGGTAAGAATTTTATTTCTACAAATGTTATTTAAAATGGTAATTTTTCTTTTCAGGACAGCATTGCACTGATTTCAAACTGATTTCATTATGCCGTGCTCACCGCCCACACGGCACACCTTGGTACTTAATAATGTGATCGGCGGTGAATTCCTGTTACAAACCCTTCGTGGGGTTAAAAAGTATTTCACTGTAGGATCTGGGATACAGCATTTGACTGAAGTCCTTTTCGCCCCCTTCACTCACTTAATAAATATTTACTGAGGATTCCCAAGGTCACAGTTTTTAATTGTGGGCTGCGGGAGCAGAATAGAGGGAATCTAATAACTACATGATCATTTTAAAAAAAATTATATAAAGTCCAGGGCAGATGCTATCATTTAAAACTGTTTGTTGAACTCAAATATGTACAAGGCTCTGCATAGAAGTCGCACCCTTGCCTGCTGAGAGAAGGGGCAGTGTGTTTACGTCACTTTGGAATGTAAGACAGTGTCAGGGAGTCTGTTGTGTTTCTTTGCTCATCGTTGTGTTTTCTGCGTGCATTTTAAAATTCTGAAGTACACGTTTAGATTATAAATTATTGTGATCTCTGGGGCAACTTTGATTTTTCTTTCCTTTATCTGTTTAGACGGGATTTGGGCAGCACACTGAAACTAAGAAGACTTGTGAGAGAAGCTTCTGTGTGTTTCAAGAACCACTTTCCTTGCTGGTTTATAATAAATATGGACTTCTCCAAGATCACAGAGGGACCTGTCCTGCTACACCCTTGGCAGTGCCCTGGCTGTTACAAATTGTTCTCTGAGCAGTGGGTAGTTTTCTAAAACACACGCCTGGCTCCACATAAGCTGTGGACTTGACCGCAGTAGCATTGTGTATCTTCGGCTGCAGATGGACCGTTCGCCTTTTCACCGTCTCTTGCACATGCTCACTTTCGCTCCACCCCTAAGTTAGTGTATTTTGAATGAATTTCTAATGAAATAAAAGTGTGCGCCTCTCCCCTTCCCCCCAGGGGCGTCTCCATTCACTCCGAAGGAGAGGACTGTGTGACAGACACGTCTCCCTGAAGTTCTCAGCGTGTCAGGGTGGCCACACACCCTCCTCTCCTGGTGAGCAGGGCCCTGCTGGCCTGGCCTCAGGGCAGCGACCTGGGAGAGGCATTCTGCCTCAGTGAGGCTCAGGGACTTCCCGGTACCAAGTCATTTATTTTGCCAAGAAAGGTTTATTCTGCAGGCCTATTCTTTTTTTTTCTCCAACTAAAAGAACAATGTATTTTTGCTTGTTTTCCCTTTAGTTCATTGCACTAAAAGGACAATATTGTGCGTTCTGCTTTGGTACAAGTCTGTGTCATCCTTTAAATGTGCCTTGGTTTTTTTAATGGCCTCTCTGTGTTTCAGTGGGAGAACATGTATGCCACCAGGGGTTAAGTGACATCACTAATATTCCTCTTCCTGGGTTGAAATGATTTCTCCCATGATTCCAGATATACTTTCTTGTTATTGCAACTCCCTTGAATTGCTCTTCAGACACAAGTGAAGTTCTGATCTGTTTGGTTTTGTAATCATCTACTTCAACCTGAAATGATAGGATTAGAGCCTGGATTTTATGGTTTAATTAATATGCTCACACAAGGCGTTATTTACCGAAACTGGTGTTGTGGAGCGTTGAATTGCGCGCATGGACAGGGTATCTGCCTCTGGTGGAAACACAAAGTCTTTGGGGAAATGAGCCCGACGGAAGGAGTTGCTTTTAGAGTGGTGATTGCACTGGGGGAAATGGGCATACTGACGTTTAGGACAGGAAACGTGGAGGCGTGGTGATGTGTATCTCGTGTGCTTAGTTGCCACAACACTGAAAATGACTTGCGGAGCAGGGGTGCATCTGTCCTGTTTCTGGGCCCACCTGCCTCTGTGCTTTTTCCCGTCCTTCCAGTGGACAAGCTGATGCTCTCCTGTTGGTTTCAGCCTTCCTCCCCTCGGGCTGCAGTCATGCAGCAGCACCAGCTTCCACGCAGAAGGCTCCGCGGTCACCACGGACTGTGCTAGAGAGTCAGCAGCGACTGTGCCGCATTTCTAAGTGACACTTCGTGGTTGGAGTTGAAATGGAAGCTGCCTTGCCTCACTGGCCTCGTGTAGCTGCTGGAGAGCTTTAGAACGAGGCATTTGGAAACTGAATTCCCCATTACCAGGCTGCCATTGACAAAGCGTGTCGCCTACCCCTGCAGGAACGGACCTAAAATAAAACAATCTATTTAGAAACCTCCTCTTTCTCCCAGCAGCCATTAATGTGCCAGAGTGTGAATTGACACTTGTTTCCACACAAGCCATTTTCTTTAAGCTGTTTATTCTTTTATAAGCATCATAACTCTTAGGAAATACGCTAAGCAGGTTTCTTCATGTGCATTCATTTTGTGTAATAGTTGATTGAATTAATTTCTCAATTAACAACTTTTAGACAACAGTTAACATTTTAAAAACTGTTCGAAAAGGTATTGAGCGCCCCCAGTCTGGAGAGTTGCCTGCTGCTTTTCTTTTAGACCTGGTTTCCGAGTATGAGACAGTAAACCTGTTCGAGCTTAAGGGATATCGGAAAGCGACGGCGGCCTCCTGTCTCGCAGGCCCCTCAGAACCGACAGCGTCTGTACCGGTGCAAGCTCGTGGGTCACTTGGGTCAGGGTTGTCGTGAGTGCGAAGTTGGAGGACATGTTCAAATTTGATCTTAAAGCGTGAATAACAAGTCAGGTAACATTTTAGGACGATACAGTTTCATCATTTGTTTCTAATCCAAATTTAGAATAGAAACTACAAAACAGAAGGAGGAAATTACATTCAAAAGCTTTGTTTTTAACATTATAAAATCTCTTTTTAACTTGTAAGTGTTCCTCAGGAATATTAATTAAGTAAAATAAGGCCACCAAATGATGCCTGAATGAGTGATTTTATTCTTCCTACAAGTCTTTGGCATTAACATCTCAAATCAAAATATGAAACCACGTAGCAAAGTGAGTTTTAGAAAGAAGTGTCCTGTGTTTAAACAGGTATTGTAATATCTTTGAACTAACGCCCATCTTAATCCTGACTTAGGAGTTGTCTTTTCAATTGGTCTTAATTTATACTTAAAATAATAATAAATATTAATGTTACACATAAGATTTGCACTTTAACTAGGGTTATAGTCATTAAGTTGGTTATATTCAGAGTTGTGAACACTGAATTTAATGATAAAAGTATATTTCGACTTGCCCCACAAGAGACCAGTGATTTTTTTGTTCATTGGTGTGTTCTTCTTGGTTGTCTGTATCGGGCGTGATTCTGGCCACTTCACATGTTAATTCCTTTAATCCCACCTAGACCTGTGCGAGGCAGACTGCGGTGGTCACCACATTAGCACAGAACTGAGGCGGAGGAAGACACTTACTTGGTTTCTCCAGGTCACACAAGTCAGTGGTCACAACCACGTGATTTTAATCCAGGCCACCCCACCTCAGAGTCTTGCCTGCTAAACAGATGTTAGATGAGTAGTGGCTGCAATTCTGTAGTTCTCGTTAGATGTCAGAAAATGTGATTTCTCTGCCCTCTCTCATTTCGTCCTCACAGCAAGCCTGTAAGATAAGGGCATTAATTTACTCTCCTTAACGATGAGAAAATGCTGGCTGGAGACGCTGAGTAGTGGGTAGCAAGCGGTGACGAGACAGTAGGGAAAGTGGACCCCGGGCACAGCTGCTGGAAATAAAATAGTGCAGCTGCTTATGGGGGCTCCGCAGAGAATTAAGGATTAAGGATTAAGAACCTCCATATGATCCACCTCTGGGTAGCTATCCAAAGGGCATGAAATCTCTCTCGAAGAGCTGTCTGCACCCATGTTCGTTGCAGCGTTATTCAAAATAGCCAAAATACGGGAAAAAACCCAGTGTCCACTGACAGAAGAACTCCATGAGATGTAATTCGGTCTCAAAAAAGAAGGAAGTTCTGTGTCGTGTGACAACATGGGTGGATCTGGAAGACGTTGTGCTACGTGAAATAAGTGAGTCACAGAGGACAGACACTGCATGATTCTGCTCATCCGAGGAATCTAAGTTAGTCAGATTTATAGCAGCAGCAAAGAGAAGGTTGGCTGCTGAGAAATGGGAGCAGGGCAAAGTGGAGAGTTGCTCAGTGCGTGTGCAGTTACCACGTGCGAGGTGAGCGCTTTGGAGAGCTCTGCTGTGCAGTCGGTGCCTGTACGTCACAGTGTGACACTGTGCATCGGGAATTTGGTTAGGAGGGCAGAAAACCAGAGAGACACAAGTAACCGTTCAGAGGTGATGGAGCTATGTAGTATCATTTTGATTGTGGGGACAGTAATACAGACGTACACAGACGTCCAAACTCATCCAACCGCATACATTAAACGTGCAGTTTTTGATATCAGTTATACCTCAGTAAAGCTGGACCAAAAAGGTAACTTGGTGAACAACTTTTAAAAGCATAATGTTTCAGTTCCTCTAACCTTAAAAGGTACAAATGCTTTAAGGTTTCCAAAATGGGGGGGTGGGGGGAGGCGTAGGGGTGAGGCGGGGCGATGCTGCACTGGCTCGTTTCCTTTATAAAACAACCTGCCACCCACGTCTATGGGGCCTGGCCCACGGGGGAGAGCTCAGAGGCGGCAGAGGTCGCGATCAGCACAGGGGTACAAAGACTGCTGCTTCCCGGGTTTCGCAGTGAGCAGCACAGGTGGCTTCACAGCTGCAGCCTGAGTGTAAGGGTCTAAGCTACAGGTGACAGTTTCGGTGGGGTCTTTCAGGGCAGCAAAGCAGAATTTAAATGGAATGCTTCGTTCCGCGTCCCTTGACCATCGCGTGTGTTCTTTGTTCCCATGAGAGTAGAATGTAGATCAGAAAGGAAGGACGATGCTTGTTTGTAGGTGCTCTGTAAAAACAAGACGAGCAGAGCAAATGCAACGTCGGGGAAGTGATGTCAGCAAACGGTCGACGAACATCCCCACGACGGGACCGTGACCGAGACGTGCAGAAGGGCCGCAGAGCGACGCTGCTCCGTAGTCTTCGCGAAACGACAAACGACTCACGTATTCTTAGAACGGAAAAAGAGATTCAGATGCTAGGACGACAGGAGAGAAAATGCAGCACCGACTGAGAAGTGGCCAGCCCTGCACAGAGCGCAAGCCCTCTCCAAGCAGCACAGGGACCGGCGTCACCCTGGCAGGTGACAGTCGGAGGTCGGATGGCAAAGGAAAGCGGGTGCCACTGCGGTAGAAGGACAGGGCAGTGGGCGGTGGCGGACAGCCCGCTGCTGTGGGTAAGAATGAAGGGAGCCGGGGGGGGGGGGTACTGAACTCCCAGGCCTTAAAAATGTCCTCAAATAAGTGTTCAAACCTGCCAATGGGAGGAGACTTTCCCGGGGGAGGGGGGGAATGACTTGAATTTGACCTGTCACGTGGCAGGCGGTGTGGGACGGCCGTGGGGAGAGCAGAGGGAGGGTTCGGACACAGACCCATCCACCCGAAGCCACGTCCTGGCCTGGTCCTGAGGAACCCACACATCCAGGGAGATGTTAGTATGGCCCAGGTCTCCCCCAGATGGCTTTTCGTACAGAAAGAGACGCTCTACAAGTGTCTGAGAATATGTCCCGTTTTATGTTCTTCCCAATTAGACTTCAAATACAAAGGGTATTTACATATATTGACAACTTTTCAGTATTTTAGAGGCTGCTTAATACATAATGAATATTGATGTTCTAAATATAATAATGACTGATGGAAACTTTACATTTTTTAGAGAGAGAGAATTAAAGTTAATTATAAGAAGTATTTTTATGCTTTAATAAAATGTCTGTACTATAAATAGTGACATTAAAATAATGATACGAAGTTTTGAAGTAAAGAAAGATCATAAGTATAAATGCAAAAAATAAATTAAAAACAGAAGTATAAATGCAGACGTTTCTCCATTTATTATAGCAGAGGGCTGGTCACTAAACAGTGCCTAAAATTTAAGTTAAATCTGATAACGACTTCTTGATGTTTCTCATATTAATTTTTCTTCTTAACTTGAAAGGGGTCTCCTAGTAAATAATGGTACACTTTTGTTAAAACTAAGAAACTGTTAAATATGAGGCGCACCGTTATTTTATGTAGCAGTACTCAAATTAAAGGCTACAAATAAACCATGACACACTGTGAAGAGGTCCTCCCCTATGAAGCCATTCTGATTTCAAAGAACTTCAAATGTGGAAACTCAAATGTCTTTATTTTTTTATTATTCAGTGTATCAGGGTGACCTTGGTTAGCATAAATTACACAGGTCCCAGGTGTGCAGTTCTGCTGTACCTTGTCAGTGTGTTAATGCGACACCACGTCATTTGGTGAAGAAGGATTCATCTGAAATTTAAAAATTCCCTTAGTTGTACCTTAATAAGTTTACAGTCTTTATTTAAAAATAATGTTATATAATGTGATTTATATTTATTCATATCTCACATATATTAAATAAATAATACATATTTATTCTATTTGTCCTTTTTCTCTCTCTCCTCCCCCTTTCTCTCCACTCATTTATCCATTCACACCCCCGTGTCTCTGTCCACTGAAAGATGTATGTAATTGTTTCTGTCACATACTAAGATTTATTCATATGGCTGTATTTAGTGTGTGTGTGTGTGTGTGTGTGTGTGTGTGTGTGTTTCCTGTGTCCTTTTGTCCTTTCCTTGAAATTTTATAATAGACATGTATCAATATTTTGAAAATATCATTGTTCTTGGAAAAATTACTTTCTATCCAGGAATAACAATAACAAAAAAACATCCTGCCATTTTTCTTACAAGATATTGTTGCATTATCTACCAATTGTACAGATTTGTTCTGATTTTAGTAGATCCTTTATATCTAGTTTGGTGTCTGGACAATTGCTTTACCTCTTTTTTCTCATAACATTTTTGAGAAGTCAAATTTACAGATAAAGGTATATATATAACCAAGAATAATTTTTTCCCACTGTTCTCTGTCTGAAAAATCACTGTGGAACAGTTTTCAGAGAGCTTGAAAGAAGAAGCTAAATACAAGTATAGTGTCTTCAGGCTGCTGAAATGGTGGTGGATATTTTATTGGATCATCTCCTTGCTGATAGATTGAGACTCTTTCATGAGGCGGATCATAAGGGTCTGTAATCCAGGCTAATCAATCCATTTACTGCCTCAGAGAAATACTTCTCATGTGATGATGGTTATCATTGGTAATTGACTTACTATGTATTTATTTATAAGTCAGGTGATCCTTGGTCTATATGATTAACTCTAAATTTGAACCAGATCAAGCGAGACACGGAAAAACATAAAATTCCAGCAAAGCCACTAATTAAAAGTGTGTCATTAGAGAATTAATTTAACTCCTCAATATTTCAAACTTTTATCCATAAAGAGTTGTTATCTTGAGGATAAAATGCATGAAAGCATTAGCAATATTATATGCCTGATATGTAAGTGTTTAATAAACATTGTATATTATATGTAAAAACAAGCTTCTGTCTAAATGAACCAACAGAAAGATAAGTTCTCCATGAACCACAGTAGCTCTGTGGACAGAGAAGGTGGGAAAGACGATAAAACTGTCCCAGGAGTGGGCCATCAGGGGAGGCAAGGGAGTGCAGTAGAGTCCCTTGGGAGGGACAGCAGTACACGAGCAGAGGCTGCCCCCCAGCTGGGACCGGGGCCTATGGTACCACTCTCTTGGGAATGCCAAGCTCCACTGCCCGCCCCACCCTCCGGGGAATTTGTAGCCCCCAAGCTGCCAATTTAGAACCTATGTAGAATGGTGGGAGTGGGCGACCTGGAGAATATAATTACAAAATAACCAAAGGAGAAATGACAGTCTAGGCCAGTTTCAAATACAAACACAGAACTTCCCCCCTAATATTCGCATGTAGGAGTACACAGAGAACTAACAACGTGTAACAGAGACAGCAAGAACAAGGAAGTTAGGAAGGAACGTAAACACTGGAAGTATATTTCAATATACTTGAAATAAGTATATTTACAACTCCCAGATAGAAAGTGGAAGGAATGGTTCCTAAAATGGAATAGTATCTATGAAACAAAAGCAGAACAATTGGGTAAGAAATCTAGGCAACAGTAATGGCAAGAAAAATAAATGAACTGCAATGCTGAAACATCATTTTTATTCTCTACGCTTCCATGTGTAATGCAATCAAAGCGCTTTGCACCTGTTGACAATGGCATTGGGTTACTAATATGTGAAACTCGTGGCAGGCGATGCTGAGAGATCTGGAAGGAAATTCTGGATCTTCACTTACATGCCGGATAAATTGGGAGAATTTGCTTAATCCCTACCACTTCAATGTACTTGTTTGAATATTGTTTAAAAATAGTAACACAGCAGGGAACATTGGAGATTAATCAGCTAATGCAGTTTATTTCATAGTAAATCCGTAATATTAGCTTTGATTACTGATGCACAATCTTTAGCCTTGAAATGAACCCTCTAATTTAGTCCTTTAGTGAGCATTTATAATTTCGATGAACACTGAACTCCCTATGTGGTTAATTTTTGTGTGTATTTGTTTGCATTTTACCCATCACTAAGACATTTCTTTTTCCTCATGAAGGAAAATAAAATTATTAGATACCAAGTTTACAGTCCCTGAGCAGTGGCCACTTCAGTGAGCTCGTGTATCTTCAGCGCTTCAGAGAACGTTCTTGATTACACCACCAAACCGTCCGGGGGAAGCCTGCTCACACGACCGCGTAGCTGTTCTTTGTGTTCGTTGCCTTGTCTTCACTCCTAACTTAGTATTAGACTCCTAGCAGAGAGACTGCTGTGGGCTTAAGTGGCAAATGGAAGAGAAATCATGAGGAATATTGTATAAAATCCCTCGATAATCTGCAGTATGCTGATTTCTTTTATTTCTTGGAAATAAAAATCAATTAGGACATGGTTCTTGGAAGCTCTGTTTACCAGACCATTGCCATGAAATTCTAAAATTTGCATCACACAAGGTCAGACAATTAAGTTCACGAACTCGCCCTAAAAAAATGTGCTACCTACCTCACTGCTGAATGTCACTGCGGTCACCTTCGAAGGACTCCCCTTGCGGAGCTGTGCACCGACGCCAGTGCCGGGTCCACCCTTCAGAGCAGTTTTGGAGCTCTTTTCCTGGAATGGCCGTCAGAGCTGTCGTCCCCAAAATCTGACAATTCACGTTTGCGAACTTGCCACCGTGTGCTTATGTTAGCAGCACGGTACAAATAAGGGAAGTGCTCTCTAGGTGACCGTGGTGACATTCAGCGGGGAAGGATGCAGCACTTCTTCTAGGATGGATTCTTAAAGTTAGTTGTCCCACCTCTTAGAGTATTTTTCATTGTCAGTTGGTTCAATAGTTTTTTGTACTTTACAAAATGGAAGCTAATATATTTCTGGAATCTTTTAGCCATGTGTTTCAGGAGAATATATCAATGTTTACCTACTTAAAATATTTTTATTATTTTCATATTTTAAGTTGCAGCATCTGTACTTGAAAAGGTTTTCAAACAAAACATATTGTAATAAATATATGCTGTAGTTTTTATTTTTAATGCCTATTTTGAATATTCAAGGACCTTGATCACATTAACGCAAAGTCCTTAAAAACAAGGAGAAAAGTTTTCATTTTAATCTCTCTACAACAGATAGGTGTATCTGACTGTTAAAGGGCTGGGTTGGATTTGTTTTGAAGTATGAATTACCATTTACAGTTGATGATCTTTAAAATCATTAGCAGAGAAGATACATGTTGCAAATTATATATATATATATGTGTAAATATTATTAGAAAAATTATTATCATTTCTTCCTTTCATTTTCTGCTTACGTATGTGTACTGGTTTGGTAGGACTGCTGTAACCAAGTAACACACACTGGCAGATTGAAACGACGGAAGTTGATTGTCTCACAGTTCTGGAGGCCAGAAGTCTGAAATCGGGGTTTCGCAGGGCCAGGCTGTCTCTGCAGGTGGTGGGGGGAAGGGCCCTCTATGCTGCTCCAGCTTTTGCTGTTTGCTGGCCTTCTGTGGCATCCCTTGGCTTACGGATTCATCCCTCCAGTCACGTGGTCGTCTTCTCCCTGTGTCCCTGCACGTCATTTCCCTCTGTGCCTTTTGGCCCCATCTTCCCGTTTCGTTAGGGTGCGATTCGCATTGGATTAAGGCCCACCCTAATGACCCCTTTGTAAATTGATTAGCTCTGTGGAGACCCCAGTTCCAGATAAGTTTACCTTCTGAGGTACTGGGGGTTAGGACTTCAACATAACTTTGTGGGGTGACACAGATCAATCCATAACTGTGTTTATTTAAATAACCTACCTTTAAGCAGCTAGATAGTTTGTTTCCCTTGTATAAATGATATTAGTGATCAAGACAAAGATAAGTTTCATCTTCTACCTGAATTTAATGCTCACAGAAATTTTCAGATGTGCCAAAATCTTAAAAACATGGCCTCATTCACATTTCTTTCCAAATAGATTCTAGTTTGACTCTCATTCGAGTCCCCTTTAAAATATGAACTGAACACGGAAGCTCGTCAGGGTAGGTTTGGAGGGTCGGCTGAGCAAACTGAATACGTGAATGCTGTGTGCGCCCGCCCGCCTTTCCATCACGTGGAAGACTTGATTCCTTCGGGGACATGGCCGTTATGTTAATGCACCCCACTACAAAAGTCTCCGGGCGGGGTGCTCAAAGGACAACAGCTGTTGTCCCGAGGGAGGGAGAATGCCGGGGGACTGTCCCCATGAAAATGGAACGTCTTTTCTCCAAAGAGAGCTCCTCACAGATACCTGTGACTCAGTCTGATCGTGAGGGAAACAGCAGACAATACCTATCGCGGAACGTGCGCCCCAGTTCCCGGCCAGGGCTCCTCAAAACCACGAACTGACTCCTCGAAGTCAATGAACCTGAGTCTGAGGTGCCGTCGCAGGCAAGAGGAGGCTGAGGAGATGCGACGGCTAACGGCCACGCCGCCCCCGCTGGCGTCCTGCAGAGGCAGAGGGCGTCGGGGAAAACGGGGTGTCTGTGCGGACTGTTGTGACATGTGCCCCGCTCATGGCAGCTGCTAACCGCCGGGCAAAGTGCTTGGGGTTTGGGATCCCCCGTGCTTTGTACACAGCTTTTCCGCACACGTGAGAGGCGTCCACGACAAAAGGCGTGTCCGACCCCCCTGCCGTCCGGCCGTGCTGAAGGCGCGCGGGCAGGAGGCGGCAGGGACGTGTCCTCACTCAGCGACGGAGCTCGTGCTCGTTCTACACAGCGGGCCCGCGGAGGGCACGTCGGGAAGACAGGACGTCCCCGCGCCACCTCTCCGTGCCCCAGGCCCCGCGTGGCACCGGCGGGGACGAGAGAACCGTACGAGAGCCCGGGCTGCACGGCCAGCGGCTCAGAACCTCCAGCGACAGGACGGCGGGCCATCACCTCACCAGACGAGGAACCGCCGCCTGCCACGCGGCCCGCGCCCGGCCCAGAAGCTGGGCACCAAGTCGCAGGAGCTCCGACCCCTATGGGTGCGGACACGAGTCCCGTGCTCCCGAGCGTGTCGTCCTCATCTCGGCGTGAATGCATTCGTTGGTGAGCAACCATCTCCCCGTTCTCCCCGGCTCCTGCCACGTCACGAAGAGGTGAGTGGTCCGTGAGGACGCACCTGGGCATTGAGACTGCAGCATGCGCAGGGAGTGGGACCTGGCTGAAGAAGCGCTGTGACAGTGTCTCCCCTCGGGGAGCAGCTGGAAGGCCCTCGGGGGAGAGGGGCGCGGCCGCACTGCAGGTAACGGTGGGAACCCTGCACGGGAGAGCGGGCTTTGGATTTACGTGAAAAGCGGGTGTGCTCGGGGTGTGCACCGATGCCAGGGCGGAGGGTTGGCTGTGGTGGCGCTGAGCTGTCACCCGGGCTTCGTGTCCCGGATTCTCTGTGCTGTGCACACTGGATTAGCATGAGGTGTGCGATTGGGAGGCAGAACCGGAGTGGCCGGCGTTGTGGTCCGAGGCCCCTTTGGGGCGCAGAGGTGCTGTCAGTCACACCTCCTCTCTGGTCTGTGGCTCGTCAGCCCAGCACCTGGACGCAGGCCACCAGATTCTTCGGAGATCACGTGCGTGGTCAAGGCAGGAGGCGCTGGGACACAGACAGAGGTTCCCTTTGCCTCTCGAGAGTTTCCGTTGATCCTTGTGGGTTCCATTTGTCTCTGCTGGCTCCAGCCGCTTTTCTGGACCCACGCGCTGGCCCTGGACCGCCCCCCCCCGCCAACAGCCTCTTTGTGAGCTGCCCCGGGGTCTAAGAATCAGTCGCCACCATCGGCGCCCTACTTCACGTCACGACGGGCCTTCTGCTTCTCTGACCGACCCCTCCGTAACGTAAAACACACGGAGCGAGCTGGAGCGGGAGGCAATTCTGGCAGGCTCCAAGCTCAGAGCTGGTGGAAGAACCAGAATAGGAAGCCAGGGAGCAAACGTGGGGGCGCCAGTCAGAGAGGGAACTTGGAGAAGCAGGCTGGTCCTCGCCGCACCCCGGTGCTGTGGAAGCAGCAGAGGTAGCAGGAGTGTTTGCATGACGAGTAAAGCAGCTCCCTGTGGCTGGAGATGCAGGCGGGGGCCACCCCGGGAATCCGTAACACCTAGAGGACACAGAGCGCCTGGGGAGCAGAGCTGAAGATGCCCACGGACCCTCAGAGGCCTTCCCCACTGTGTTCACTGCAGGAGGCAGGGCCCTGTGATCAATCCCATCTGTTCTTGAAGACAAATGAACACCGATAATCAAATTAAAAGAAAAGTGGAAAAATCAGACCTCACTAATTACTTGAAGAAAAGCCGTGACCTGAAAGAACCATCAACCTTACCCAACAGGATAATTAATTAACACAGGACGTGCAGGAGCAGGCCAGAGCCTTGGGAGATCGGAAATACGTGTGTTCAGAGACATTGGACGTGATCTAAACCCACAAAAAATAGTGTTATAAAGTAGAGAAAAATGTTGACACTTGAAATATTGTCAACAAATTAGGAATGAGAATGACATAGAGAATGTAAAGCAGAACAAAGAGACCTAGGTTAGTTATCAACCAGGGCATACGAATTGTATTCGTAATGAAATTGTTGTCAGATACATTGAACGTGGGAAGACAGAACAGCATCATAAATATTTTGAGGGAAAATTAGTATGAAACTAGATTCCTCTGTCCGGCCAATTTATAATTTATGGGAAAGGACAAATGGAAACATTTTTTGGATATCAAAGGTTTATACATTTTTACCAACTACAGGGTCTCTCTGAGAGAAGTGGTATTTAAGAGTAAATAGTTTCAAGGACATTTTAGGCTGAAAGAAATAAAGCTACTAACAGTAACAATAAAGCTTAAGCTTATGTCTAAATAGTCGCCATCATATATATGTTTTAGATCTCATACAGAATCCCAAGTAATCTCAAAATGTGAAGTGGCAGCTATAGTTGTGAGAAAAGTGAAAATATACTACAATTAAATTAGTTCAAATCATCAGAAAAATAAGGAAAAGGTAAAATAGAAAGCATAGTTAGAGAACGTGAGCTGAGACAGTGGAACTACAACAGGCGAGTCAACGTAATGATGAGGATGAATTGGGACAATGTCGGTGGTTCAAGAAACCAAGCAAAAAGCCTGTGCCAAAGGCTATTTACAAGGGGTCACATTTGAAGCAGAAAAAATGGGAAAGTTTGAAAATACTGGAAGGGACATAGCGGTTTACAAGGAAAATAAACCGCATTGTAACACTGACGTCAGATGAAATGCAAAGCACAAAGGTTTGCAGGGGTTGTGACAATGGTCTGAGCAAAATGCCGAAGTCCGTGATGAATGGGGAGTGTTCCTTAGGTCACTGAGTAAGAGTGACACCAAGGTGAGAAGATTGAAACGAAGGTGGCCCAGTTCGTCCTTGTGTGTAGTGCCAAGTGGCTTTGAACTTAAACAGTTGCGGGGAGCTGTGTCTGCAGGGAGGAGACCCGTCTCTGTTAGGCTGCGGTGCACCTATTCACAGGTGGCGTGGCGACAGAGGGGACCCGGCCGACCTGCAAGGGAGGGGCAGTTCTGGAGGACACCACTCCACAACATGGGAAGAAATGGGGGTAAAGGGATGGCACTGGGCACCAGTTCTGGAGAGGGCAGTCCATCTGCGGGGTTTGCCCTGGAACGTGGGGCGCGCTGGCCGTCCTGTGAGGGGCGTTCTGCAGCTGCGATCAGGGCCGGGCTGTCCTTTCCCTCCACGTGTCCGGGCATTGTCCCGAAAGCAGAGGCGGGCTGGTTGTCTCTGGGGAGGGCTGTGATCGCAAGGCGGCCCTTTCTTAGGGTGCTGAGTTGATACTGCACCATTTGATGGCTGGCACCCTCCGAATGAGAGCGAGGCCGGGTGGCTGTCAGACCGTGAGCCTCTCTCATTAAGGGTGCTCCTCGAGAAATTCGTTCAGCGGTGTTCTTGACCCGTGCCGGTCTGTAGCCGCAGCCCTGCTCTGTGTGAAAGCAGGGACGTGTAAGGGACCAGAATGAAGAGATCCCACCCGCAGACACCAGTCTTTGGTGAGGTCAGTGTTCAAAGGGAGAAATTAAAATAAAATGAACAAGCTGAAGGAGACATATTCTAGTGGAAATGGGGAGTGAGGTTAACTGCCCCCGCTTCTCTCACACTCACAGACACGCGTGCCTGTTCATCAGCCTTGGAAACGTGCCCACCACGTCCTCCAAGAGGTCAGAGGGGTTTGGAAACCAACAGCACGGCTGCACAGAATGCTGGGAAGCGCAGGTGGAGAGATGGGGAACTTCCCCTTGGGGGATCCTAATAGGGTCTCATCTAGGATCACGGACTCGGGGTCCACGCTGCAGATTGGGAATCCTGGCTCTGACACTTGCTGGTTTCGTGATACTTGCATACAGAATGAGCATGATGATGTGAGCTAAATCCCAGGGTCCTTGTGAGAGTCAGGTCCGTCAGCCTAAGTGACATCCGGCCTTGCGTTGGGCCCAGTGAATGGCCAGTAACTGTTGCTATGACAGTAAGTCTTTCCCCGTATCTGATTGTTTACTAGAAGAGGAAAGAACAAATACACATGAAAGACACATCCAAGACATAAACTCTGGCAAGTTAGTGCCATTTCAATAGGAGCTTCTGTTAAGTAAGCGATAGATATTTGTGTAAAAGGACATTTTTTCACACGTCTGCTGGCCGTTTGTGTGTCTTCCTGGGAGAAGCGTCTGTTCAGGTCCCCCGCGCACGTTTTAATGGGCTTGTTTGTTTCTGTTGTTGTTGAGTCGCACGAGTTCTTTATGTATTTTAGATATTAGACCCTTATCAGAGGCATTGTTTGCAAACATTTTTCTCCCGTTCGGTTGGCTGTCTTTTTGCTCTGTTGATGGTTTCTTTTGCTGTGCAGGAGCTTTTTTGTTTGATGGTAGCCCCATTCATTTATTTTCGCTTTTACTTCCTTTGCCTTTGAGGTCAGGTTCATGAAGTCGTCCTTGAGCCCCAGGTCTGTAAGTTTAGTACCTTTGTTTTCTTCTATACAGTTTATTGTTTTGGGTCTTATGTGGAGGTCTTTGATTCATTTTGAATTACTTTTAGTATATAGTGACCGTTTAGAAAAAACCGAAGCACCATATGACTTCACTCATATGTGGAATATAAAACTGAAAGCATCAAAGAAAAAGCAAAGCAAACAAAAAAACCTCAGTCAGTAGTTTAGTGCTTACCTGGAGGGAAGAGGGGAGGGGGTGGGAGAAGAGGGAGGGGGAGCCAAATCCATGGTGATCGAAAGAACTGACACTGGGTGGTGAGCACACAATGCAGCACACAGACCGTGCACTGTACAATGGTACACCTGGAACCTATGTAATTCTTGTTAACCAGTGTCACCCCAATAAGTCTAACAATAAAAAATGAATGAATGAAAGAATGAGTGAATGAATGAAGAAGTAAATAAATAAATGAAAGGGCAGGTAGGGAGCCAAGTAGACCTCTCAATAGATGTACCTGCTTGGTAGAGATGGCATATGCAGTCTCATGGAAAGTTTTTCACCTGAAGGACTCATTTATCTATAATTTTACATCTTCTCAGGTATTAAAATATATAGATTAGTTTTTATATTTGTGGTAATATACCTGTCTTCTGACTGCTACTACTAGAGCTTTCAAAACAAATCAAAATCTCAAAAATTTTACATTTATTGTGAAACAATTTGACCCCCAAAAAGTCTAGTTTGAAAAGCAGTGTCTTAAATATTTTGCTCATAAAGCAAAACAGATTTATTTTTTTTTACTGGAGGTAAATATAAGCATATGGCAATTTTCCTATTAGAGGTAATTTCTCTACCTGATGCATTAGCTTATTCACTTATTTATAGGGACGACAAATACCAAGTGTTTGACTCTCTCTCTTCTTCCCCATCTTCATCTTGCTTTTCTCTTTATAGATACAGAAAACTTTTATAAAAAATTGCACACATTTTTTTTTCTACTTAGGAAAGGGGTAAGCAAATGTCATCAGATAATCTATTCTTAAGTCAATAGCAAAGCCTTCTTTCTTCTGTTTTTAAACTTTATTTGAAGTTTAACAAACACAGAGAAAAGAGAAAAATCCCAACTGAACAGCTGAATGAATTACCACGAAGCAAACTCACTTCTAGCCAAGAGCAGGTCGTTACATTGAACATTTTTGCCCTCAGAGCGGCCTCTGTGTCTCCCTCAGTCATTGACCCCTCACTTGTTCAAAAAACAGTAACTACTATTAATTCTTAAAGTAGAGTATACCAGTTATGACTTAAAATAAACTGAATCATAAAATTGGAATTTTGGGTGCCTGGCATCTTTCCCACACCATTTTGAGATTATTTAAATTGTTTCGTGTAGCTACCGTGTGTTCTTCACATGCTCACTAGTGAGCAATCTGTTGAATTGCTTATCAGCATTTGAGTTGCACCCAGTGTTTGGCTGCTAAGACTAGTTCAGACCTGAACTTCCTATACAGGTGTCCTTATATACACGTGCACACATTTGTGCCAAAAGTACTGAAGAGTGGAATTGCTGAGTCACACGATGTGTTTCTGTTCATCTTCAGGAGATTCCGGTGACCACGTGGGTGTCCACAGTGGCTGTACCCGCGCACCCTTGTACCAGGTGTGAAGGAGACTTTCTGCATTCTATAGCCTTGCCTGCTCTAGGTACCGTAACCGGCTTTTACCTTTTATCGTTCCAGAGGGTGTGCATGATAACTCCTGTAGAATTGATTGACTGCCTTTGCGCTCGATCATTACTGGTTGTTGAATTAATAATGCTGGTGCGTGCTCTGTCCAAGTTTCTTGTCTTTATTTCCGGAGGGTTGCCTGTCTTTTGATTATGCTAGGTATGAGCTGATTTTCAGTGTGTGTCCTGTAAATACCTTCCCTTACTCTGTGGCTTGCCTTTCAAATCTGTTAAAGGCATTTTTTGATGAGAAGGTCCTCTTTATTTTGTGGATGTAATTTGTTATTAGTTTTCTTTCACAGAGTATGTTTAGCTCATTTTTAACAACATTTTTGCTATTCAATGCATGCATTTAGACTATAAAATATTGTTAAGTGTAGCGTTGCTGCATTCTACAGGTTTTCATAATTTTATTTTAATTATCATTCAGTTCAAAGCATGTTCTCGGTGTTCAATGTGATTTCTTCTTGAAAGAATGGATTATTTTGACCTTTATTAATTTTTAATCTATAACTTTTTCCTAAATATTCACTTATCATTATTTATGTGTAGCATCATTGATGATGGTATACATAAATACATAGTTAATATGATTTTAATCTTTTGAATTTGGTGACATTTGGTTGGGCATATGATCAAATTTTTAACTGTTTCATTTATCTATTTCTTACTGCACAGACTAGAAATTCTGGCAGATGAATTGAGTTCACTCCCTTACAGAAATCAGTTGCCTATATGTACTTATGTGGTTCTCTTTCTGAGCATTATATTTTGTTTCATTGACCTATTTGTTTATCCTTTTGCCAATATCGCGATTCTTGTTTAAAACAGCTTTATAGTAAGGCTTGAATTTAGATAGTGTGAGTCCTCTGGATTTGTTTGCTTCGTCAGTATTATGTCGATTGTTTTGGTTATTTTGCTTTTTAATATAAAATTTAGAATCACTGATGTCTACAAAGCAGCTTGCAAGTACATTGATTAGGACACATTGAATGTATAAGTCAAGTCTCATGGATTGGCATCATAGCAGTATTGATTCTTCCTATCCATGAACATAGGATATCTTTCTATTTATTTAGATCTTCTTTGATTTCTTTCATCAGAGTTTTCCTTATATAGACCCTACGTGTATTTCATCACATTTATATGCAAAGTTTGTGGTGCTAATGCAAATGATACTGTGATTTTAGTTTCAAATCCCGGAAGTTCGTTGCTGATATTTAAAAAAGAAATTGACTTATTTCTATGAACCTCACATACTAAAACTGGTATACTGGTATATTGCAACTGTTAAACTAGGCTTGCGTACCAGAAATAAATTCCACTAGGTTGTGGTATATAATTCCTTTTATACATTCTTGGGTTCAGTTTGCTAATACTTCGTTAAAAAAATTTTGCATTTATGTTCATGAGAGATAATGAGCTATAGTTTTTCTTCATTTTAGCATCTTTATCTGGCATTAGGGTATTGTTGGTGTCATGGAATGAATTGAGAAATATTCCCTGTACTTAGGTTTAATCAAATAGATGGTAGAAAATTGGTGTCATTTATGCCTTTAATGTTCTCATCCTAGCTTGATGCTTTCTGTTTTGGAGGGTTATTAATTTTTTATTTAATTTCCTTTTTTTTTTTTTTTTTTTTTTTTTTTTGGTGGGGAGGATGGTTTCCTGGCTGGGAATTGAACCCAGGCCACAGTGTTGAGAACGCCGAAGCCTAGCCCCTACACCACCAGGGAACCCCTAATGTTCAATAGATATAAGTTTATTCAGATTATCTGTTTCTCTTTTTCCTGTGGTACGTTTGATAGTTTGTAGTTTTTATAAAATTGATCCCATGATTATATTATCAGATTTGTGAGTGAAAATTTGATTATTTGTTTTAGGAAGTTCTTCTGTAAGATATTCTTTCAATGCTATAAATTTTTTAAGACTACATTTGCTGTATCTCACAAATATTGATGTTATGTTATTTTCATTTACATTTAGTTCAAAAATTTATTTAATTTATCATGAGACTTTTTCCTTGACTCAACGGTTATTTAGAAGTTTCTTGTGTAATCTGTAAATATTTTGGGGTTTTTTTTTTCTATTTTTGGTTATTGATTTTTACTTTAAATCCATGGCAATCTGAGAGTATAATTTGTATGATTAAAAAAAAATGTGTCAGTGTGGATTTTATGTCCTAGAATATGGTCTATCTTGGTTAAGGTTCCATGTGGGCTTGAGAAGAACATGTATTCTATTGTTTGATGAAAGATTCTGTAACTGCCAATTAGATCCAAGTGATTGGTGGCTCTGTTCACTTCAACTATATCCTTTATAATTTTCTACCAGCTGGATCTGTCAATTAATAGAGGAGCGAGGGAGTCTCCAAGAATAAGAGTGAATTTGTCTATTTTTCTGCAGTTCAAACAGTTTTTGCCTTATTTATTTTGACATTCTTTGGTTAGGCACATATACATTAAGAATAGCTCTGTCTTCTTGGGGAAATAATGTCTTTACCATTATGTATTGCCCCTCATTATCCCTGATAATTCTTTTATTCTGAAGTCAGTTCTGTCTGTAGTTAACATAGTTAGTCTAGTTTTCTTTTGTTTAGTGTTGGCATGGTATATCTTCCTCCACTACTTTCCCTTTTATCTGTCTGTTTCTTTATATTTCAAATGGGTTTCTTGTACGCAAGATAGTGACAAGTCTTGTTTTTTATCTGCTCTTACAATATCTGTCTTTTGTTAAAGAAAAAATTCAAATGCATAAATTTGAAGATCTAGTTGGCTTTAATAAGAGATTCATGCATCAGGCAGCATACCATCTGACAACTAGGTGCACTGAGAAGTTTAACAAAATGGAAGAATTTTCTAGAAAGAAGGGTAGGGAAAAGCAGCCTTGAGCAAAAGAAAAGAAAGGGTCATGTTTAGGCCAGGACATCCTTTTGGGGTGAAGATTTTATCATGCAGATCACCTCTTCATCCTGTGGGTGATAGAGAAGGCCCACATGATAGATGATCTCATTGGTGTTGCTGGAGAACATTCCAGACCAGTTCATTATGATGACGTTTCTGGTGAAAGTCAAAACAGCAATTAGGTCATGGGCTTTGGCACAAGAGAAGCCATTATGAGCCTATGGTTTTCTCTGTAACACTTTAAACTTGCATATTTAGACCATTCATTTAAAGGGATTATTACTATCATTGGATTTAATATCTTCTATTTATAATTGTTTCTATTCATTGAATTTATTCTTTTTTTCTTTCTAGATATGATTCTTTTTCCTATTTTTTCTGGTATTAATTGAGCATTTTATGTGATTCCATATTCTTTACTGTTTCAGTGTATTCATTAAACTTAAATTTTTTTTTAGTGGTTGCAAAATACATGTGCAGCTATCCTAAGTGCACTTTTAAGTTACACTTCATGGGTGGTGTAGGGACTGATCACAGAGTATTCCCATTTTCTCCCTGCGGTCCTCAAAATATGACTGTCATTAACTTTACTTTTTATCTGTGGGTTGATTAAGAAAATAAAAGGTTCCATTTTACCTAATTTGTACTTTTATGATTGGTCCTACATTATTTAGGAAGCCTTGAGTCTCTGACTAAACCATTTTCCCTCTCTCTGAGGAACTTGTTTCGACACTTCTTGCAGGGGGGTCCATTGGTGACAAATGCCTGGGCTTTCCGTCAGGTTGGTGATGGCTTAGACAGGGTCTAACCAGGAGAATAGGTGTCACCGCACTTACTGGAAACAAAGTGAATATTGACCACATCATTTTAACAGAGATGGCAGAAGGTCTAGAAGCCCAGGGAAGGCTTGTGATTTCACAGTAGCGGAGGGGACGGGGCGGTCTTGGAGCCCTGTGCCGGTGCGATGAAGGGATGATCCGCTGAGGCTAGAACGTGCCACGGCAGCAGCCTGCTCAGGGGAGCTGCGTGCAGGGGACACATGCTCCCACTGGCAGGGACAAGGTTTGGGGGGCGAACAAGGTGAGGGGACATGGTGCTCTCTACCTCGGCTTGCCCTGTCTGCGGAAGACCCTGATGGAAGACCAGGCAGCCATCCCTTTCACGGCCGGGCACCAGTTTCACAGAGCGCTGTAGGCAGAGGACGGGGCATTCACCTGAGGGCGAGAGACTGAGGCCCTTCGACGCCTGTCACACATGCTCCCGCACTCCAGGGAGGTCACTGGTGGTCGCACTGCACCAAACAGGGCTGGAGCGGGTGCTGGGGGAGCTAAGCGAATGATTGCAAGGGCAGTGGGTTATTATGAAGGGGAGCCCCGTCGTGGTGCTCTGTGTGTGAGAGCCTGAATCCAGAAGCAGGCTCGGTCACGGGCGTATCTCCTCTCTTCCCGTCCCTCCGAGCACGTGAGCCCTACACCTACACCTGTCGCCTAGGTAGGAGAACGTTAGAGAAACAGTGAGGAAGACGGTTCTTGAAGGGGAAAACCAGGTCTGAGTACAAGCAGGTAAGCGAGTGTGATGCACGGGGAAATGAAAGTAGCTCAGTTATGGTCAAAGTCCCTTCAACGAGTGCGAGAGTGGAATTTTCTAGAAGCTCAGTGGTGTGGTAAGCAGTTGCCAGCGTGTACAGCCCTGTGAAAACTTTGTCAAAGTTTTGAATATTATTCTCAGAAGAGTAAAGCGTAAACATAAAAATGAAGTTATGACCAGGTACAGGTCTTTATGGGCTCTTTTACTGCAGGTGGTGAACTGACCACAGTCCCCTGAGACTGTCGTGGAAGCCATGGCAGTGGTCCAGGAAGGGATGGACGAGAGGGGCTTGGACTTTAGAGATTAAAGTGAGGAAAGAAATCACAGATGAATCCCAGAAATGTTCATTCAAGAGAGTAAACAAGATTTAGTGATATTTGTGTATTCAGTTATTCATTCATTCAACATGTTTGACAATATTTGTTGAACAATTACTAAGTGAACAAAATAAATTGGAATTTATAGCGTGGCGTAGACATGTTCTGTGTTATTAGAAATTATATATGTGTGTATATTATTAGATGAGAATGACTGACATACATTTCTGTACTACTTGGCGTTACTGAAACAATCAAACCCTAAGAAATGACGGAGGGTGGAGGGGTGAGGGCCCTGAGTGGCATTAATTAGACGCCCAGCTCGGTGGTTCAGCCAGTGCGCAGGTTGTAGGGGCGATCGCCTTAAATCTCGGGGACCACGCACGTGGCGATCGCCCCGGGGGGTGGGAGGAAGGGTTCCCGAGTGAGCAGAGAAGTGCTCATCAGAAGGTGGAAGGGGTACCCACCAAACCGCTCCCTCTGGAGTTCCCTCATTTCACTGGCAGGTCAAGGCAGGTTTGCAGCGGAATAATTTTATTTCCACGCCGAGGAAAGAGGTGTCAGTTCTCCTCGTCCAGGTCACTTCTAAAAGCGGGACGAGTGACGGGGAATGGGATTGAGAATGGGCCCAGTTGAGGGGCGCGTCCCTCGCTGTGGGTTTTAGCCAGTTCTCTGCTGCTGTGGTGACTCCTCTACCGGGGTCCCTCAACCCCTCCCACCCCCACCGCCGTCGTGCTGGGTGCGCAGCACTCCTGGAAACAATCAAACCCTAAGAAAAGCCTGTGAAATGCTGCAGTACCAATGTGCATTTACTCCTGGACGAATCATCACACTTCATTTTCTTTTACTTTGGTGACACTGAAACGTTGTCTTGGCCCTACTGTCTTAAAAGGAAGAACAATTGCTTAAAATATTATTAGTGCTAAGGAGCCTTGAGAAGCACCGTGCAGATAGTAAATATCACCACGCTTCAGCTGCTGTGACGGCAGAAAGTGTTTGGTCAATAGAATATGTTTTCGATATCACATCGATGGAATAAAACAGTTTTTTTTGGAAAATTCAACATGTGCCGTGTTTCTCAGTGGACATTGGAAGGGGGCTGCACTTTGAACCCGAGAGACTGTCTCACGTCGCCGCCTGGCTCCCACTGGCTGTGTGGTCCACGGCAGGGCATCCGGGGTTCAGTTTTCTCACCGGGGTCACCAGAGTGCTGCTCGGAGTGTGAGAGGCTGAGGCCTGGCTGCGTACATGGTGACAGCGGGCATTACTGCCAAGTAGGAATTACTGAGTTATTTTTAGTCACGGTGATCATGCAAAGTAATGTGGCAGCTACAAAACAGTTGCCTAATATTTTATGACTTTTTAAATTCCATTGATAGATTCTAGTACATGAAGATGCATTTATTGAAAAAGGCACCCATGAGTATGGTTACTCATTGGGGTTTTGAATTCGCATCGGTGAGTGAAGGGGGGTAGGGTACCGTTGGTTTATAAAGAGCTGTGTCGGGACGTCTGCCATGGCCTTTAGTTAGCGAGCTTACCTCGTGCAGGTGGTGTAAGGAAACAGCCCATCCGCACTTCATGTCAGTGAATATCTAATATGTCAAATATGCAACCAATGAAGACATTTCACAAGCAGAGACAAGGAAAGCCTATATTTAACACCTAAAATGTAAACGTTTTAAAATTCCCTGAGTAAAAAAAATGAGTATCAGCTATGTAAAGTTAGAATTTTATATGTAATAGGAAAGATGATGCTAGCTGTAGACATATTTTCTACAAAAATATACTCAGGATAACAATGTTCGTAGACTTTCAAAAATATGCTTAGTGATTTATCTAAATGCTGCTGTAAAAAATAGAATCCATAGTTTTGAAAACTTGTCAGTGGAGACGTTTTATTCATAAATATTAAAAACAAAACATGAATTGAATTATACAAATATAGGCATTTCTTTCAATATTATAAAAACATAATAAATGAGTAATCTAGGATTTATCATTTCCAGTCCTGCTAAGTAAAACATAATTCCATGCAGAGTATAAATTCACTGCAGAAATAAATAACCCCTTTAATAACTTCTTGCTAGCCAATTCCAAATTCTATCCCTAAATTACTATTGGAGAAATGACACATTTATAATATAATTGTCACATATTATGGCAGATGAGTGAAAAATTTCTCATAAATATGAAACATTTCAAGCCACAGACACAATTTTGTGCCTTGGATAAAAATTTAATAATAGACAGCTATGTTCATGCACATGATAGTTTCCTACTTTTTCTCCGTGCTGATCAGTCAGCTCCTCCAGTGGTTAGGAGCTCACTGCGTTTCCCCTTAGCCTGCACTGTCCTGGGTGGGCTTGAGTGCACACTCCGGTCGGTTTTTCCATTATTCTCGGGAGGCTCCAATTAGGCTGCTTCTGTAGAAGAAATGCTTATTCAGCCTTCATGGAGTAGATATTTAAGGGTTTGGGAACGAAAGTGACTTCTCTTCCAACAGCCCTTCACTTGCAAGCCTGTGTAATTTAAGACAATGTGCCGGTCCTGAGGCTCATTTTATTTTTATGTGAAATGATTGCATAGTAATTATCTCTCTGAGGATTAGCTGGGCTAGCCCACGCGAACTGTCCTACAAAATAGGAAGCTGTGTCTTCTTCCCACTTTTTCGTTTAAAAATGTGCGTCGTACTCTGTCAGAGGCTCTGAGGGTTTGTCAGAAGTGACTCTTCACGAAGCTCATGTACTCCGCGCCAAAAAAACAGCTCAAGCGTCTCGTCCTGTTCCCCCCGGCCACGGGGTCCCTGCTGGTCCCTCCCCGTCTTCCCGCTGTCCCTGCGGCTCCATGCTCAGACCCCACGCCCGTGTCGGGCCCTCCTCTCGGCACCTCCGCGGGGCTCTGCAGCCTCAAGGCCTCTACCTGGAAGTGTCAGTGGGTGAGACCTTTGCTTTCAGAATCCGGAGACACCTACGACGTCTCCTGTGAAAAGATCCGGCCACAGATGCCTCTATTTCCATATTACACGCTTTCACTCCCACACACTCACACACACACACACCCACAGACACACACACACACTCACACAGACACACCCACAGATACACACACACACACTCACACACACGCATACACACGCATACACATGCACACATATGCACACCCACTCTTACACACTCACACAGACACACCCACATACCCATTCACAGGGACACACACACACTCACATACTCAGTCATACCCACACCCACACACACACACACACACACACACATATGCACTCTGGCCCACTCACCCACACACACACACACTCTGTCCTGCACGCCACCCGCTCTGACGCGGGTACTTGGGTGCCTGACACGCCGTCACGCGGTCGGAAGCCTGGCCGTCCCCTCCCGGTCAGGCTGTTCCTCCCGCGGCCCCGGGGCATCCCCGCCTGTCGCCGGCCCGCTGCCTTCCCCTGCTGGTGCCTGCTCGCACCCGCGCCCCTGCACCAGCCGAGTCAGATGTGTCCCGTCCGCGTGCCGTGGGCACAGAGCGGCCGTGCTCCCACGTGTGTGTGGGGGAGCTTCGTGCCTTCGGGCCCTGTGGCTCCTCTCAGCTCTGGATCCCACAGTGACGGCCTCTGCATAGTGCACGTTAGCTCGTGTACCTGCCCCCTTCAGGTGAATTTCCCTGTCCCCCTAAAATTCAGGGGACACCATGTGGCAGGGACAAACGTCTCCTCCTCGCGTCCTCTGTCAGCCCGTTTGACACGGCCGTGCATGTCATTGGCACCCCTCAGTGACGGGGGTCCTGTCCCCACGGGCTCCTCGTTTAGGACGTCGGTCGTCTGTCCTTCGGTGCTCCACACTCGTGGGTCCCTCGCGCCCCTCTCGTCGCTTCCTTAGAAAGGTCGCAAACCCTGCCGCAGCCCTCGGTGGCCACAGCCCTCGGTGGCCGCATGCGGGCCAAGCTTCCACGTCCTTTCTGGCCCAGGCAGGAGCACAGCGGCGGAGGGGCCACTGGACGCTGCTGGGTGGTGTCCCCACAAGAAAAGGTCAGAGCTCCCCTCTGCTTGGTGGGGTGAGAGTGTGCTCGCGGTCACTTGGGAAAACGCGAAGGCAGTCAGTCCTTTCGGCAGAGCGTGGGACGACCGGGTGCGGGGGCCACACGGTGCAAAGGTGTGGAGCGGGCCTGCCTTCTCCTGGGCTCAACCTGAGGAGACCGGGTATCGTGTATTGACTCAGTCGCTGTCGCTGCGGGGCTTCCGGTGCGGCAGTGGGCCCGCAGCCTGACCCGCACAGCCCTGCGCGCTTAGGCTCCGAGCCCTGTCTACTGCCTCCGCGTTTCCTAGTCGCCAGTTTGTTGGCTTGTCAATCGCGTATCGTCTGCTCGTCCTGGGGTCGCTTCGCTCATCATTGAATACGTAGTGTCTGCGTCACTCCTTCGCTCACAGGACGCTTGCCGTATGTACTTGGGGACATACAGATGAATTGGAGGGGAACAACAATTGGAGCAAATGCGCCGAAGCTCATCTTTACATAACCCTGTCACGCGGCACTCCCAGGAATCCCTGCGGGAGATGAGTTCCCACGTAAGTGCGGGACCTGGACGGGTGGGCTGGGCACGGGCGCCAAAGTGGGAAGGGACCGTCAGGACAGTGTCCCAGAAAACAGTCCCTCACCGGAAATGATAAGGTATTACCTACCGAGACACCCGAGATGCAGCGCGCAACCACCCATCAGACATCAGAGCCCGCCCCCGGCCCCGATTCCTGGGTGGGAGGACCAAGGGAAGGAAAACATCGTACGACGGTGCTGTCATGGATGGAAACAACCCAGAGCACTGACGCAGGCCTCAGCACCTTGTACATGAAGGCATCTTGGATGTGCCACTCAGCCAGCCTGGACATGAGAACATTCTGGCAATGTTTCTGCTCCGATCGCCCCCGCGACCCTCACGGCCCTGACTGCACTGCGCTTTGGCGGTCAGTCACTGCATTAAGTGGCTTTGGGGTTTTGAAAATTTGTAAACCAGTCTAGTCTGAGACAAGGTCACATGCCAATGCACTGTATACATTTTTTTCCTGAGCAGTTACTAAATGGGGTAAATGACAGACCACATGGCTCTGCGAATCTAGAGGTCTGTTGGCGCTTGTGAGCAGGTTAGGCTGCGGCTGCAGTTTCTCACCTGGGCCTCTTCAGATTTGCCTGCACTTCTCATGTATGATGCGATGGAGTGCTGCCAACATGACTCTGCTTTCAAAGCTAGTTCCCTGTCTGCATTGATTGGCACCAATAATTGTATCAGCACTCCTAACGAATCGAAATTGTCCTAATGATACGGGGCTACTTTTTTTCCTAGTGTGTCTTCCTGTGTAATTTTAGAACCCAAGAAGGGTGACCACCTTGCAGTGTATGTTGTGCAAAAGTCTTGCTGTGACGGATTAGACTGGTTTCTCCTGTGCTTTCTATTAATGAAGAGTAATTGAGAACACAGTTCTGTCATTCCAAGGGAAGGGAGTTGCCTCTTGCCTGCCAGTGGAGAAACGTCTGCTGTCCTCGGCGATCACAGTCCTCAGGGTGTTACCCTGTTCTGTCCTTGCAGTGACAGCCTGAAGTTCACCACTAGGTCTCGTTACTGTTCTTGATTATCAGTAAGGAAACTGAATTGCGTATACTGGATCACAGAGCTAGAGATATGTTGGAATTCCACAATTGTCAAAGGGTTGGCAATATTTATGGAATTATATTAACTGACACATAGTTGTGGATATTTAAGTTTTATGTTAATACTTGGCATACTTTAAATATAATTATACAAACATAAGAAAAAAGAAACCACTGCTAGAGAAGATGGAACTAGATAGAGTAAATTTTATGTAAAACGACCCTTACAGCTCCTTACGTACGAATCAGGAGTGGCCGGCGACCCAAGGCATGCTTTGCACCAAAGGAAAGAATGGCTCCGTCTCTGTGGGTGCAGCCATTGATTCTTGTGCATGCTTGCCGTCTACTAAATGTGTACAACACACATGTACATATAATAAAAACATACTTAAGTGTATATTGAGTATACATATATGTGTGTATATAAACACTATTCCTTATATAAAGAAGTTTTTGTAAGTTGAATTGTTCTGAAAACAATAAGAATCTTGAACAACTTTAAAATTATTCCAAATAAGAATTTGATATTTATAGTAATATAAGTACATGTTCTATATTTGCATATGATGCATAAATATTATAATTAAAATTATATATTGAATACATGCTCAGACACATATTCAAATACAATAATGAATGATTGGAATCATAGAACAAATAAGTAGAAATTTATGATCCTAAATTCACTGAGTTTATTCCATTTCTTTAATTCTTATACGACATTGTAAAGTACATGAACTTTGGAGTCACGACGATGAAGCAAACCCAGACACTATTCTTGTAGGTTTCAAGAATAATGTATGTAAACTTAGCTTGTGAAAGTATGTTAGGCCCACAACAAAATATACCGTTATTGTTATATATCGATCAAAAAATGCTCAATTCTAAATTTAATGCATATGTGAAACATGACTCCACACAATGCTACACACAAAAGAAATACACACAATTCTCACTTACTCGATGGACCACCTATGTGTCTACTCAACTGTAGTTTTGTCACACTCAGTGAAAATATTGACTGCTTTGAGTTTGAGGGTGAGAAATCAAGGAAAATGTATGGATCTATCACTCACCCAAAAACACAAATAAAAACAAGCATTTAGAACTAGACTGTGTGTCTTGGTATTACTGGTTCAGGCTATAGGATAGATACACCTTCAACTTTTTCATTTTCAACCTGTGCAGACTAATTATCATGTAAGTTTTGAAAGAAGTCCCCATGGCCCTCCTTAGAATATTTCTGGGTTTTCAAAAGCAAAGAATTTGCAAAGATTCTCACTTCCCAATATGTCTAATTAGCCCTCCTTGTGCCTTGAGACTCACACGCATCTTTCAAGATTCAAAGCTAAAGTTAGAAACTTAATTTCAAATGATATGAAAACCTGGCCTGATAGCACTCTGATATTCAATATATTAATAAAATGAAATGCTTGAGAAACTGTAGGCAAATTACCATGTTAAATTACAGGCATCTGTCAATGTTTCAGCCTTTTGAAAACATTTTTATTGCAAGTTATCGAAATTAGAGTCGCTAAATGAATTTTCTTTTTCACGTATGTATGAAAGGATGAGACCTTAAGTTTAATAGGCAAAACAAAAATGGTCTTGCTTTGTTTCTTGGATACACACACATTATTGTCTATTCTATACCAGATAACATGACTGAGTTTTTTACTTACAACATTTTCCCTTGATATGCATGAAAGAGATACCTATGTACGGAAGTAGGAACTACATACAGAGGACGATCCACAAGGAAATGACCTGATTATGCTCTGCAGCCCAGCCTGCACTTGGCTCTAGAAGACTCGCATTCCTGCACCAGGTAACGTTTCCTCATTGCCAGCAAAACCTCTTTAACACATTCACAAGGTCTTGTCATTTTAGAAACAACAACAACAACAACACCACCACACTGCTTAAGATACAATTAGACAAAACATGCTTCTTTGTTTGACCGAAGTTCTAATTTAACTGGGCATCCTGTAATTTTATTTCCTTAATCTGACAACTCCATGGTAGAGAAAATTTATAAGTATGTAAGTATTCACCAATGGATACTTGTAACAATAATTAGATAATACAGTCCACGTCGGGAAGCATTCGAAGCCCCTTCTAAATGTCTCTGATAAATTCCTAATCCTATTTTGGTATCTGCTTCTTGGAGGATACAAACACAGAGAGTCTACTGCAGGTCCAGCTCCCGAACGTTGCTGGTGGCAGATGTGATGTTAGGGACCTTTCTTAAGCTCTGAATTCCCAAGCCTTGGAAATCTTAACCCTATCTGGTCTTCAGAGCTACTGGTATTTTTTAAAAACCATTTTCCCCAGTGGTGATGCTTTCAGCACTAGATATGAACTGAAATTAGCAGAGCGTATTTGCACATGACTTGTGAATATTCTCCCAGTGATTCACATGTTACATGTCACGTGCTTTGAGACTTATGTCATGAGAGGCTGTGCATGCCACGTGCCCTGAGATGTAAGTTGAGCAGCCAGAAAGCGAAGGCAAAGGCTGGGGCCGGTGGGGTGGACTCTGCTTAGGTGCCTGCAAACCTGCAAGACCAGGGGGCAGTGAGGGGCGCCTGCGTCACCGTCACGGAAATGGTTCAGGGGGAGCCATCTAGAAGGAGGTGGCCCCCCAAAACTGGAATTTATTTATAAAAAATTGTGTGTTTGTTCTCGCGTCTTTAAACGTCAGTGCGCGTTGGAGGCAGTGCGCCTGTGGAGGTGCTTCTCCCACCGCTCAGAGCAGTCGTTGAGCTCCCGGATTTGGGTGCCGTTGAGCGCTTCGGCCGCTTCTTTCTTCCACCTCGTCCACCTCGGCAACACGTTTCCCTTGGGGAATCGTTTCCTCATCC
>PVJL010002094.1:191917-213993 GCA_004026885.1 Lyroderma lyra
CCCCCCCCCCCCCCCCCGCCAAATTCACTGAAACCAAACCCGCCTCTCACAGCAAGGCCAGCCGGTCACTAATGGGCGGGGGTGCCTGTGCTGCAAGGGGCCTGGGCCCCACTCACATGCTTATTTTCACTAAGTCACCTTTTCCTTAATTATACATTTCAGTGATAGGATGTTCTAAACAAACAGGACACAAGGGGACAGCTGCACTCCCACGTTTATGGCAGCCCAAGATATGAAAAGCTCGGGGTCCGTCACTGGTGGCTGGATAAGGAAGCTGGGACGTGATGTCGTGGGCTGTGGCTCAGCCACAAGATAGGAAGGAGCTGTTGCTGCCCCTGCATTCCTGAAGGACAGTGTCTCAGCCTGAGTTCTCTCGGACATTGAAAATGAAATCTCCTGTCATTTGAGTTGTTCTCCCCCATCCGGAAGTGTTTTTTCTGTCTTGGTGCTTGCTTAATTAAGCTTTTCTTTGTGTTTAGTTTTCAAAAGTGTGACTCTGATTTTGTGATGTGAATTTGAGTTTATTCTGATTGGGAAACACTTGGGTCTGAGGTACGTTGCTTTGTGTATTTTGCAAAACTTAAAAACCCGGGAAGTTGGCAGTCGTCGTTCATTGAGTGCTTTTTCAGCCACGCTGTCTTTTCCTTTAGACTCTGAGAACACGAATCACAGTTTTTGTTTGTTTGTTTGTTTGTCCTACAGCTCCCTGTGACCCTGGGTTTCTTCTTCTTTCTCTGGTGTTCAGTTTGGCTACTTTGCATGGCTCTTTATTTAAATGTCACCGATTCTTCCCTTTGCTCCCACCATTGTATTGTATTGCTGAACCCCTCCATGGAGGGTTTTGGTTTGGTTGGTTGGTTCTTTTATTTTTCAGTTCTAAACTTTACATTTGATTGTTTTTAATCTTCTGTTTATTTGCTCAGACTTTCTACTTCTTGGCCGGGACCCGATCATTTCATTTGTTTCAGGCGTGTCTGCTTGCGCACTGAAGCGCTTTAAGGATGGCCGTGCCGCAACCCCAGCCACTCCTACCCTCTCCGTCACGTCAGGGTCACATAACCGATGGCCTCTTTTCTTTCGCCTGGTTACCTCCCTGTTCTTTAGTGTGACACATGCTTTTCAAGGGAAACCTGGATTGAGGATTGTGCTGTGAACTCCTGATCTCACTGCATGGAACGGCCGGCTGCGCTTTCAAACCCTCCTGCCACAGGGACACGTGGGGGCGTGCTGGCTTGTGACCGCCAGGCGGGGACGGACGTCTAGGTCGCCCACTTGGCTCCTGTGTACACCTGCGGGGGCTGCTCCTTGTTACTGCTGGGCAGGTGTGAGAGGTCTGCTGTCCTCTGGGCGCCCACAGATGTCCCTCCGCCCCCCCAACCCCCCACCCCCAGCTCAGAGGGGCAGACAAGCCGCGTGACTGCTTCACCTGTGGCTCCGTTGACACGACGGGCCCAGGCGCCTCTGTCACTGCTGGGCCGTCCTGAACGTCACCTTTCCACTAGGCCTCCTTGTCCCTCAGCCTCGTGTGGAGGCGGAGGGCTGTCCTGCGACTGCCAGGTGGGAGCGGAAACCCAAGCTCCCAACCTAGTTCCCAGGGACGCCCTGGCTGTGGGGGAGGCAAGTGGCCCTGGTGAGACCGCAAGTCCTGGCTCCCTCCATGGCCTCCTTGGACACCAGGCCGCCTGTCGAGGGGGCATGTAGAGTCCCCCCTGGGCCTCTGCTGGCATAGATACCACTACCGCTTCTCTGTGCGCTCGGCTGGGACAGGGCTGGTGTTGCCCAGAAGCGCCCTCGCCCAGCTGCCACAGCTTGGTCTCGGGGTGCACGGGGGCACCCCCAGAAGCAGTGCGGGGACCCGCTCACGTGCTGCGCTCGGGCTCTGGGGCCCCCGGCCAGTGTGCCGTCTCCTCTCCACCCGGGGCATCTTCCTGTGTTTGTTTACATGCAATGGCCAGGGTTTGTGTCTGCCTTCGGGTGAGCAGGGAAATACATGACTATTTAATCTTCCTGGAAGTGAAACTCTTCTTCACTATTATATAAAAAGTCCAATATGTAGTAAACATTGTAAGGCATAGTGAGGAATAAGAACAGATTATCCAATTTTTAGGCAATAGAAACAAACCCTCAAGAGTTGCAGATACCAGAGTTTTCATATATAGAATTTTAATATAATTATGAAATAAACATTATAAGTAAAGAGGTTATGGATGGAGAATATTAGCATGAATTGGTATCTGTGAAAAAGAAAAAAGTGGAAATGTGGAAACTAAAAAATAACCAATATTTTAGAAATGGAGATAAATAGAATTAATATAAAATTAGAAAACTCTGAAAAGATGAAAGAATAACACGAGACATCAACATTTAGGAAGATGACACAAGCTAAATAAAAAAGAAGAAAAGGGAAAATATCCCAATAAAATGAAATCAAGACTAAAAGCAGAGCACACACTCACACACCCATACGCCGCCTCCAACAATGACATTTAACATGATGTATGACAGTGTGAAAAAAATCAAATTAGAAACATGGGAAATTTTCTAGAATGTTATAGTTAGAAATTACTCAGATTAAAGACTAAACATAACTAGGCCATTTTACACAAATCTGATTGCTACACAAGCCTCAACACTTTGAAGACACATGCTCTAGATAATTTACAGCTGTGTTAAACCAAAATTTCAAAAAAAAAAAAAAAAAAGGATAATGTGTCATCAAGAAAATCTCTTTTAGAAATTAGGAAAAGCAGGTATTATCTTAAATTCATTTTCTAAAGCCAGTAATGTCAATATTAAAACCATAATATTACAATTCAATTAAAATGAGAATTATAAGATGGGATCGTTTTGCTTGTATTTAAAATTTTAAAATATGAGCAAACAAAATAAAGTATTCTTAAATAAAACATGATTTTTATTTATTTTAGCACTGCAAGAATGATAATCCCACCATGAACAAACTAAAGCAAAACCAAATGATCCATTAAAAAGAAAAGGCATTTTATGAATTCATGTTAAAAAAAGAAAACCTTAGCTATCTAGGAATAGAACAAAACTTCATTAAATTGGTAAATAGTATCTCTTAAAATCGTATAGAAAACAGTGTACCCGCTCATAATTAACCAAGTCTTGGAAATAAAGGAAGAAAACAGTCACGAGTTCTTTCAATTTTATTACTCATCCTAGGATGACTTTCTTAGCAAGAGCACAGCTGTGTTTGACTCCGCGCCTTGCTCCTTGCTCGGAGCCTGCACCCCGTCACGTGACCTGCGCCCTGGGAGTCACTGGCCATGGGAAGGGCAGGGCCGGACACGAGGGTTCTGCCTGCGCGCTGCCAGCCAGCGGTGCTTCCGTGGGTAAAAGCGTGGCAGCCTTTCTCGACTGCACCCTGACTTACCATTTCATACGTTTCCTCATTAATTAATGAGCTGAATAAAATTGTTGACATGTATTCATTTGTATTTGTATGAGAGTTGGGTTTTTAATTTTGAAAATTACACTTTTTCAGTTCTTCAACTAGAAACTGTAGAGACATTCACGTTAAAGTAGGGAATAATATATGCTCACAAGTTCATCTTCATTATATAAGATTAAATTGTAAGTTTTCCATTCTGGTTATTTATAAAGAAACATTTAAGAGAAAATAAACATAAATGAAAATTTGGAAAGTGTCCATTTTGCAATATGCTGTCTGTCCTCCTGTCACACATGAAAAAGTATATTAATTCAGTGAATATTTATGATGCCTTCCTAGCAGGCAAGCCACAAGTATGAGATTTCATCCATAGAGTATTTCTCTGTGAACAGTGACTTTAAAAAATGGAACAGCTCACATATTTCATAATGCGTTTTGAAACAAATGATGATTTAAGTTGACAGGTTTCATTTAACATCTTTAATGAAAGAGGACACCGTCCATGTGGATGTTTGTATCATTCCTTAGTTTATGCTACAGGAATTTATGACACTGTCGGCAACAGGCACTGACTGTCAGTGGGACGTCAGGGAAGGCAGGTCATCTAAGAACACTGTTGCCCACCCGACACTCAGGGAAGGAAGGCCAGCTGAGGAAGACTCCACTACGGACTGAAAACGACTAAATGTCCACCTGTCCTTACAGCTGCACTTCGAGTGCTTCCTATTCCCCTGACTGATAAAGTCGCCTCAGACCTGAAGCCTAGGAATCGTGGTTGACATCTCCATGTTTGCTTCCCCTCGCGATCGATCTGTCTCCTCATCATCTCTCAGTTTCCCCTCCTCTGCCGTCCCTGCAGAAGGCTCCTACAACTCCAATCAGGGCAACCAAATGGGTTCTTTCCAAAACCGAGGGCAGAGCCTTGGAAGGTCTTCTAAATAGTAAAGTTCTCATACTGTTACCCACAGGCAAACCACAGCACAACGCGACAAGGAAGAAAACAAAGGAAGGCAAAAACAGCACCTATCATTGTACACAATAGTACTCAGAAAACATAGTTTTCTCCTAATAATTTCTATCTCAGGCTCCTCAGGCATGGACCATGGACTGTGTCTGCTCCTCAAAATATTTATTAATGGTCCAAGCTATATAGACATATTGAAATTAGGAGTAGGATTTTAGAAATTGTATAGCAGATTGATACTATGATGACAATTTATTTTACCCCAGTGTATCTTGCTGGGAAATTCGAAAGAAATGGTATTTCACCAAAAATATTTCAAGAAGCTTTGTTTAGCTTATGGAACTACTAAAATTATTAGAATACATGAGAGATCGCCAGTTTACTAGTTTAATGTGGTTTGCAAACTAGTTCTTCAATAACTACTCCTTGTGGCTCACAGTCCCGTAGTACGTATGGTAATATTAATAACCTTAAGTCTTCCATTTTTGTAAACAGGGAAAAGCTAGCTGCTCACGAGTCACCTGAGAGTCCTGCAGGTGCATTAGAAACAGGCTCATATCAGCTCTGCAGTTTCCTTCCATTCACTCCTTCTGTGCACCGAAAGGTCAGATCTGGGCAATGTGGTCACGCTTTTTCTTACACTTCTCCTGATGGGACAGAATTGGCCTTTATGCTACTTAGGTTCACAGGCATGGTCACTGCATGGTCACTGCATGGTTTTCAGCTTCAGTGATAGCACTCAGTCGAGTTTCTTGGTTGGTTTCGTTTCTCCAGGAAGGACCTTCATGGCTTGATAACATTTCTGTTAGTTCTCAGTGTAGTGACTCAACTGTTCCCACTTTTCTCACGAGAGGGCCCCCGGGCCAAGTATGGAGGTTCTCGTGACTCGCAATGTGGATGTCTGTTCACGGGGAGAAACGGGCGTGAGTCAGGCAGACAGCTGTTTCACCTTTTCTCCTTGTAACTGTCAGACAATGCAAACGTCTGACCTCTAATAAGAAAACACACATTTAGCCTGTGTTTGTTGGGAATGATTTATAAGAGGTTTCACCTTTGGTTTATTTTTTCAAGAGGCTTATGTCTTCCTGTTACATTTTTCTAATTTTATTCCAAATTATAATACTATCATTGCTTCAAGCTTCAATGTATTTGTTTCTTTCTTACTGATTTGAAAATAAATTCAGCTCTTGCCCTCTGTACCAGGAACAATAATGAAATAGAAAATCAGGGTAGTGCTTGTTACTGCCTCCAAAGGGGCCTCTTTCCTGACTAAACATGAAAAGTATGAGAGTTTTAAGGGTTTTTTTTTTTTTTTTGAGTAAAAATATTTTTTCTACATTGGATCTTAGTCATAATGAGTAAGTATAGCTGTTAACTGTTCTAAATGAACTATAATAATTGAAATAGCACTGATGTTGAAAGGGCTAAGTTCAGATTAGCGTCAAGTTTTACATGCAAAGAGAAGTTTTTAGATGTGGACTTCAACTGTATATCTGTATATACCTGTGAATTAATCCGAAATATTTAGGGACATCCATGTGTGCGCAGAACTGTGTAGGGCACACTGGGGGACATAAGTAATGAAAGGTATCACCTAACCCTCTTAATTTGTAAAATGAGAAATAATTTATGTTCAAATGCAAGTGGATTTTGCAGGGAGTCTGCTAGCACTGTGCATAGAAAAATACATGTTATCAGAGTTCATAGAAGAGAGAAATCAAGGTGGGCATGGTTAGCAAAGTCTTTGTAGAGGACAAGGCTTTGAAGAACAAGAAAAAATTATAAAGGATTTTTTAGTCAAATGAAAATTTTGGAATCATTGTTAAAAAAAAATACCTAACTTACACTGGGTAATAGTAAGTAGCCTTGATGATGTGTAGACACGTCGGAGGTGCCTGAAGATCCTGTTTTCATTGAATCACCTACATTGCTTCATGGACTCACTCTACCCTATAAACAGGCAAGCTATGTACAAAGAAAACTATGAACAAATGTGTGAAAATCAGTCTTGTAAATTTGACTTCAAATTTTGATTGGTAAAATTGGTCAGGGTAATAAAAGTAAGTATAATTTACTGTTTATTAGAAACTTGCAGCAAAATCTCATTCCTTAATGTTTCTATCAGTTATGTTCTTCTTGTTGCATATTTCATGTAAATGGAAAGGTGATCAGTTTGGTTGCACCTCTTTTAAAAATCTTATTCACAAATCACATAACAAACAATCTCCAGATGAATATACAGTATCCACTTACATTCATAAAAAATCTGTCAGTCCCTAGCTCTGTTACATTTTTGTGTTAGATCTTTAATCTTTCTTGGACATCTTCCCAAGAATAAAACCAGATAATAAAATTCTGAGTTTCCAATATGTAGAATACATTGAGACATACACATACATGTCATATGAAAAATAGCAAGCAGTACATCTAAGGAAGAGCTCTGTGGCAATGAACTAGCCAAATCGCCTGAACTAGGGTGCTGGCACTTTAACTAAAAAGCACTGCTGTTTGCTCTAAAACCACAAACTCTGTGTCAGTTTCCTGACTCATTTTGCATGACCTTAGTTATTTTCTGGATTTCTTCTAATTATAAATTTATGTAATTGAATGCCATATAGGATATGCCTAAATATTAAAATGAGGTGGAATATGTAACGTGCCTTTCTCGGTGTTGTGTCGTATTGAGTTTAATTATTAATGAATGCAGTGATATGCTTTTGCCTTGGGTTCCATTCTGAGTGGCTCTGCTTGAGACACATTGTGGTTGCACGTAGACAGGATTGTGTGTCCCCTGTTGACTTTAAACGGCTGCACTGATGATGGCAACATTTCAATGGCTTTAACGCACACGTTTCTATAACGCTGAAGCCCTGTGCTCCCAAGTCCACAACCCTGACAGAGAAGGCAGGAACCTCATGATGAGCACCACCCATAGGCTGCGATTCTGGGTCATAAATGTTCCAGTCATCAGGCTAATGAGGGGGATAAATGCATGCAAAAGGCAAAAATTTTTGTTTGTTTTTGGAAATCATACAACTTGATAGTATTTATCTTACTTTACATTTCTTACTTTACTATATATTCACTTGGAACAAAGAAGATCTCTAAGTAGAGTTCTAAGAGGCTAAAAGTACCCAAACTTAGATGCAAATTTTGCTACAGGTAATGGGAAGGGGGAAATGCCTAGATGAGAACGAGAAAAGTGAGAATTGACTCTCTGTATATTAATGTAATCCCCCATCTGACTGATTCAGCTTCTCGTTTTGTAGAAGAGCCAAGAATTCTTCTGGAATTCTCATCCACTCCTCAGGCTTGCATTCTTTTTATTTTTCTCCAAAAATATTTAAAAATTTAACATTTTCTATTAAGTTTTGAAAACGGCCACACTGGAAGTCCAGTCACTTGTGGTCAGAGTCTTAGGACGGATCTTTCATCTATCTAAACAGCAGTTCATGCGATTTCTACTGTTGGGAATGTAGTTCCTTTAAATCTGTCATTTTTACTGGTATTTTACAAATACAACGTTTTAAAAGTCGTCTTATTTACGTTTTACTGCTGGGCGAATATAGCTCTAAGAGCATTTATTTATTGGGGCATGACTCCAATTAATAGAATTGCAGTTTTTGCTTTTTTAGGAACCACAGTATTTTAATATTTATAACCTTTATCTTACTTGGCAATATTTTAGTCATTTTGGCTCACAACAAAGTTAAGAGGAAAATAGGGGCCTGACGACTCCGGTCTCCACTGCTCATCAGCGTGTCAGCAGTGGGAAGCCATCTGGCTTCCGGGAGAGCATGGTGAACAGTTTATCAAATGACACTAAAATGACCTTTAGCTATCTCTCATTAATGTGAGCGAGATCCAATAGGTGATAATGCATAAAGGATTCTGCTCAAAACTGTCACCTATATTACAAGTTTAAGATCATTTCAGTCCGAAGACTACATATGAAATTTACAGGATACATGATAAAGAATTGTAACGAAAGGGAGTTTTTGCTCCAATGTGTCTATTAGAATTTTTTTTTAATTCATTTTTATTGTTAGACTTATTGGGGTGACATCTGTTAGCAAGGATTACATAGGTTTCAGGCATACAATTCTACAGTGCATTGTCAACTTGTTGTATAATAAGTTCACCACCTAATGTGACTTCTCTTTCCATCACCTTATATTTAGCTTCCCCCCTCCTCTCCCACCCCCTCCCCTTCCCCCCCCAACCCACTCGTCCCCAAATAAACATTAAACTATTGATTGTGTCCATGGGTTATTTGTTTGTTCATTTCTTTTTTCTTTGCTTTCAGTTTTATATTCCGTATATGAGTGAAATCATGCAGTTCTTTGTTTATTCTGTCTGACTTATCTCACTAAGCATGATGATCTCCAGGTCCATCCATTTTGTCGCAAATGGCAATATTTCATCTTTTCTTACAGCTGAGTAATATTCCATTGTGACCAAAACATGGAAACAACCAAAGGTCCCTGCGACAGGTGACTGGATAAAGAAGCTGTGGTACATATACACAATGTCTATTAGAATTTATTAATCACATTGACTAATCTTGATCATTTTCTAGATGCTTTGACTAAACATGAAACAAACAGATCTCTGTGCTCACGTACACACACGTGCATACACGCACATGCACACACCTACGCACACACACATGTACACACACACACATGCACACACACGCACATGCACACATGCACACACATGCACGCGCATGCACACACACATGCACACACACGCGCACACACACACACACACATGCACACAGGCACACTACATGATAACCGCCGTGAAGCAATTTACAATCCAGGTACAGGTGACAGGGGAACACTCACAGGGGCTGCACAGAATCCTGTGTATTAAATGCTAATTTGTGTGTTACAGCCAGACGGTATGTGCCCCGACCAGCGCGGGGAGAATTGAACCGGAGGGGAGGCAACGGGGAATTAAGAAAAACACACAGACACACACGCAGACATAACAGATGGCAAAGCTGGGACCGGGGTGGGGTGTTCCCTGTGCTCTGACGGAGACACAGAGACCCTGCAGGTCTGCAGCGGGTTTAGTTTCTATCCCGAGAACAACAGGGGTGTCACTTCTTAATTGTGACACAGAGTTGCCGACCCCCATCCTTTCGTCCTGTTTACGATCCCTCTGCCCCGCAGGCCATGCTGCTTCCCTCCTGCCCCTCGGCCAGCCAGAAACCACATCCCGAGCGGTGGCCTTGTCCACCGAGTTCCGGGCAGCCCCGCAGGACCCTTGAACTTTGGATTCCAAGTGCACAGGCAGCCTTGCTAGACCCGTTTTCTCAATAGACCTGGCCTCTGGGTCACACGCTGCCCACAGTATGTGCTATGACATGTCCAGGTAGAGGACATGGCTGTGGGTGGCAGGATGTCCCGGGCAATGCTGGAGAAACCTGGGAATGGCAGTCAGGGTGGGGTACGTTTGCAGTGCAACCTGGGCCCCTCCCTCCCGCCGGCCGCTCGCGTCTCATCTCTGGGCTCTCTGCTCTCCAGGCTGCGTGGGCCTGCAGCCTCTTCCCTTGGCCCTAAGCGTCTTCCTCAGGAGGCCGCCGGGACGTGTGTGCATGCCTCATCAGGTCTCTGTCACCTGTCGGCCATGTTATGGCCTTCCCAGAGCACCCTGGGTAAAACAGCCGCCCTGGCCCGACCCAGTCCCCTCCTGGACTCCTGCCCCCCGTGTTGCTTTCACAGCATTGATCCCTCACTCCCTGCGAGGTGCAAAGCTTTGCAGGCGCCCGAGGTAAGGTGCTGTGACTTGCAGACAAAGGTAGTGACAGATGTTAAATGAATTTCCCAGGATGACGCATTTGGCACTGGAGCCGGGATTTGAGCCCTTTCAGACAAGTGCCGGAGTTCCCAGCCGACGTCAATAGGCACATAAACTTGTCGACCCAACTTGACCTACAAGTACTGTCACCCGGGAGCAGCATTTCTAATGTACATTATGTTTAAGTGAGAAAAATCACTCTGTACTAATAAATGGAATTCTTTAGAACTCATGTTTGGGAAAAACAGCTCAAGTTTTTAACACCCATTTTTACATTTTGTGTCCCCACATGTATCACCTGTCACTCAGAAGAGGGAGAGGAAAAGGGCAGCCGTGGGAAGAGTGGGACCCTGGAGCCAGAGGCCAGGGGCCAAGCCCTCCTGTTCCTGCTGGGGACGGGACCCCGGGAATGCACTCGCTCCGTGGGCCCGAGTCTCTCCTGAGAGAGGACACCCACTCGGGGCACTAACTTAGTACGCGTGGCCACCCAGTCTGTTTGGCCCAAGCACCACGCACGTGCTGGTGTAATGGTACTGTGTCCTGCTTCGTACCGGGTGTGCTGGAGACACCTTAAACGTTGTTGCAGTTCTAGAAGAGCTTTAGGTTTACACGAAAGTGCAAAGATAGCGGAGACTTTCTGCATGCCCATCACCCACCTTCCCTAGGGTTACATCTCATACACCCACGGTCCTTCGAGAGCGGGTTAGTGGCTGCCAGCGACTCAGAGGAGGGTCTGGGGGATCAGGGGGTGACAGCGACCGCGTGCAAGGTTTCTGAGGTTATGAAGGTATCCTCATGTTGACTCTGGTGAATGCACCAAAAATGTCGACTGCGACTTCAAACAGGTGAACCGTATCTCAGTAGCACCGTTTGACAAAGTCGAGCTTTTGTCCCAGAATGAGTTTAAGTATTGAAACACGTGATCAGATCTGGTTAATATTAATAGTGTCTTGCAGTCAGGTAGAGCAGCAGGGCTGGGTGTCACAGCGACCCCGGACACATGGACGTACGGTGAGTACAGGTGGGAATGCCTAGGAGACGGGGATGGTTACAGCTGTCCCCGTTGAGGGGTGACGGACGGGATTGTCCTCAGTAGCAGTGGCACTGTGTTACAACAGCAGCAGAGGGGACTGTGGGACAGTGGATTTTCTGAATCCCAGCCACCAGGTGGGGGATGTCTGTAAGTGGCTTCCCACGAAAGCCACCCGCCCGCCACAGCTGGGGTTCGAGGCTGAGGCTTTGGCTTCAGCGAAGAAGCAGGAAGAGGAAGGAAACGCTCGTGCTAGATGGGAGGGGGAAGCTGATCCTCACGCTGCAGTCGAGGTGTGTGCGAGTGCGGGGAGCTGTCAGGTGGGACAGCCCTCGGCGTTTCCTGCCTGCCTGCCTCGGTCAGGCGTGGGCTCGCAGAAGCAGAAGGTCAGGGACAGCTATTTCGGTCCCCGAAGTTTGCCGTTACAGACTGGTATTGCCAAAGCAAGTGGGACAAGGAGTTAATAGACAACACGAGACCCTCCTGCTGTAATTAGATGTAAATTAGTTGGATTTACTGCAGGTTAGGGAGAGCCTGCTGGGGGGACAAACGGATTAGTCCAAGTGGCTTGCTTATAAAACGAGGTCTCAGGAGTGTGTGTTTCTATAAGAAATCGTTTTTAAGTTGTACGATCACCCATTTCTGGCTCGGACCCCTGTATGGGGGCGCGGGCCCTGTGAGGCTTCCCCACAGCACCAGCCGGGTGTCCTGCGGAGCAACCTGCGTCTGGGCCTTTGGCCTGCAGACAGCCCGGACCCCGCAGGTCAGGGGCGCAGCCTTACGGGCTGTTCCCCCGGCCCCGTCACGTGCCAGGTCCAAGTCCACGTTGTCACCTGGACTTCTGACGCGTGGCTGGAGACGAGAGGCTCCGACGATTCCCGGCCTGGGCTCGATGAATTTTCTAGAGAGGCTCGTAGAACTCTCTAGATTACCAGTTTATCATGAACGGGTGTGATAAAGGATAGAGACGACCGTCCAGATGGAAGAGAGGCAGTGGGCAAGGCGTGGGGTGAGCAGGCCACCCGGGAGCCCCCACCGCCGGTCCCTCGGGGGGTTTGATGGAGCGTCCTTCGTGGGTAGAACGGATGGGCCCCACCTGCAGCCCCGTCCCCCCCCCCACCCCGGGGAGGCCTGGGGTGAGACTGAAGTCCCCTCTCTCATCACGTGGTTGGTGTTCCTGGCAGCACGCCCCCCGTCCTCATGAGTGGTCCCAAAGTCACCAAGACGGTGAAATCATTCTGAAAATTCTGTGTTTGAGTCCTGTCTTTGTTGGAAGGAATGTGCACCATCTGATGGGTGTTACCTGTCACCTTGTGGACGGAATTATGAGTCGTCGGATAAAATTTGATACAGTATTAAAAGTTGTTTCAGTGACTGTATCGTAGCAAAATAATGCTCCGGCCTCTGGGAATGGCCGCACCTGATGCGGTTTCTCAGAAACAGGCATTTCCACAAAAAGTGACTAAACCCAACGGCCCCCAGGGACGAAATGCTGCCTCTCCCGTGGTTACTTAGGGGGGGACTTTTGAACCCCAGGAACAGTTTAAATTAAAAAAAAATGTCTCCTCTCTTGTGTGAGGCAAGATAATTCCTCTTGGAAAACTTAAGTAAGTGTAGTGTCACATTGTCACCTACACTCAGTTCTGCAGGGAGCTCTCACAGGAGGTCACAGAGACGGAAAATCCCAGTTTGGTTCACTTTCACGTGCTTTGATATTTCAAAGTGTCACATGTGTAAAACGTACGATTACTTTCCGTATGATGACACTTGTGATTTGATGTAGTGAAAGACTTTTGGGACACTGAACCTTTTGATATCTAAACGATCTTTGCTGTTTTCACTGATTCGCTGGGTGACATGAAACAAGAGATTTAATCTTAATCACGGGTTAGGGCTTCCTTCTTACGTCTCTCACTTTTGACCCTTATAATTATAAAATGTGTAGAATGGTGAGAGGCAAAATGTCATCTCGTTGGTGTAATCTGAGGTGAGTCGGTTATGCCGAGCCTCTTTAAGGTGGGGATAAAGGAAGAGAAAGGTAGTGACACGGGGGACGCAGGGGTACCCGGGAGCGCAGCCTGACACATCCTGCCTGCACCGTAATGGTGCTGCTACAGTGCACGTATCCGGATGGAACCGGTTCTGTGGGGTCCCGTGGCCTCTGCCCTCCGTCCTCCTGACCTTGCACACACAGATGCTCACATTGTCACCCAGGGCACCTGGAAACGAGAGCGTGCTCAGACGTTCGGTGCAAACAGCGCGCTGTGACCGAATTCCTAACATCGAGACCTTGTTTATCATAGTTTTGGGTCTAGGTTTTTGCCTTGTTCACCAGATCTGTACAGATCCTGAGTTTATAGGGACATGCTCCTGTTTTCTTCTGTAGTTACGACGTTTACCCTCCCAGATTTAAACCTTTAGTAAATCTTCAATTTCGTATGTGCAGTATGGATTTTCTTGAATATATGTCATCTAATTTAAGTTTTCCAATATCATATTGCAAACATTTTAAATTGAAAAACTATGTAGCATCTTAATTCTCACATTAATATTTTACTGTATTATTATATCAGAGACTCTTAATTTTGTTCCTCTAAGTATAATGTATTTTATTTTGAATGGATTTCAAAGTATATTGCAGAAAAGTTTTTCTTGAATACTTTGGCGTGCATAATACCAACTGGAGCTCAGTATATCATTATAGATTTTATGTAAAAATTACATATAATGAAATGCACAGACATTGAATGTACACATTCATCATACTTTTTTTAATGTTCCTAATTGAGAGGTACATCTCTGGGCCTGGTTGTGCTGCTTGCTTTACCTTTTGAACACAAGTTGTTTTTTTTCTGTGTTTTTGCATGTTTCATGATGTTTGTTTGACATGTGATAACAACCCAAGTCCACAGTTTACACTTCAGTTCACTCTTGGTATTGCTTATAACTCCTTTTCGAATAATGTTGCATAAATTTTGCTTTTCCTTTGTTCCATTCACATTGTATGTTCAGCATGGCAGCCCAAGTCCAGAAGCGGCCCCCAGGTTGGCAGCGGGGGTGGGAGGGGCTTCTTGTCCTACAGCAGGGAGATGTCAGGCCTACATTTGTCCCCGAACATTGACAGTGTTTTTGGGACTGTTGGCTGCCAAGTCTCCACTGACCAGCATAAAAGGAGACATCAATTTAAAACAATGTCAGGAAGCTAAACTATAATAAGAGCCCATTTGCCAGGTTGCTGAAGTTTTCTTAGCCACATCCCAGCTCTTTCTAGAAGACTGGCCATTCAGATGACCGCCACGTCCTGGTGCAACAGTCTCCAAAGTGGGAAAATCGCTCTTATGTTAGAGAAGAGTTTTGCTAATTCAAATGACAAGAATGAATCCCAAACCCCGAAAACAGACAGTGTATCTCAAAGAGGTTCAAGTCCATCTTTTAAAATGTGGACTCACCCACATTTCTGGTCATTTAAAAGACATTGTTTTTCAGTATTGATGGCGAAGGAGTTTTCACGTCTGAGGTCACCTCCAGCCTCAGTGCTGCCCAGCTGGGACCTCTCTCCTGGGCGCCTTCTGCACCTTTCTGAGATCTTAGTGAACTTCAGCGTCACTGGTGGCTCTCAAGAAATTTACGAGGGGTTAAACCACATGCAAAGTGTTTCAGTCATGAATGCATAAAACAGAACAAAGCGAACATCAGCTTTAAATCTTGTAAAACATTCACCATTTGTATAGCAACTGTTAATGCTAGTAGGAACAAATAGATAAAATTTTGGGGAAAAAGTAATACAGGTGACATCATCAGATTCCTCAACTGCTTTCTATAAAAAGAAAGGTTATATTCGGACTTGGAATAAATACACTGTAGTTGTTGGATATATTATTCTTTTATTATTGGATATTAACTTTATGGTGTATATTATACATTTATCTCCTACTAGACAGAACTGTGAGCAACTATACCTATTCAAGACAGGTTATGTCTCAATTATTTAGACAAGCTAGCTAGATTTTCACTAGTTCTCAGCTTAATCGTCAGATATGGTTACAACTATAAAAAGAAGTAAAATTTATGAATGCCGTAAGCAAAATATGGTTTATGTTTTCTCTTTGTAAATTTTACCAAACCTTTTTACTAAGCACATGTGTTACATCTATTTCCAGATGTGTCCAGATGAATAAGCTCTACAATAAAACCCTTCCTCTGCCAGGTTTAACGTAAGAGCCAGTCGTTAACTTTACCTGTAAACGATGTACTGCTTACAGTTATCTAAGTAACCAGTAAGTGTCATCGCCACCAGGCTGATGAGGCGATGCCATGCTGTTACGAGCCTCCACACCACAACTGTCAGTTGAAGCTATCCAGAATCCGTCCGGGTCGGACGAGACGTCCCTCTTCCCTGGGGAAGCTGAGCTTCCGAAGTCGTTTCTATAATTGCTTCGCTATATTTCGGAGTGAAAACATTGTGAGCTGAGAGAAAACCCACAGAAAAACTTCCATTGATTTTTCAAGATGACCTCGATCTCACAGTCCAGTTTGGAATGGGAACATCAGAGTGAACTGACACTTCGTTGTGAGATTGTATTGCAGGAATATAGTAAGTGCCACGCAGGTGTTATTGTTAATGTAGGGTTATTCTCCATATCTTTGCTTGGGGAGATTAAATGACTTAACGTGTATCACATGCCGAGGTAGGGTCATCTCTGCTGTGTAGCATCTTTGTACAAAGGACAAGAAGATGCCCATTTCAGGGGAATTCGAGGAAGACCTTGCAGGTGCATGGCTCGGCTGAATGACAGTGACCTGTCACTCCTTCCGTGGCTACCTTCTCCTGGGCCCAGCCTGCCCCACCTCCCAGGCTGGACTGGGCATTGAATGATGCCCAGCAGAGGAACTGCCAACGATTTAGGATGTTTTGGCGCGTAGAACCCTGTATGAAGGTCGCTCCTGGGGATGGGGTTTTCGGCACTTTGACTCACCAGCAGACAATGAGGTCTCCCCCTTAGTCAAACAGCATCAGCCCCACTTCCAGACCGCCCCCCACCCCGCTCCCAGTGCCTCGGAGAGCCAAAGCCTCTTCTTGTCCTCCTGTCGTCCCTTCCTGCGCCCTTATCCTCCTCCCGGCCACCTCCCAGCCTCCCCTCCCTGTCTCTTCCGTTGCCCTCACTTCACTCCCCTCCCCTCCCCTCCTGATTCAGCTCAGGTCTTAGCTGCCAGATGTCGGATGTACCTGGAGTTCAGGGGGTTGATGGAGGCTGACATCACCCTCTCTGCTGTTTATGTGTCATTTTTATTGACTTATTTATAACGTAGTCATTAAATTTGTCGGGATGACATCGGCTGCCAAGATCATAGAGGTTTTCAGTGTGCAATTCTGTAACACGGCATCCGTGTGCCGCATTGTGGGCTCGCCACCCAGAAGCAGTTCCCTTTCCGTCACCGTGGGTTTGACTCCCCTCCCTCTTCCCGCACCCCCCGCCCTTACCCTGAGTTTGCTGTCTGCGTCCGGGAAAGCCCACGGCTGTGTGCGCACAGCGGGCTGTCGCCCCGCCACAGGGAGGAGGGGCATTGCAGTTGGCGCGCGCACGCGTCTTGCGATGACCCTGCTGAAGGAAGGAAGTCAGAGATCGCCAGCCGCCACGTGAGCGCACTCGTACACGGGGCACAGAACCGACAGCCACACACCAACGAGACAAACATACACAGAAACAAACTCGTCTATGCAATTTGCAAAGTGAAAATGGGAAAGATGTTCAGCCCTTGAATATTTCAGAAATTCTCTTGAAAGCGAAGCCAAGACGGGTGGCAGTCACCATACACCTTTGCTTAAGCAAGAAAGAGCACATTGGCCGTGCTGCCTGTGACCACTAGGCTCACGACCGTGTCCAAGTGTGACGTTAAAGGATCAGGGGCGCGTGCCTTTCAGTGGAGTGCACAGGGTTTCCCCCTTCAGACGTCAGCGGACGAGTTTAAACGCTGTTGAACGCTCCAGCAGGATGCCTCCAACTGTATCGATTTTGATTATGTCTGTGTTCATTGGGGAAAAGCTGCTTCCTTTGACAATGTTATTTCACTCAGCGTAACGAAAATAACTGTCACATCAGAAGGAGGATGCTGCTTTTCCTTTCATATACCAAGGGGTAGCTCCAGCACATTTCCTGAAAATCTCTAGTGTCGCCAAGCTCACAATTGCTATGTTTCATTTAGGTTCCGGTTAAAATATGTACAAAAATGTAGGCAACACAGTGAGACTCAGGAATTCCCACTCCGTGAGGAATTGCAGCGGCGGCACCAGCTGGTGCTCGCGGGACGGAGGGCTCGGCCCGCGCCAACGCCGGGTGGACGGGCAGCGGCGGCCGGGCGGACGGGCAGCGGCGGCCGGGCGGACGGGCAGCGGCGGCCGGGCGGACGGGCAGCGGCTGCCGGCCCAGCTCCCCCGCTGCCGCGGTCGGCGAGGAGCTCCGGGAGCCTCGGGGCTGCGTGACTCCGGGAGCAGACTGCCCCCTGCGTCCTTCACACGTTTGTTTCTCAGGGAAACTGACCGTCCATTGCCTCCGAACCCCGATGTTAGGGACTGAGATTTGCGTTTAGGCGGAGAGATGGTTCGTTTTGCCGGTGCCTTGGGGGCCCCACCTGAAGTGCAGGCTGTTTGGCGGCGCCCCAACGTGGATGGCTCCGAATTTCAACCTTTACCTTCCTGCTCCTGCGAGCCCCTCAGCCCTGCCGCCCATACCCAGGGTCTCAGCTACCCAGGTTGGCACCGGGGAGCAGGTTTTCGGGTTCCCATCAGCTCCAGGCCTCGGCCGGGTAATGCTTCATAGCCGTGTAAGGTCCTAGAACTTTCTGCATCCCCTCTGGTGCCCAGTGGAAGGGTGTCCTGAATTTTCTCATTCGCTCTGCTCATGACAAATGTCCCACATTGTCTATCATTTTAAATAATTTTCTGTTTCTTAGGAAGAATACAATATTTTTTTCTTGGAATTTTAAAGTTCACCAGTAAAGATCAGGTGAGTCAAGGTCACTCACAGCAAACCGGTAAGGTTTTCCTCACCCCCTCGGTGCAGCAAGCACTTGGACGACAGGGGCCACAACAGCAGTGCCAAGCCGCGGGCAAAACGACCCTCCGTCCACACGGCTCCCGAGGAAACGCACCCGGCAGCAGGGACATGCGTGCTCCCACGGGCCCAGCGCGCGGCAGGTGGCTGTGGCCGGCTCGCCAGGGAGGTGCGGGGCGCCCGGCACGGGGTGGGGCGTGTGTCCCTGAGTGGGGGGTCGGGCACGCCCCGCTCCTAGGCTTCAATGGGCCGTGGGGACAGTTAAGTTACATTTCCCATTTTCATTGAGAAAGAAAAAGCTGCAGAGTGAGTTTCCCTCCCATTCCCAAGGTCACAAAGGTCGTGAGTGGAGGAACGGGACCAAAACCCTTTCTTCCCGCTCTCGAAGGGTTCTTTCTGCTGTGTCCCAGGGGCCCCGCTGTCACCCGAACATTTTGGACGTTGGTAGCACGATGCGGGCTTGCTATTTGTCCTTGTCACTTCATTAGAGTCAACCTAGTGACTCACATACAATGGAAATGGGAATCTGTTATATAGCACACGAATAAGCACTTAAAACATACTCTGTAGTAAATAATGCCTAAAAATGAGCATTTTTTTCTCAAAAATTATTTTCTGGATCGCTCAGTTCTGCTGCCATTTTACTTTATTCTCATTATTTTAATTATTAAAATGATGTATTAGTGTTATACATATTTTTATAATGGATTAGCAATTTATGATAATTAAGGAAGAGAAAATAATCATAGTAACATGGCATGTAACTGAAATGTCACATGTGTGTAATATTAGTTAGAAATCCATGACATTTTTCTCAATATTTGTTTGATAAATCACCAACTTCTATTAATAGCTTCCCAGCTAAAGTCTTCTTGTTTTTGCTTTTGTAGTAAAATTTAGAAAATTAAATTTCATTATAAATGATCATGCTACAGTATTTAAGTGAGATAAAATAGAAGTAATTTATCTATAATATCAAAGGACATTTTTATTCTAATGATATTTACAAAAGTTTGATATGTCAAATTACACTTTGAACTAGTTCACCAGTCCTTCCTTGCAGTGAAGAAAGTTCCAGTATTTTCATAGAAATTGACAATAACACAATCAGAAAAGGAAGACAATGGAGTCTTACAACGACTGCAGGAAAAATGTTGCATTATTGGAACAATAATAACTCCAGCAGCACAATTATCGCCCTGGTATGTATTCAAGTGAGCAGTTGTGACGACGGGCGCGTTGCATTTCCTAACGAGGTCCACGACTTGTTAAAGTGCAGGAGAACACGACGGCCCGTCCTCATTCCCAACAGGAGAACGGGGCGTTGCCACGTTTGGCTTGCGTGCATGTGCCAAGCAGCATATTAAAAAAGGTGCACGTGCGAAATTAACTGGAAGAATGGAAAAAAGTCTCAATTTTACTAGCTTTTGTACCGGGACCTTAGCTGCTGAGGACATTTTAAATACCGAGAGAGGCAAATTCTTTGCTTTGCAATCCCTAGTGACATCCGGAGAAGAAAGTGCAAGTCCTTTTATAATAAATAACATAAAAGCAAGGTCTGTGCTTCCCAGAACACAGCATTGGCAGACTAAATGAAATAAATAGAACATAAGATTTTAGCTCAAAATATGAAATTTATGTGAGTAGCTATAACAAATTACTTATACTTTCACTTGGTGTACATCAGTGAGTAATCCATTCTTTGCTTACATCCTCATGACCTCCACTTATGTTGGAAACACATTGTGTCTCTTTTCTAGTGATTTCATTGTTGAAACAATAAAGGAACATATTACACTGCCATTGTGCTTGATGAAAAGAAATGTGAACTGTGCATTATTGAGAGAGCTCGTTTTCTAAATCCCTCCCAAGCCACGTGAGAATCCCAGTGTCTTCATCTCCTTCTGTTTGTTCTATTTTGGCCTATCCACAAACCTGTGAGCAATTCTTAGAGAAACTTCTTTTCTGTATACACATCAAAGTGGCAGGTTTTTAATGATCCCTGGGCTAGAGGAAGCCAGAGAGATTCTTCTTTGTGAAACTACAAAAAGAAAGGAGATATTTTCTTTCTTTTCTTAATTGCCTTTCCTAGTTCCCAAGGTAAGCAAAGGAAATTATACACAAAAATGAGAATTGTCAAAGGTTGTTTCTATGTTACATTTTTCACTTCCTAAAATAACTTACAGAAGTGTTATACCACATATAGCTTCTGGTAGCAAGGAACAGGGCAGTGACAGTTTTAAAAAATACATTAATTTAAGTGGATGTAGTATGGTGGAGTAGAAAAAGCATGAGCATTTTGTTCAAGGAGGGATGCTCAGCTTTGGGGTTGTTTTCTTCTTTTAAAATGGAACACCATAAACTCGATTAAGCTACTTCGTATATAAGCTTTGCTAGTTTCTTTTGGAAATTTCCTGACAAAGCCATGTTATTTTGACTGATTTTCTTCCTGAACTACCTGTTAGTTTCTTGTGTAGATATGTGTGTTTAGGCAGAGCTAAGTGTGATCAGAAGAAGGAATAACGTTTTTTGTTACAGATGCATCCTGGGCTCTAAATTATACTCTAGCTTTGAGGAGATGGACAAGTGAAAGGGAATAAAAAATGCACAGTGGAATTTTGAGTGTGGATTTCAGAGATAGCGCTTAATATGTCAGTTATCTAGGACAATTTACTTAGAATCTCTAAAATTTACCTTTCTCATCTCTAGTAAGTATGGTAAACCACAGTGCAGTGCCAGATACTAGATAGGTGCTTCTCGATAGGGAGTAGCAACTATTATTAGTAACAAAATAGGTTGTTAGTATGTATGTCAGTTATCTCTTGCCCCAGTAACGCTGCATAACAAACCACAGAGCAAGGGCTTAAAGCAATGCCGTGGGTCAGGGGTCCTGCCTCCCTGGTCCTGCCTCCCTGGTCCTGCTGGTTTCACTGGCTGGTGCGTCCCTTGGGGAGCACCAGTTAGAACAGCCTCATCTGGGAAAACCTAATTTTGTCCCGCAGGATTCCTTGTCAGCGGTGGTGCTGGTCTCATTCTCCTGGTGGGAGGCTGAATTCCAGGGAACCGAAACGAGGTGCACACGGCCCCAGGGTCCTAGGCAGCAGATTGTCACCGAGTTATTTGCATCTCATTCTCCTGCCAAAGGCAGACAAAGGCCAGTCAGAGTTTAAACGGTGGGTAAAATGGAGACCACCTCTTGTTGTGAGAAGCTGCAAAATCATAGTAAAGGGGAAAAGGTACGAGGAAACCATGCATTTGGCTCATTCACGCCGTCTTCCCGCATTTGCATGCTGAAGTGAGTTAAACACCACCCGTGTTTTACGTGAAGGTAGACACTTTATTGGGATGTAGAATGAGCTGGATTCTGTCCACAAATATTCCACATATAACACATTACTCTAAAATAGATGAGAGAGGATGATAATGAGAAAAAAAAATAACGAAGACTTAAGTTTTTTGTGGGATAAAATATATCTTTACGGACACTTTGAAATAGTTAAGTGATAATTTGATAGGCCTTCTAAGTAATACCGACACAGATAATAGAAAAACAACTTTAAACTAAAACTATTTAGTTGTTTCTTTCATTCATCTGTTCGTTACTCCGGTTCCATTTCAGAAGACTAAATGCGCGGGGGTGACCGTGGCTCCAGTCTCCTGACGTCCTGCACTTGCGAGCTCCGTCATGCTAACGTGCACGGCCGGACGTTTCCGGAGCGGGGGCGGTCGTACGTGTGCCTCACCTGTAAGGCCAGGTCAGCGATCGGCACAGATTGAAGGGTCACTGCGCGTGCGTGTGCGTGTGTG
>PVJL010002095.1:0-182230 GCA_004026885.1 Lyroderma lyra
GGGGAGGGGATGGAAGTGGGTGGAGAGGGCATGGCGGGGAGGTGCTAAAAAGGGTTGACACCATTGCAGGCCACTGCCACGTGCTCACCCAGCTAGACAAGGGTGATGAGGATAGATCTTCTCGGTGCACATGTGAACCCAGAGCTTGAATATCCTATGGGCTGTCAGCACCTGGGCTGGTGAGGGATGCATTTATTATTACTTCTCTGATTCTCTTTAATTATTATACATGGTGATGATTTTTGTAGTGGGTACTCACCTTGGCTAAAAATATTAGGCATGTAAGAAATATATTTTTTTGGTTCATCTTTAACTTAGTTTGATAATTTATTTTGAGCCCTTCTTACCACTAGGATCCCTCAATGTTTTTCTCTGGAAGGTCCTCCGTAACCCTCAGTTCACACTGGTCACCACATAGAAAGCCCTTATTCCTGATAGGCTGACTGGTGGCTCTCTCTAGACAGCAGTTCTCAACCTGTGGGTCACAGGGGTCGCCTAAGACCATCGGAAAACATATAATATACTTATGCGGACCAGTCACACGTGCGTAGAGAGCAGCTACCAATAATTTTATGGTTGGGGGTCACCACACCATGAGGAACTGTATTAAATGGTCGCGACATTAGGAAGGTTGAGAACCACTGATCTAGAACTTGTGAGCCTTGCTGGTCCTTTGTGCTGCCTTCCCACTGTGCTGAGAGCCCTTGGGTCTCTAGGAGGGGCTCAGTGGTCTTGGCAGCCTCTGCCACTTCCTTTCTGGGGGAGCAAGATACAGTCAGCCTGTCTGTCTCTGCCTTGGTCTCACCATATCTTTAGTCTTGCCAGTTTTGCTCCATGCAGGAGAAGTGCCAAGGGGGAAGCTTTTTGTTTCAAGCTAGGAGGTGTGAGCCAGGGGAAGAAGATTCCTCCCTGGGAAACATCTAACAGAGCCTTTTAAATGATGGACTAGACTTCTGAGAGGCTTATTGGACTGTGTGCATTTCCAACAGTGTCTTCCTATCACCTCCTTCTAATAAATCTATAGTAAGATAGATTACTTACTATAACACGATTTTCCCATTCCCCGATCCCCATGTGAAGGAGGGTACTGGGTTTCTGACTAAAGCCCCACCTGTCAGAAAACTGTCACTCAAAGCCCAACTAGGGTGTGAGCTTAAAGACCTATTTTGGCACAATCTTCAAGGTGGTAGCTGGAGGCCTGTGTCCTGGCACACTCCTCACTGCTGTTCTGGTTTCCCTCTGCTTCTGGTGCTTCTTCCTGAGGCAAGGAATGGTCCAAGTTAACAGCAGCCTTAACACACACCTTTCAGGCTCTTAAGTATTTTCCTGGGTGTCTAAAATGTAATCATTTCAACAAATGCTAAAGAGACTACATTCACACTTTTTAAAATACCTTCTACTAAATTTCAAGGAATTTAAGGCATCTGGGTGATCTTTCAAAAGTTGGTCTACTTTGCAAGGCTGCTTTGAGGACCGCATGACATAATTTTTGTAAGGTGTTGAACACACTGTCTGCTGCATAGCTGTTGCTGTTGTTACAATGAACCTGTGACCACCATGATAACTCCCTCGCCCACCACTTTTTAGGTTTGTGAGTGGTAGGCTGGCATGATAGAATCTTATATTTAATTCTCATTTCTTGGAATTGTCCAGGGAAAAATAATGATAATAACATCTTCTTAAGTTGCTGGATCATTTAGGGCATTCATATTAGAGCTATGTCTAAGATCAAAGGTATTTGTGTGGACTTAAATATTTCAGTAAATGGACATTCTAAGCAAAAGAAGTCTGGACCCCCCTCACCCCGAATGCATGGGCTTTATGGAGTATGATGACGGGGACCCACATTGCAACAAAGAATAGCAGGCATTATAAATGGAGCTATGAAAAACCAGTATTTAAGAATTCTGGGAGTTCCCTGGTGGTGTAGTGGCTTAAGGCTTTGGCGTTGGCGCTGTCAGCGCTGTGGCCTGGGTTCGATTCCCAGTCAGGGAGCTACCCACATACCAAAAAGCAAAAAAAAAAAAAAAAAGAATTCTACTGGGCATTATGTTGGAAATTATTTTCCTTAAAACATAAACTAGGAATTGCAGAGGAGACCTTTTTCTTTAACTTTTTCTTCTTTGGGGCAAGACTATCAACCTATCTCTGTCATGAGTTTTCAAGGGTGACATTACTCCTAATTAATATCATGATTCTGCTCCCTGCAGTGCTATTTATTTCAGTTTCAATAATATGTAATATTGAAGGGCTGCTTACTTTGTGCCAAGCACTGGCTTAGTGGTAGGAATAGAGTGGTGAACAGGACGGACATGTTTCTGCCATCCCAGCGTTTAGAGTCAGGTGGGAGGGAGTAGTACTAAACCAGCAGTATCTGACCTTTCAGCTTCTCTGGGCCACACTGGAAGAAGGATTGTCTTGGGCCATGCATAAGATATACTAACACCAATGCTAGCTGATGAGCCAGAAAAAAAGTCACAAAAAAATCTCATAATGTTTTAAGAATTTGTGTTGGGCTGCATTCAAAGACATTCAAAGATGATATCATTGGATTTGTAATTGCATGAATGATAATTGTTTTGTATAAGAGTAAGGTACTGTCATAGCATAGGGAAGAGTTCCTTAAAGAAGTGACTTAAGACTTGAAGAGAGAGTAGGAATTAAATGGGCTCCAGGAGCTGGAGTATGTGATTTTGTGTAAGGGTCAGTACACGTTGCTGCCCAGCTATGAGAGGGAGCTTGGAGCATTGGAGGAACAGAAGGATAATCAACATGATTGGAGAACAGTGAATAAATATGAGTGGCCCAGGTGATCAGGAGCCTAATGGGATAGAATGGGGTCAGATAAGGTAGGCACTTACAAGTCATGTTAAGAGTTTTGTTTTTCTTTGTTCTGAGAGGAACAGGAGGCTGATGATGAGCTTTAAGGGTGGACATAACATGCAACTGTCACACTGCACTCCGAGTGGTAGAAATTTGAATTATTAAAAAATATATGTCTGCAATATGAAGAAGGACTTGATGTCATGGGGCAGTAGATTCCGGAAGGCCAGACAAAAACCTGCTTTTCTTATTCATACAAGAAAATGTGGTCAGTTGGACAAGGGTGGTGACAATGGGGATGAAGATGTATGGACAGCTTGGATGGATGTTTAAGAAGGAAAGCTGATGGGGGCTTGATTGGATTTAATGTTTGTAAATAGTCTTCAGAATGCTCATTAGACTATCTAGAGTAACTAGGTGTTCCTAGTTGTTTCTATGTAGAAAAAAATATTGTGATTAAGCCATGATATTGCTGTTTCTCAGATAGTTTTTCAAATACAATAACTTGAAAATTATTTTTCAAATGACAAGAGTATCTCAAATAGTCTTAAAATCACTGTTTCACAAGAGAAATAATAATTCCTTTGAAAAAGAACCTAGATGGACTAGATGTTCTGTCTACCAAAATGAAGCTTATGTTTTATTCTTTCCCACTGTCCATTATGAATATCTGCTGCTAGGAAGTGGGAAGATAAGTTGAGAACCAGATATACTCCATGTCACCATTAGAAAAAAATATTATCTCTAATATATTCTAGTGCAATTTTCATCCTAGACAAAATTAATTCTTGAGTTGTTTCAGTGGCACACAAAATGGATCCCATCCTGCCCTTTTGTTCTGTGTGTTTTTTTAAACCGATGTGCACAGCCCTAACATTGCTGTCTTTCCACTAAACCTCTCATTTCCAACGCGCTACAAGGCCTCCATTATCATGCTCAACGTGTATTATATTCACTGTGGAGTGAGCACTTTATTCTCTTTTTGGAGGCAGGAATACCATTTAAAAAGTTCAGCCTCCTCAATACCTCTTCCAGCTTGAGTTCTGTCTAAGATAAACACAGCCGATTTCTGGCTCCCTGGAAGTGAGATCACTGCTGGGTGGTCATTAGCTAAGGGAGGAAGTCCTTCAGAAGCTCTACTCTGTGTCACTTACTCTTCCTTGCCTTTCCATTTAATTTTATAAACAGCTGAGTAAATTATTTTCTTCCACTTCTTCAGGGAATCTAGAGGGCTTAACTGAAGCATTTATTGTAAGTAAAGTCAAAGTTGAGTGGAGTCATATTTATGGGATGAGAACATCCCATAAATATCCCTTGACATATGTCTGAGCCCCCAGCAGTTTCAGGGCTACCACCTGAGCCAGGCCATTGAGCTGGGACTAGGAGCTCTAGGCGGGAGAGGAGCAGTAGGACCCTGGGTCTTCACACCAGCTGCACTCAGAACAAAACACTTTCCAAATATATAAGGACTGTCTGGAAACTATCCAGCCATGTAACATGAAAAATAGAGGCATTTATAGCTGGATTTTTTTCTGGACAGCCCTCATATTTTACCTACTGGGCTTTGCAAGTCCTCATTTGCTCAAAGGATATTGCTGCTAAAAAGAGTTAAACTGCAGTTGCAGTGGGAACGGTTTGGAGTCACTAGAATTGTGGAGACATTCCAGGCTCAGGGATCCTGAGCTGTTTACTTTGAGAAAGTTCTTTGACCTCATCCTTCAATGGTCTCATCTAGCAAAACAGACCAACATCAGCAATGTACGTGGTATTGGAAAGATGGTAGGTATCCAAAAAGAAAAGGTAGCTTTTACTAATAGTGCTGTAATTATTCTCGGGACACATACTTTCTCACAGGTGCCTGAGGCTTCCTTTGTGTGCTAAACCCCTGCACCTGGCTGGATGCACATGAACGCTAGCTTAGTCTGTGTTTCCAAGCATGCAAAAGCAGGAAGGATCCCGTTTCGTGTAATAAATGGTCAGGGGTCCCTGAAAGCAGCTATCCGCTCAAGGTTCTAGTCCAGGAAACTGAAAAAATCTCAGCATTCATGGGCAGTTTGTTGTTTGTATTATGTGTGTTCTTATGTAATTTCCCACTGGTTTGTTCTGTTTTTCCTCCCTTCCTTCCCCGACACCTTGAATTACAACCATTCAGAGTCCTTATTCTTCCCTTGCAATCTTAGAGCTGTTATAGTGGGAGCCAGTGTGATATAGTGTAAGATCCCTGGATTGGGTGTCTGCGATGGAAATGTCAGTCCTGTTTCTGCTCCAAAAGACTGTGTGACCTTGGGCACATAATTGAATTTTTCTGGGCTCTATTTCCTCCTCCCAAAACAGTGAGCTATAAGAATACCTTTCTATTCCCCCATTCTAGGTTGTTAGCAGGTTATAGGGTTTAATGATCTGGAAAGATCCACTTTGTGTCAGAATGCAGTGAAGTATATGAGGTTTCAGATTCTTTTAGGCTGCAGAACTTTTAGAAAGTAGAGCTAAAACCAAAAATATTGACAAACAACTTTTAAAGGGTGGTTTTCTGTCTATGGTGGTTCACTAGCTGATGAGTCATTCAAGTATATTTTTAATCTGCTTTGCTGTCGAACTACTTTTAATAGATGTTCTTGCCATGGCAACTAATAATTTGTAGTCATCAATGATAAGTAACATAGGGGCTCTACTTTTCAGTCAGAGGCCTCTGCTCACAAAGATGAAATGGACTTAGCACGTGCTAGTAGGTGTCAAACCAAAACACAGTCATACAGAAAGACCTCGAATGTTAGCAGCCATGCTCATGCTTAACTTCGAGTGTAAATACTCAGTTCACATACTGTGTGGTGGTCTTGCATGGAATCATGAATGGTCTTCAACAGGAAGTCTTTATACCTATGAAAAGGAAGTTATATATTTGGAAGCTTATAACTGTTGTTAAATTTTTTTTTATAGAGAGAATTATTAGAATACTTTAGCCCCCATATCCTTCTAATTACAAATGTGTTTTGGAAATAGTTTTAATATTAATAAAAGATTATTTTTGGTTACTGTAAAAAGTGCACTGGACTTTTTAAATGAAATGCATTAGGGTTTAAATTTCTTCTGATTTAACCATTTTTCTATATTTCTCTTGATATCTGATACATAACTTACTGAAGGCTGTTACTAATGAATAAGTTTTCTTAGAGAGTTTAGGAAGTATTGGGGGGCTTTATGCATCATCTGCCAGTGAGTTATTAATTATCACAACAGGTTTAGAAATGTAGTCTTGGAAACTATCATCTCTTTGGGCTTCTGATGGGCTCTAGGAAGTCAAAGCATTCAGATTGTTGATACTGATATGGATAGGTCTGAAGGAGGGACCAAATGTCTTCTTCATGAGAAAATTGGCATTACATGTAGTGCACAGAGTTTTAGAGACATTTAATGTCTAATGCATTTTTATATTCCCAGAATCTAATACACTACCTTTCAAGTAACAGATAATGAATAATTATTTTAATGAATGAATACTCAAATGACACTTTTTCTCATTTCTTGGATTATTTGATATATTTTAGAAAGTCTGGTTTCTTAGATAATGTGATTTCTTAGATAACTGTCTACTATGTAATGGGGATATTACTTTATTCCATGGTTGATGGGAAAACTTTTTGAGAAGTAAAAGTCACTACACTTATTTAAAGCTATTTTTTGGAGGTGAGGCATTTTATAAGTAAACCAATATTTGAACTCACGTTTTGTAATTCTGAGGTTTTGGAATACTTTGATATAGTTATATCCTACAAATAATTTTTTTAAAGATACAAAAGGTCTGCATTGATGTTTGTGTCATTTCTCAAAACCTTCGCCCAAGTTAAAAATAAAGCAATGTTAGGATAATAAAACTGTGATTGAAAAATATGAATAATAAAGCAAACATCTCTCTGTATTGCGTGAATGGTGGTAAATCAAGGTCGCTGCCTCAGACAGTAGCAATTACTGTGCAAAAACTGAGGGTGGTGTTTATTCACTAGGTCCACTAGAATTTTTTTGTTTTTCCAGGCATCTCAGTAAACACCACAACTAAAATTCAAGCATCTAGCAGGCTGTCTTAAATGCAGTGATTTACATTTGGTAATATATTCATGTAAACTAATCTAGTTAAGGGTAACTTAATGAAGAGAATAAAATTTGCCAACACTTTTCTGCTTCTAGGTGAGTATTACATTAGTGCATTCAGATATTTGCACTTTCTGCAAAAACTCAGGCAGGGAAAAAAACCAGAACAAAACACAGAAATCACAGTCTTAAATGTGAATGTGACCTGAGAATTCATTAATACTACCCTTCCAGTCCAAAGAATTTACTTCTAAACCAGAATTTTAACTTGTAAATTAAAACTGACATAACTTCAAATACATAGCACTTTATTCCAGAATAACTGTGTTCATCTTACGGAAAGAGTAATAAGTTGCAGGTGATGTTTTTACATGTTAGTCTAAGTAAACATGTGCAGAGTTACTATTCTTACTATATTATTGAAATGTTTTTTGAGAATGTAACACTATGAGTTTTAATTTAGAATAACACCATATCTGTAATTGTTATTCCTTTATTTTAAATTTTATTTTATTTGTATTAACAACTCTTTTTAATTGAGAAATATAAAATGATTGATGTTTAGAAAATGGGTTTTTATATGTTTATTTAGATTATTTATCTCAGATATGTATTCTGAACATCATCATATTTTATATATATAACCAATTTAAAGGTGACATTCTTTGTTTTCATGTAACTCCTCAAAGTTTTAATATGTTCTATTTCTGAACTTGGACAAGAGATTTAAGTTTTCTCAAGCTACAGGTCACATTTCACTTTAATATGCATGTTTTCTGAAATGGAAAACTCTTTCAGGGCTGTGTGATTTTCGCTAATGTGTGTGTTTAAAGTTCATAGCCAAACAACTGAATAAATCATTGAACACATTTTCTCTCCATGCCTGAAAAAAGATAATTGTTACAGGTCAATTACTGAGAGGTATTGTCTCCATCTCATAGGTCGTCTTTGCAATTCGTTTTTTATTTGTTGCAAGTATACATAATTCACTTTACATTTGTTTGTTATTTACATATTTTTTAGTTGGTTGCAAAGTTTGCTTTAACATGAAGAGAAACTATTCTCCCTTAATTTTGTCTTCCTAAACGTGCTAATGTGTATAAACATTCAAGTAGCTTCCCATGCAAGTGCTGCTCTCCTAAATTTCCAGGGCCAGGAGCGGGTTATCATTGCACATATACCAGCTTGAGTGTTTGTTCAACTCATATGCAAAGGAATAATAACTAACAAATAGGAGAGATCATAGCTAAGCTAAGAAACAAGTCTGCCTTGTGATTTTAGGATCACACACAGCTATGCACACCCTGGAAAAGGCTCTTTCAGTTTATTTTAATTTTTAAAAAAGTTTTTATTTAAATATAACTAGCATACAATAATATATTAGTTTCAGGTGTACATCATAGTTATTCAACATTTATAAACCTAAATAAGTGATCATAAGTCCAACAACCATCTGACACTGTACCAGGCTATTACAGTATTACTGACTATATTCCCTGTGCTGTGCATTGCATCCCCGTGACTTATTTGTTTTATACCTGGACATTTAAACCTCTTATTCCCTTCATCTTTTCTACCACTTTTAAGTTTCTTCAATTATAGTTTACATTCAATGTTATTTTATATTAATGTAGGTATATAGCATAGTGATTACACATTGATATAATTTAAGAAGTGATTCCCCTCACTAGTCTAGTACCCACTTGCCACTACACATAGTTATGATCATGTAACTGACTGTATTACCTCCATGATTATTTCATAACTACCTATTTGTGCTTCTCAGTCCCTTCACCATTTTCACCCTGCCCCTGTCTCTTCCCATCTCTCACCCTGAGGAACCTAGTACCTATGTGACACCATGTATAGTTACATTATTGATTGTATTTGTTATGCTATACCCTACGTCCCCATGACTAATTTGTAACCACACATTTATACTTCTTCATCTCTTCCCTTTTTCACCCACTTTCCATCTGGCAATTATCAAAACGTTTGTATCTATGAGTTTGTTTCTGTTTTATATGTTTGTTTATTTTGTTCTTTAGATTCCACATGTAAGTAAAATCATATTGCATCTGTCTCTGTCTGACACACTCCACTCAGCAAAATACCCTCCACGTTCATCTCTACCACCACAGATGGCAAGAGCCCATTCCCTTCATGCCAAGCAATATTCCATTGTGTATATGTACTACCTCCTCTTTATTTATTCATCCATCCACAGATACCTGGGCTGCCCCCACAATTTGGCCATTGTAAACAATGCTGCAATGAAAATATGAGTGGAGTAACATTTTGAAGTAACATTTTGAATTTCTTTGGAAAAATACATAGAAGTGAGATTACTGGGCCTTTGTTTTAAAGTCTATTTTGTCTGGTATAAGTGTTCTATCCCAGCTTTTTTGTTTCTTTGTTTCCATTTTCAGGAAATATTATTTTTCCATCCCTTTACTTTCAGTCTCTGTGTGGCTTTTGATCTGAAGTGAGTCTATATATAAGGGTCTTGTTTTCTAATCTATTCAGTCACTGTATCTTTTGATTGGAGAATTTCACTTACATTTAAAGTAATTGTTGATAGATATGTAGTTATTGCCATTTTATTGTTTACATATTTAATTTTTTCATTGTTTTTGTCTTAAAGAAATCCCTCTAAGATTTCTTGTAATACGGGTTTTGTGATGAACTCCTATAACTTTTTCTTGTCTGGGAAGCTCTTTATCTGTCTTTCAATTCTAGATGATAGCTTTGCCATGTAAAGTAATCTTGGTTGTAGGTCCTGGCTGTACATCACTTTGAATATTTTGTGCCAATTCCTTCTGGCCAGCAAACTTTCTGTTAAGAAATCATCCTATTTCTTAAAAATCTTGTAGGAGCCCCCTTGTAGGTTACTGACTGCTTTTTTCTTGCTCCTTTTAAGATTCCTTGTCTTTAAGCTTTTAATTATGATGTGTCTTCTTATGAGCCTCTTTAAGAAATTCACCTTGTTTGGGACTCTGTGCTTCCTGGGTTTCTAGATCTATTTTCTTCACCACGTTAGGTGAATTTTTTGTCATTATTTCTTCAAATAGGTTTTCATTTCCTGGATCTCTTTCTTCTCATTTTGGTACTCCTATGATGCCATTTAGGTACTCCTAAATGCTTGATGTTGTCCCAGAGGCTCCTTAAACTATCCTCACTTAGGGGGATATTTATTTTTCTTTTTGCTATTCTGACTTGGTGTTTTCTGCACTGTTTCTTCGAAATTGCTGGTTCAAACTTCTGCTTCATCTGATCTACTGTTGATTCTCTCTATGAATGGTTCATTTCAGTTATTATATTCCTTTTTTTTTTTTTTTGCTTTTTTTTTTTGCTTTTCGGTATGTGGGTAGCTCCCTGACTGGGAATCGAACCCAGGCCGCAGCGCTGACAGCGCCAACGCCGAAGCCTTAAGCCACTACACCACCAGGGAACTCCCAGTTATTATATTCCTTATTTGTGACTGGTACTATTTTATGTTTTCTATGTCCTTTTCTGTTTCCTAATTCTTTGTGGAAGTCCTCCCTGAGATCACTGAACATCCTTATAACCAGTGTGTTGAACTCTGTGTCTGGTAAATTGCTTGTTCCATTTCATTTAGTTCTTTTTCTGGAGGTTAGTTTGGTTTTTTTATTTGGGACATGTTTCTTTATCTTCCTATTTTGACTGCCTCCCTGTGTTTGTTTCTATGTATTAGGTAGAGCTGCTATGTCTCCCGGTCTTAGTAGAATGGACTTAAGTAGTGGGTTTCCTGTGGGGCCCGGTGGCGCAGTCTTTCTGCTCACCTGAGCAGGGTGCTCCAGGTGTGTACCTTATGTGGATTGTGTGTGCCCTCCCATTGTAGTTGAGCCTTGGTCGCTCTTTGCATGGCATTGGGAGGGATTGGCCTGCTGGATGATTGGTTTTGAGGACTTGCCATGACTGAAGAAGAGGAGCTGTTGTAGAGAGGCTGACTCTACAGGGCAGGATTTGCTTTAGCAGAGCTCTGGTGCCTATACAGCTTGTTCTTTAGATGTGTTGTCTTTGGAGGTAGGGTGATGCTATGGCTATGTTTGAAGATGGTCACTGGGCATGCCTGTCCAGGATCTCATGGGAAGGGAACCACTGCGGCCCAAGTTCAGTTGCAGCTTGTGCCTTTCTCAGTGCCACCTGGCATGAACCATAATGCAATCTGCAGATTGCCAGCAGCTATGCCTGGCTTGTATGTGCCTTGAGAGACCAAGCTGTGAATTGAAGCCAGCTTTTGCTAGTGCCAGGCTTGAGGTTGCTCAGCAAGTGATATGGGACAAGTTGACACATGCTACTTGTTTGGATTTTGTGAAAAATTTTAGGAAAGTCCACAGCATGAGCAAAGACAGGACATATGTGGCAAAACCACTGAAAGTGTCTTGGGTATGCCTAAAAATTGATTTTAAGTAGGTTTTCAGGGACTCATCAGAACAGAGCAAACAGTGTTAGCCAGGTTGATGGAGACTCAGATGTGGCTGCTGCCTGCTTCTGCATGATGTTAGGGAGAGAAACCAAAAAAGAAACAATAGATTGTGCCAGCACTTCTGTCTGGGAGAAAGCTGCCCCTCTAGTCCTCTCCCTGAAACCGGATAACTTAGTTTCTCTCAATATGTCCCTGGTGCTTTTTGAGCTGTTGCTCTAGTGCTGGAGCTCAGAGTGAGTTCATCACTGAGTAGAACATGTGTAGGCTCTTTAAGTGTAACTCCTGGTGCTCCTGTAGACCCCAGTCTCACTCAGCCACAATCTCTGCTGGTTTTCACAGCCAGAACATATGGGGACTTCTCTCCCTGGCTCTGGAACCCTGAGCTGCGGAGCCTGGTGTGGGGCTGAGATGCTTCCTTTTCTTGGGGAGAACCTCTACAGCCAAAATATCTCTTCTGATTCTGCAACCAAGTTATATCTTCCAACTTTTAATGGTCATACACAGAAGTGGGTTCAGCCTGTCTACATTTCTGTCTCTCCTACAGTGTTGAGGTAGTTTCTTCTGTATGTCCTTAGTTGTAGGACTTTGGTTCAGCTAGACTTAAGGTGATGCTCCAAAAGGTTGTTTTGTAGTTTAGTTGTAATTTTGATGTGGTCATGATAAGAAGCAAGCACAGCGTTTACCTACTTTGCCATCTCGACTGGCAGAAAAGGCTTTTTTTTTTTTTTTTTTTTTTTTAAATACAGGTCAAGAAACCAAGCTTGAAGTCACACAGATCTGGAGTACTGTTCTTGTCTACCATGTAGTGGCTGTGTAACCTTGGGCATGCTTTATAAGTCCTCTGAGCTTTATTTTTCTCTAATTAATAATATGGGCTTACTAGTCCATACTCATGGGACTGTTGTAAGGAACAGGAAAGAAAAAAGAAAGAAAGGCACTGGGCAAATCACTAGTGGTGTACTATCAACTGTGAGTTTAAAAAGAAATAGAAAGAAAAAAACTTTTATTTGCCTTGATTTGTAGTGTGGTATAAATCCTCCCACCATAGGAAATTTCCAACTATGAATGATTTAACAGCTACCTGGTAAAATTCCTAAATATTTAACTGTGCCCTGGTACCAGGCTACTCAAGCTCATAACTACTAACCTTCCGTAAGTGGTAGTGATTATTTCTTAATAGTTATCTTTTGCCTTCTATTGATCTAGGAAAATTTTTATGTTTGGTAAAATTCTATATAGATGGAGGATGTATAAACCAAGGATAAAATAGTAATTTATAATGTTTAAGATATTAATGATTCCAAATAACAAAAAAGAGCAACCTTCACAATTTTGAAAGTAGACAAAAAAACTTAGAAGAAGAAAACATTTTAATAATAAGAAAATTCATTAGTAAGATGCTTTAAAAGTAACAATAATGATCACATTGTAAGATGTTCTAGATGAATTAAATTTAATATGAACCTTTTCAAGAAAAGACTAGAAATTTTTCTAGTAGGTCTTAATCTTCACACAAATATTCTAAGTGGAAAATCATGTATTGTATTACATGAACAAACAGAGAGGAGCTGAGAGCCATTATTTTAAAACCCAGTGCTTTACAAAAGCTTTCTTTAATTTTATCCAATAACTGCTTTATATCATTCAAGGGTGATTTTAGATTTTTAAAGTTTGCTGCAATCACATATTTTTAAAAAATATTTATTGAGTAACCATGGTGATTTTTGGGGGTAATAATAAAAGTTTGCATGTATAATCTGACATGATGTACAAGGGATGGCATACTTAAACTGAAACTGCTCCAGAACATATGGACATGTGAAGCGTGGACATAACTTTCATGTAACAATGAACATCTCAATATTACAAAGTATAAAACTGTGTGTGATCTAGGAGGAAATTACTAGAATTGAGGGCAATTGATGAAATCAGTTTGTGCTGAGCACACCATTTTCCATGCATTTATTGGGCCATGGAAGTGCTGGGACAACATGCCTGAGGAAGTGTGTGGTAAACCCAAGGGCATGTTGGTGACTTACTCCCATGAAACTCCTCCATCCATTTCAGCAACAGAAGACTCTAGTATGGGAGTACTGAAAGCAGAGAGGGTGTTTTTCATGTTAATCTCTCTCACAAAGTGACTGGAGTAGCCTAACTGTAGCCTAACATGGTATTGTCTAATGTTAGGTTTACACATCCAGAAAAAAGCTATGAGGAGGAACTGGGATGACAGTACATTTATTTTTCCTAGAAATGTGATGGATGTGCACGACAGTATGTTCCATGAAATAATTAAATGGCATTTTGTGTGATCAGATTTTGGGAAGAGAGAAAGGCTGTACCTCCTTTCATCTGTGTAAATTAAAATGTGTCTCAGGGTGTTTATTGCTTTGATGATTATCACAATCCTTTGAGTGGAATAGGGCCAAAGTTGACAAAGTTCAGCTGATAAACTTTTTACATAAAGTGAAAGAGAGCAAACTATTTCTTTTTTCTATTGACACAAAATGGGATTACTTGTCCTTGTGGGAAGATATGTTTAACCTTGTAGACAAGCCAGCTGGTATGTTATAGATTAGATGCAAAAAGCAAAAAAAAAAAAAAAAAAAAAAAAAAAAAAAAAAAAAAAAAAAAAGGTGAGAAACCTCAATCGGCGGCTCTTTGATCTGTCTGTGTCTTGGACTCTTTCCCACAAAAACTAACTTACTAATTTAAAGATTTGGCATAACACAAGCTAATGTTGGAAGCTTTACTTGGAGTCAATACCTATAAGAAATCAAAATGGGTATATTTCAAGGATTGTAGGGGCAGAGTTTCTATAGGCAATTTAGTGCTACTTTTTTTATTACCTTACTTCCTACCCGCCCCCCAACCATGTATCAGACAGAGGTGTTTGTTGGTTTGTTTGTATGTTTTTAAACGCAGTTCAGTCTGCAAGCAGAAACCAAAATTGAGGACAACTAGTTAGAAAATGAAAATATATTTAAGATGCTTTGGCAGGTTATTTTTTAATAATGTGTCTCTTCTGAGCTATTTAGGCTATGAGCAGAAGAAGGATTGGAAACATAATAAATCTGACTTTATTAAAACCTGGATTTAGGGCTTTTCTTTTAGATGAAACACTGCCTAACTAGAAAGTATTAATATTGAGTTGGATATATAGGCTTTGGCACATGATCATTACAATGATTCCAATCATTTATTAAGTGTGTATTTTCTACTTGGCATCACATTACACTGATCCTCAGAAATGCTCTTTAAGTTAGTGTTTTTATTCTCCCGTACGTAGTTAAGGAAAACTAAGGCTTAGAAACTTGAAGTAATTTGTTCAACTTTATATTGCTAGTAAGAGAAGGGATTTCAACAAAGGCAAACTAAGATTATACTGTCTGCCAAAATTAATAATTTTGTCTTGGCAAGTGTACATTCACCTGCGACTGTGTGGGTGGCGGCACAGAATCTCTGAGTAACTGACACCCTTGCTTTTCTGCCTGCAGGTCCCTGGGGAAGGTGTACAGGAGACTGTGGGCCGGGAGGAGTCCAGACGCGAACACTGTGGTGCTTCCACTTTGAAGGGTGGACAAGTCACCTGTCTAACTGTGATGAGAACAGCAGACCTCCAAAGGAAAGAAGCTGCTTCCGTGTCTGTGACTGGCACAGCGACCTCTTCCGGTGGGAGGTTTCTGACTGGCACCACTGTATGCTTGTTCCGTCCACCCTAGGCCCAGCCAAGCCTCGGACCGTGGACTGCGTGACAGCTCAGCACGGACTGCAGCACCGGACTGTGCGCTGTATTCAGAAGTTGAACAGAACCTTGGTTATAAATGAAATATGTGAATACTTTGCCCCTCAGCCCCCCACAGAACAAGCTTGCCTCATTCCTTGCCCCCGGGATTGTGTTGTATCTGAGTTCTCACAATGGTCCAAGTGTAGCAAGGGGTGTGGGAAGCAACTGCAGCACAGAACTCGTGTGGCCATTGCTCCCCCTCTCTATGGAGGTTCACAGTGTCCCAATCTGACTGAGTCAAGAACCTGTGACACTCCCATTTCCTGTGCTCTCGGGGAGCAGGAATATACTTTCAGCCTTAAAGTTGGACCGTGGAGTAAATGTAGACTGCCTCATCTTAAGGAAGTTAACCTAAGCGGAAGAACTGTTCTGGATTTTAGCTCTGATTCAAAGGAGCAAGTCACCATTAGACATCAAAGTTACAAGCCTCATCACCATTCCAAGCCCTGGGACATAGAGATAGGTTATCAAACACGGCAGGTTTGGTGTACAAGAAGTGACGGAAAAAATGCTATGCTAAGGTAGGAGGCCTGCGGTGTTTATATCTTTGATTCACCTAAATATATAGTATAATTGATAAGGTTTCTTATGATTTTCTACAGAGGGGAAATTGTAATGAAGGTTGAGATTTGGGTTTTTAGCAGTTTCATTTGAGAAGTTTTCAGTTTCTGTTATAAAAATTCTGAGTGTAGACCAAAAAAATGCTCTGAGTTTTAGCATAATTGTTTGTTTAAAAATACAAATTAAGTCAGATATTTTCACATCAAATATCAACCGTTTAAACAAAATGTCTTTTGTTACTACAGTAATAAAAGAGAATTTTATTATAATACTAAATATTCCAGTGTACTCTCAAATTTGTGATGTAAATTATGTAAATGTTTGTCTTTTATAATTTTTAAAAATGTTCTTTGTTTTTGTTTAGTTTTATATTCATGATTAAGAATGCAAGATATAGATTTTTAATAGTAATAATATTGAGAAATTAATCAAAGACTGTTTTCTTTGGCATTGATTTGATAAAAATTAACTTGCACAGCAATAATTAGAATTACAAACCCTTAGAGGGAATCAACTAAAACTTAAAAGCAATAGTTTAGGTTTCACAATTATGTGTAATTATTTTATTTTAAAATGTAGTATAAAACATCGTGATATATGCTCAGACAAGTATATTGAAAGTAATATTTATTAAATTTCCCCCCAGAAGGTCTTAAATGAAAGCACTGGTATATTGCCAAATATCTTCCAATTTAAGATGCTGTTCAATAATACTTATATTGCCAAACAATGAGACACTCATGTTTACATTTAATCATTATCTTCAGTTACTGTTTTCTTGGAATCCGTAGCTGGCTGAGAGAGGCTCAAAAGATTACCCCCTGCTATTCAAGAAGAAAGTATTTTGATGATTTTTTTTTTACTTGACTTCACAAATGAGTATATTTTATCTTTGATGCTTTGTTCTGATTTATGCTATATACAATTGGCAAGTCCATTGAAGAGTAATATTCTGCCTTTTATTGCCTGCCTTTGTGAAGCCCAAAACATTTGGATGATTATTGTTTGAATATGTATGTGGGATTTTATAAAAACCTTGTTTTCTTAATAGTCCACATTGAATTATTATACAGGATGTTTACATTTTTGGTTTGCTTATTTTTAACTTGTTCTATTTTTAAAAATTAATAGACTTCATTTTTTAGAGTAGTTTTATATTTATAGAAAAATTGAGCAGAAAATACAGAGTTTCTGTATATCTGCTCATCACTTCCCCTCCACATACACAGTTTCATACACAGGTCTTACATTAGTGTGGTACATTTGTTACAATGGATGAGCCATTATCAATATATTACTATAGCCCATAGTCATTAGATTTCCCTCTTTGTGTTGTACATTCTGGGGGTTTGGATATCTGTATAACGACATGTAGTGGCCTGTATGCACCGTTATTGTATCACATTGAATTGCTTCACTGCCCCAGCATCTCCTGTACCCCACCTACTGCTCTTACCTTCCTTTTCCCAGACCCCTGGCAACCACTGATATTCTCCACTGTCCCCATAGTTTTGCCTTTCCATAATGCCTCAGTTGGAATAATGCAGTATATAGCCTTTCCTGATTGGCTTTGTTCACTTAGCAGTATGCTTTTAAGTTTCCTCCATGTCTATTCATGTCTTGATAACTCAGTTCCTTTTATCACTGAATAATATTCCATTGTATGGATGTACCACAGTTTTTTTATTCATTCACCTGTTGAAGGTCACTTTAGTTGCTTCAAAGTTTTGGCTGTTATATATAAAGCTGCTATTATATAAACATTCATGTGCAGATTTTTTATGTGGACATATGTTTTCAACTCATTTGAATAAATACCAATGGATACAATTCCTGGATATTATGGTTAGCACATATTTACTTTTATAAGAAATTTCCAAAATATCTTCAAAGTGACTATCATTTTTCATTCCCAGCAGCAATGAGTAAGAGTTTTGATTGCTTCATATCCTGGCCAGATTTGGTGTTCTCAGTGTTTTGGGTTTTAGCCATTATAATAGGTGTGTACTTGCAATTCCTTAATGAAATATGATGTTTAGCATTTTTTATATACTTATTTGCCTATATATATCTTTCTTGGTGAGGTGTTTGCTTAGATCTTTTGCCTATTTTTTGAGTTTTTTAATTTTCTTAATAAATTTTAGAAGTTTTTTGTATATTTTGGATGCAAGCCCTTTATCAGATATGTTTTGAAAATATCTTCTTCCAGTCTGAGAGATGACTTTTTCATTTTCTTAATATCTTTCACAGAGAAGTATTATTATTATTTTTTTCACCTTACTAGAGTCCAATTTATCAATATTTCCATCATGGATCATTCTTTGGTGTTAAACCTAAAATAAAAAAAAAAACAAACAATCATCAAACCCAAGGTCAATTAGATTTTCTCCATTATTGTCCTCTAGGAGTTTTATATTTTTGCATTTTATACCTAGGTCTATGATCCATTTCCAGTTAATTTTTGTGGAAGATATAAGGTCTATGCCTGTATTCATTGTTTTTGCATATGAATGTCTGTTTTATCACCATTTGTTAAAAAGACTATCTGTTCTCCATGGAATTAATTGCCTTTGTTCCTTGGCCAAAAATCAGTTGAATATATTTGCGTCAATGTATATCTATGCTCTCTGTATTGATCGATCCAATTATCTATTCTTTGCCAAAAAACACAACTGTCTAACTACTAAAGCTTTATAGTAAATCTTAAAGTTGGGTAAGTGTCATCCTCTGAATTTTTTTTAGTACTGTATTGACTGTTTTGGTTCTTTTCTCTTTCTATATAAACTTCATAATCATTTATTCCATATCCAGAAAATAATTTTTTATAATGTATAGATCATTTTGGAAAGAATTAACATCTTAATATTTAATGTTCCTACTTATGTGCATGAAATATCTCTCCATTTATTTAATTTTTAAATTTCTTTCATCAAAGTTTTGAACTTTTTCTCATAATACAATAGATCTTGTACATATTTTGTTAGATTGATAATTAAGTATTTCACATATTTTTGGTACTAATATAAGTGCATTGTGTTTTAAATTTTAAATTCTAAGATTTCATTGCTGGTGTACAAGAAAGCAATTGACTTTTGTATAATAACCTTGTATCCTGTGGTCTTTTTATAATCATTTATTAGTTTCAGGAGGCCTTTGTTGTTGTTGTTACTTTATTGATTCTTTGGGATTATGTGTGTAGATAAATATATCATTTGCAAACAAAGATGCTTTTATTTCTTTTCAATCTGTATTTTTATTTATATTTTGTTGTCTTATTGCATCACCTAAAACTTGCACTGTGATATAATGTATGAGTGGTGAGAAGGTGCATACTTGCCTTGTTCATCCTGATCTTAGCAGGAAAACATCTGGTTTCTGACCAGATGTTAACTGTAGGTATTTTTTTGGATGTTCTCCATCTAGTTGAAGAAGTCCTTCTCTATTCCTAGTTGGCTGATAATTTTTGTCATGCATAGGTGTTAGTTTTTGTGAAGTGCTTTTTCTGCATGTATAGATGGAATGATATTATTTTTCTTCTTTAGTAAGTTGGTATGATAAATTGTGTTAATTGATTTTTAAATGTTGAACCAGCTTTGCATATATGGAATAAATTAGACTTGCTTGTGATGTATTATTCTTTTTGTATATTGTTGGATATTATTTGCTAATATATTATTGATAATTTTTTCATGTTCATAAGAGATATCAGTCTTAATTTTTCTTTCTTGTAATACCTTTGTCTGGTTTTGATAGTAGGGTAATGCTAGCTTCAAGGAATGATTTGGGAAGTATGTCCTCTGTTTCAATTTTCTGAAACAGATTGTAGAGAATTGGTTATATATATAAACACACTTAAAATTTAAATATATATATATAAATTTTTCCTTGAATGTTTGGTAGCATTCTACAGTGAACCCATCTGGTCTTGGTGCTTTATGTTTTGACAGGTTATTTATTATTTATTTAATTTCATTAATAGTATGGACTTATTCAGATTATTTATTTCTCCTTGTGTGAGTTTTAGCAGATTATGTCTTTTAAGGAATTGGTTTATTCACCTAAATTATCAAATTTGTGGGTATAGATTTATCCATAATATTCCATTATTATCCTTTTAATGTTCATGGTATCATTACTGATTATCCCTCTTTCATTACTAATATTAGTACTTTCTATCTTCTCTCTCTCTCTCTCTCTCTTTTTTTTAGTTAAGCTATGTAGAGGTTTATCAATTTTTCAAAGAATCAGCTTTAGATTTTAGGTTTTTTATTTACTGTCTTTCCAATTTTGTAGATTTCAGCTTTAATTTTTATTATTTTTCATTCTGCTTACTTTGGATTTAATTTGCTCTTTTCTTTCTTCTATGGTGGAAGATTAGATTATTGATTTTAGATATTTATTCTTTTCTAACATGTGAATTCAATGCCACAAATTTTCTTCTTAGCACTACTTTCATTGCATCCCACAAATATTAATTTTGGTTAAGTTTAAAATATTGTTTAATTTCTCTTGATATTTTTTCCTTTGCACCATGTATTATTTAAAAGTGTGTTGTTTGAACTTCAGTTATTTAGAGATTCACCAGACATCTTTCTGTAACTGACATAGTTTTTAATTCCACTGTGTCCTGAGAACATACTTGGTATGATTTTTATTTTTTTAGATTTGTTAAGCTGTTTTTCATGCCCCACAAATGTCTTCTCTCTTGGCGAATGTCCTACGTAAGCTTGAGCAGAAAGTGTATTCTGCTGTTGGATGAAGTATTCTATAAATATCAATCATATCCAGTTGATTAATGGTGCTGCTTTGTTCAATTCTGTTTTTACTGATTTTCTGCCTGTTGGATCTATCCAGTACAAATAAAAGGGTGTTGAAGTCTCTGGCTATAAGAGTGGATTCATCTATTCTTTGCAGTCCTATCTGTTGTTAGGCACATATGTATCAAGCATTGCTCTTTTTGGAGAACTGACAATTTACTGTTATATGGTGCCTCTCTTTATCTCTGATAATTTTTTTTTGCTTTGAAATGTGCTTAGTCTCAAATTAATATAATGACTCCAGCTTTCTTTGACTATTGTAATCATGGTATATCTTTATCCTTCTGCTTTTTAATTTATCTGCATCTTTATATTTAGTGTTTCTTGTAGATAATTAAAGTTGGATCTTGTTTATGTATTTACTCCAATGGTCTCAGTTTCTTAATTGATATATTTATATCATTGGCATTTAAAATGATTTTTGATATAATTGGATTAATATCTACCATGTTTATTATTGTTCTCCATCCATTGCCTTTGTTCTTTGTTTCACTTATTGACTTCTGTTTTTCATCTTTTTATTTCAATTGAACATTTTATATCATGTCATTTTGACTCCTCTTTTAGCATATCAATTACAGGTATACTGTTTATTTTACCTTTTTCAGTGGTTGCCTTAGAGTTTGCAATGTAAATTTACAACTAACCCAAGTCTACTTTCAAATAACAGTATACCACTTCACACATAGAGCAAGTACTTCATAGCAGAATATTCCCAGTCTATTTTTCCCATCCCTTTATAATATTGATTATATTGATTATATTATATTGATTATATTGATTATATTATATTGATTATATTGATTATATTATATTGATTTCACTTACCCAAAACCTATAATTACTTAACACATTGTCATTTTATAATTTCAAACAAATTATTATTAGATCAGTTATGAAAAAAATAAAATATTTTACCTTTTTTATTGTTTTTCAAGTTGTCCTTTTGTGTTTATGTAGATTCAAGTTTCTGACCTATGTATATTATTTCCTTCTCTCTGAAGAATCTCTTTTAACATTTCCTGCAAAGCAGTTCTACTGGTGACAAATTCCCTCAATATTTGCTTGAGAAAGTATTTATTCACTTCTATTTTATTTTATTTTTAATTTTTATTAAATTTATTGAGATGACATGGTTTAGAAATAATATGTAGCTTTCAAGTGTACAATTCTATAATATCATCTATATATTTCATTGTGTGTTCACCACCAGAAGTCAATTCTCCTTCCATCACCACGTATTTGACCCCCTTAATCTCTGGTGACGACTAAACTGTTGTCTGTGTCTATAAGGTTTTGTTTGTTGTTTGCTTGTCTCGTTCATTTGTTGCTTTCAGTTTTATATCTCACATATGAGTAAAATCATATGGTTCTGGAATTTTTCTGTCTGACTTGGTTTGCTTAATATAATAATCTCAAGATCCATCCATGTTGTTACAAATGTCAGTATTTCATTTTTCTTATAGCTAAATAATGTTCCATTTTATATATGTACCACATCTTCTTTGTCCAAACATCTATTGAAGGATACTTCTGTTGTTTCCACACCTTGACCACTATGAATAATGCTGCAGTGAACATAGGGGTACATATGAGGGCTGTCTGGAAAAAAATCCATCCATAAATGTCTCTATTTTTGGTATTACTTGGCTGGATACTTTCTAGACAGCCCTCATATATCTTTATGAATAAATGTTTTCAGATTTTTTTGTGTAGATACCCAGAAGAGGGATCACTAGGTTGTATGGTAATTCTACTCTTAATTTTTTGAAAAACTTTCGTAATGTTTCCTATCTATTTTTAAAAGATATATTTCTTTAAATTTAAAATTTTTCTTTAAAGTAACCTCACTAAAATTTTGGTTGATGAGTTTTTTCTTTCAGTACTTCACTTTATCTTGGCTTACATGCTTTCTGATCAGAAATCTAATATAATTCTTATCCTTTCTTCTCTATAGATAAGGTGGTTTTTAATCCTTCACTCTTCTGCCTCAGCTTCTTTTAAGATTTTCTCTTTGTCACTGATTTTCTGCAGTTTGAATATGGTATGCCCAGGGGTGTGTGTGTGTGTGTGTGTGTGTGTGTGTGTGTATAATTTACTCTGTGGTGGATGTTCCCTGAGCTTTCTGGATCTGTGGTTGGTTGTCTGTCATTAATTTTGGAAAAACCTCACTCATAATTACTTGAAACATTGCTTCTGTTCCTTTCTCTTTTTTATTTTCTTTTGATAATTACATAAATGTTATACCATTTGTAATTGTCTTATGGTTCTTGGATATTCTATTATGTCCTTATGTCATTTTCATTTTTTTTCTTTACCTTTCAGTTTTGCAAGTTTTTTGGGAATTTTCAAGCTTAGTGAGTGATTCTTACCTTTGTTCTTTCTAATCTATTGAAGAGCTCATCAAAGGGCATTCTTAATTTCTGTTTCAATGGTTTTAATTTCTATTTTCTTTTCATTCTTTTGTAGAATTTTTATTTCTCTACTCATAAAACCCATCTTTGGTTGTATATTATCTATTTTTTACATTAGATCCTTTAGCATATTAATTATAGTTGTTTTAAATTCCCAATGTGATAATACTAAAATTTCTGCTATATCTTATATTGAATTTAAGGTTTTCTCTGTTTGTTCAAACTATGTACTTTGTCTTTTAGTGTGACTTCTATTCTTTTATTACAATCCAGACATGATATATTGGGTAAAAGTAACTGAGACAAATAGGCTTTTATTGTGAGGTTTTGTATTTATCTGGCTGGGGGTTAGGCTTTGTAGCTTTCTGTGGTTCTATGTTAAAGCATTCTTCCAGTGTCTTTGTCTTTTCTTTTTCTTACTCTTTTTTTCCCCTTCCTTTCTTATTGGCTTCGGGTTTCCTTAGAAAAGTCTTCTTAAGCAAGGTCTGGGACATACAGTTTTTCTGTTGGAATTCCCTGTTATTATGCAGGGGCCTTATTGATGATACACTAAGTTTTGAGGAGAGAGGAAGAATTTTATAGTCCTATGATTAGGTCTTAATTTTTTAGTGAACCTGTGACCCTGGAATATGGCTGTCACAAATACTTCTTAGTCCTTCCTCCATACCTAAGTAATACGTGAAGGATAGAAGAGGCTGAAATTGGGAATTTTCTTTCTTTTTTTTTTTTTTTTACTTTTTTTATTGTTAAATTTGTTGTGGTGACATTGATTAGTAAAAATTACATAAGTTCTAGGTGCACAATTCTACATTACATCCTCCATTCATTGTATTATATGTTCATCACCCAGAGTCAGTTCTCTTTCCATCACCGTGTATTTGTGTCCCTGTCTCTTCTCCCTCACTTCCCCCCTTACCCTCAGACAACTACTAAATTATTGACTGTGTCCATGACTTTCGTTTCTTTGTTGTTTTCAATTTTATGTTCCACATGAGTGGCATCAGGGAACTTTTCTTTCTTCAGGTCAGTTAGGCTATCAATGGTTAGATTTTGGTAAAATAAAGGATGTCACACCAATAATGCCCCTTTTTATTTACAAAATCGTAAGCATGTAATTCTGTAACATAACAATATCATAACTACATTAACATAACTACTTTGAAAAGGGTGTTACTTCTGCCAGACCCTGTAGTTTGAAGGCGGGCCTATTTAAGAATTTTTGAATATATTTCAAAATGATCACTTTTCCCTTCCCCCTGCTGGAACCATAAGGAGGGTTCCCTCTTCACTGTGAAAACCTGGTAGGACTTTTGGATGTGATACTTATGAAAATGTAGGACATCTACTAGGACTGTCTCCCAAGACCCCATGAAGTTTTTAACTAACAAGTTTTTGTACACTGAATAGGCTGACCAGATGTACCATTTTAAACAGGACAGAAAACAATGGTACTGTCCCATTTCAAGTGGTACATCTGTTCAGCCTAACACTGAACCACCAGCAATTTGTCAATCACAGTTTAAGTTTTTCTATGCTGATACTATTACTAGTTTCAGGGACAGTTTATTCCCCTGGGCTGCTCCTCCAATAATTTGTGTTTCTCTCTATCTACCCATTTGTCCCTCCGATGGTTTGAGGGCAGCCATCTTGCCCTGTGAGACAGTTTTCTGAAGGCTCTAAGAAAAGTTGTTGAGTTTTTTGTTTGTGCAGGCTTTTGTTGTTGTTGTGAGGACTGCAGTGATATCTTTCCAGCTGCTTAGATGCTGCAATGGAAAACAGAAGTCACCATGTTTTCCTTTGAGTTGTAGGTAGCATATGAATGAAAGCAAACATTTGTTTAGCATTATGTCATGAAATCTATACTGTTCATTTCATTTAGTCATCAAAGTGTTGTAAAATTCCTCACATACTCTCATGAAATGATTAGTTTACTATGAAAATAATGGTGTTGAGGTGGGACATTTCTATTCCTCTACCTTCCACTGCAATAAAAAAAAGCATTACCCTTGATTGCTGTGCAGTCATGTACATAGTTGTCTCACTTTACTCCAACCTGGTGTACTACATGGGCATAGTCCACTAAGATTTTTGCTAAAAAGGCCCAAATCCGTCTCTGAAAAGTACTCATTTTTCTTTTTTGTGGATCTAATGCATTTAAGGAAACACTGTTATTTTTGTGTCTATTGATTTCTAGGATGAATTTTAAGTTTCCCTTAATGATTAGAAAATTATCTTATAGATTCCTTTTATTCTATATTTATGTCTACTTTTAGATCACTTTTCCTTTGGTGGGCTTTGTGAGACTGTACGAACAAGTGGCATTTTGCTTTCTCTGGATTTTGGCAATGGTTGGTTGTCATATCATTTAGAATAGGAGGACTCTGTCTTTATTTTTGTATTGCAAGCTCCTGCTTGTGCCTTGCTGCAGGGTCACATTATCAATCTAGGACACCACAAATCTTTAATTAATGGCCTTTACTAACTCCCATTGATTATTGTGACTTTTGATAATCACCTCAAGCAATTTTCTCTTCACAGGTGTATATGCAATGTGCTAGGCAGTTGTATTATTCTTGGTGCCACTCTGCTCCCTAATCATTGATTTGCTTATTGGGTTTAAAAATCTTTTGTTTTTAATTGTCTCATTTTATATCCTGGTTTTTTAATTTTATTTTGACAAGAGTTTCTCTGAGAATCCATTATTACATTTTCAAAAAGCTGTCCCACAGGCTGTTCATCATTCTTTCTTAGATATCAGTGATACTGTTGTTAAATTTGTATAATGCCTTAACTTAAATAAAGTAGTCATCTATATTCAGGTTTTTTTTTTTCATTTTTTTTTAAAGTAGAAGTAAATCTGAGTTATAAAATCTGATCTGTAGACTAGGCAGTCTGTTTATGAGTAGGAAAGTGATTCATTTTTATTGTTTGGGTAAATACAATTCAGATGAATGGATTTTACTTTTATTTTAATATAAAGGAATATTTGATGTGGGCAGTCTTTTAAAAGCTGTGATCATTTGGTACCTGAGAAACATACCTTAAATTCTAAACTATAGTGATTTCTACTGAAAGGAGTTCCGGTAGAATAATATATTTTAAGACTATAAAATAAACATCATTGCTAAAGCTTAAATATTATTGTTACTTTGTGTTTTATCTCTACCATCAAAGTAGATTTGTAAAAAAGTTTTCTTTTCTTATTCCTCCCAAAATATAAACAAATGCAGACCCCAAACCAAAAGGTGGTTTTCATAATTTGCTTTTTGAAAGTAGTAGAAAATACTTTGTGGCTTTTGTTGTGTTGGTAGTGGGAATTCTTTCTTTCAGTTTCTTTCAGTTTTAGATTTTATTTTGCCCTTCTCATCTTTATTGATTTAATTAAAAAATACACACACACATACACACACATTTATTTATCTATCTATCTATCTATCTATCTATCTATTTATTTATTTATTTTTAAACATTAGTGTGTTTCTAGAAGTTAGAAGGATACATAACGTTAGATTCAGGGAGTTCCTTGGTGGTGTAGTGGCTAAGGCTTTGGTGCTGTCAACGCTGTGGGCTGGGTTCGATTCCCAGCCAGGGAACTACCCACATAAATAACTAAATAAATTAATAAAGTTAGATTCAGAGAAGTGTTACTTCCTCCTAAACACCGTCATTCTATTTCTTCTATCCCCTGGAGATAATAAACATTTGTTTTCCAGTTTATTCTCTCTGTGCTTCTTTATATTTTCTCATTTTACTTTTTTCTTACACAAAAGGTAATATGCTATATAATCTCTTTTGCACCGTTTTTCACTTATTATTTCCTGGAAATAGCTCTTTATTTGTTATTTAAGATCTTCCTCTTACTTTCTGTATAGTTGCCTAATACTTCATTGAGTATGTACACCATAGTTTATTTGAACAAACTTCTATACTTGGACATATAGGTAATTTCCAATATTTTAAAATTACAAATAATTCTTTAGTGAATAACCTATTTTTTATATATTTTTATGTTGTTGCTGGTGTATCTTCAGGATAAATTCCTGAAAGTGTGATTGCTGGATCAATGATTATATATACAGATTTTGTTAGATATTGCCATATTCTCCTGCATGGGAGTGATGCCATCTTGCATTCTGATCCAAAAATTTACGAAGTATTCTGTGAAGCTTTTGAATATTTTGCCAACCTGAAATGTGAGAAATGTTATCATAATAGAGTTTATTTTCCATTTCTCTTATATGTGTAAATATGAACATTTATCTATATATTTAGGGGACATAGTTATAGATCATTTTGTGAATTGTCTGTTTACCTTGTTTGCTATAACTCTAAAGGAAGTTTTGCCTTTTCTGTCATTTTTCAAATATTTGTAGTTAGAGATATTAACTCTATAGCTGTCATATATGTCTTTATCTTGTCTTTCAGTTGACAATTTGTGTTTTGACCTTGAATAGGGGGATTTTTCTTATGTAAAAATTGTCTTAAAATTTCTACATGGTCATATGTATTCCCTGTTTTTTTTCCCCTCCCTCCCTCCCTTCCTTCCTTTCCTCCCTCCCTCCCTCCCTTTCTCTCTCTCTCTCTCTCTCTCTCTCTCTCTTTCTTTATCTGGAATTTTAGTCATGTTAGTGAGCCTTTTCTATACTTAGTTTAAATGTACTCATGTTTTCTTCTAGGGTATATAAATGTATTTTTTACATTTGAAACTTTGGTCAATTTATACTGTGCTCTTGTATAGTGATTATATACATATCACATATTTAGTCCTTTATTTGTCAGTGGACACTTAGGTTATATTCAAGTCTTGGCTATTATAAATATGCTAAATGAACAGGTATGCAAATGATTTTTAAATTAGTGTTTTTATTTTCTTTGGATAAATATCCAAAAGTGGAATTGCTGTATCATATGGTAGTTCTATTTTTAATTTTTTGAGGAAACTTTGTACTGTTTTCTATAGTGACTGCACCATTTCATGTTTCTACTCATAGTGATTGAGGGTTCACTTTTCTCCACATCCTCTCCAGCACTTGTTATTCCTTGTCTTGTTGATAACAGCCATTCTAACAAGTGTGAGGTGGTATCTCATTGTGGTTTTGATTTGCATTTTCGTAATGATTAGAAATGTTAGGCATCTTTTCATGTACCTGATGGCCATTCATATGAATTAATTTTTTAAAAATGTCTATTCAGATTCTCTGCCAATTTTTAAATGAGATTTGTTTTTATTTTGGCTATTAAGTAATATTAGTTCCTTTTATATTTTGGATATTAACTCCTTATTGAATATATGATTTGAAAAATACAATTTTTCCATTTAGTAGGTTGCCTTTTCATTTTGTTGATTTCCTTTACTGTGCAGAAGCTTTTTAGTTTAATGTAGTCCCACTTGTTTACTTTTACTTTTGTTGCCTTTACTTTTGGTGTCACATTCAAAAAATCATTAAGACCTGTGTCAAGATGCTTACTGCCTATGTTTTTATTTAGAGGTTTTGTAGTTTAAGGTCTTACATTCAAACCTCTAATCCATTTTGAGTTGATTTTTGTGTGTGGTGTAAGATAGTAGTCCAGTTTCTTTCTTTTTTTTTTTTTTTGGCTTGTGGCTGTTCAGTTTTCCCAACACCATTTATTGAAAAGACTATTTCTTTCCCATTGCATATTCTTGGATACTTTGTCATAAACAAATGGACTATATGTGCACAAGGTTATTGATGGGCTCTCTATTCTATTTCATTAATCTCTGTGTATGATTTTATACCAATACCATACTCTTGATGATTATAGCTTTGTAGTATAGTTTAAAATCAGGGAGTGTGATGACTCCAGCTATGTTCTTCTTTCTCAGTATTGCTTTGGCTATTTGGGGTGTTTTGTGGTTCCCTACAAATACTAGGATTATTTGTTTTATTTCTGTGAAAAAAAAATGCCCCTGAAATTTTGATTGGGTTTGCATTGAATCAGTGGATTATTTTGGTTAGTATGTAATTAATTTATCTTTATTTGTATTGACATACATGTTTAGGGTTATCAGTTTTCTTCTGATCACTGCTTTAAATAGATCTCACAGGTTCTGAACATGTATTGTTTTTATTATCATCATTTAATTTCAAAAATTCTATAAATACTTTTTGTATTTTTCCTTTCACTCAAGATTTGTTTGATGTGAGATTTTAATTTTCACATAAGAACTTTTTGGTATTTTTGTTTGTTTTAATTTTTAGTTTTATTGCACTATAAGCAGAGATTATAATTTGTAATATTTCTACATTACATAACCTATGGAGCACTTCTTTGTATTGTAATCTGTAACCAATCTTGATGAATATTCTATGCTTACATAAAAAGAAGTTGTATTTGACACTGTGTGTTTCTAACTTAATCTATTATTTTGTGTTATATCATTTTTAAATGACTCCTACCTATTACCTATATTCTTATTCTACTTTTCTATTTTTTCTCTCTTTTATACTTTTATCTGTTAGGTGAATTATTTCTGCTTGTCAGAACATATAATGTTTATGACCCCTTCTCATTGTAATCTTAGCTTTATAGTTAATATATATATGAAATGCTTAAGTTTGGTCCTCCTGTCAAAACTTTCCAAACTGTCTTTGGTTGGATAAAACTCAAATTTCAATAAATTCCTATGGAAAATCATAATTTGTACTATTTTTTGAGTTTGGCAGATTAAAAACTACTTGAAGAACAGCTTAGTAGGATATATCTTCCTTCCTTCCTTCCTTCCTTCCTTCCTTCCTTCCTTCCTTCCTTCCCTCCCTCCCTCCCTCCCTCCCTCCCTCTTTCTTTCCTGCCTGCCTGCCTGCCTGCCTGCCTGCCTTCCTTCCTTCCTTCCTTCCTTCCTTCCTTCTTTCCTTCCTTTCTTTTTTCCTTTCTTTCTTAAATGTGTTGGAGTGACATTGGTTTGTAAAGTTATGTAGGTTTCCAGTGTGTATTTCTATAATATATCATCCATATGTTGTATTGTGTGCCCACAACCCAGAGTCAGTTCTATCACCATATATTGGACACCCACTCCCTCCTTAATCACATCCCTCCCCTTTTACACTCTGTTAACTACTAAACTGTTGTCTTTGTCTGTGAGTTTCTGTTTCTTTCTTTGTCTTATTCCTTTGTTGCTTTCAGTTTTATACCTCACAAATGAGTGAAGGCATATGGTTCTTGACGTTTTCTGTGTGACTTACTTTGCTTAGCATGATAATCTTAAGATATGCCATTCTTGGTTCACCATTTCTGTTTTCTTCTCTTGAAAATTGCTACTCCACTGCAGTTTAGATTTATACTCATATGTTATTTTTGAGAAGTCTGTTGCCACTTAATTTTTTTTGGTCTTTGAAAGTTATTTCATCTTTTTGCCTGAAAACCTGATTATTTTCTTTATCTTTAAAATCTAATAGTTTTATGAGTCTTGGAGTTGATTGTTCTTGGTCAGATTTCTGTGGTATCTGGTGAGCCTTATCAATGTATTTATTTGGGTTGTCTTTTATTTTTTGGAAAAAAATTTGAGGCTAAATAGAAAACATTATTTTGTTCCCATGTATTGATCTTCCAACCTAGGACATCTAATATATATTTGTAGGCTCTCCCTGCCTATTTTCCTCTTCATCTACTTTCTGAACCATTTTACGTCTTTATTTTATCTTATTTCTCCTTGCTTTTTTTACTCTGCTTTCTTTCAATGCTGTATATTATGTTTTTATTTGAATTTGTTCTTTTTTGGGTATCTTGTAATTTAGTAGTTATTTTTGAAATAATCTTTTTTCTTCTGAGTTCAATCATTTCTCATTTTATTTCTACCTGTTTCTCTTTTTTGTGGTCTTAGGTTTTGTATTTCAGATTCGAGGTAGGTTTTAAAATATATATATAAACATTAATGTGAGGATTTTTATTGAAGTTTTGTATGTTGTAATACAAGGTTTTTCTGCTTTGTTCCTGGTTGTTATGAGGAGACTTCTTACCAGTGGAAAATCTTTTACATTTTCTGATTTTTATTTGTAGCTTTGAATGGATGTAGTCTGCTTTATTTCTGTTTCTATTCATTTCTTGAACAGTTCCCATTTCAAAAATATCCTCTTTTGTCAGTTCTGCCTTCTTTCACGAGATTTTATTCGTAGATGTTTCTTGTAGTGGAGGTGGGGAAAGATTGATGTGTTTAGTTTCACCTTTGTTTCTGCAGGATCCTTAATTTCCCTTCACTGTTTCCTGCCATTCTTTCTATAGATGGCTGTTTTTCAAAGGAATGCTTCTGCAAGACAGTCACTTCTGGTCCTGTACACGTTCAAGGCCCTTCCCTCTATCTGTGCTGTGAACTACCAAGTTCTGACCTATTTTGAAGTTATTAGTGAACTTTCATTATCTGGAAATGATTTGTCTGTGTTTCATCTAGGTTTTTTACTTCCCTTTAGTCTTTTTTAATGGAATCTCTTACACACCCAGTAAGTTGCATCTATGGATAATCAGTGGGTAATCTCTTAGAATTTTTTCCTGCTTATATGTGATTTGAAGGTATGCATGTGTGTGTGTGTGTGTGTGTGTGTGTGTGTGTGTGTGTGTTTATGTTCTCTGTCTCTAGTAGTGCTGAACACAAAGGTAAAGTGTGTTTTATTTGCTCTTCTTACTGATATTTTTTGGGGGTAGTAGTAGGAGGACAAATTCAGAGTCAGGCAACTACCATTATTTTCCAAACCTGAAAGTCCAGATAGGCTTTTTCTTCTCAATGCAACTTTCATGTCTTATAAATTTGAGCGTTTAATAAGAACTTTCACATGGATTAACTCTAAACTGACTTTTGGCCCAAAAGACAGGAATTTAATTTTAATCTTGGCCATTCTATGTATTTTTTTCTCTGTGCCCATTAGAAAACTACACAACCTTTTTTTGGTATCAGTTTTCTTCTCTGTAAAATGAGGATAGTGGCTTAGACCTTCAGATGGTTGCTGATATTGCTTTCATCTCTCACCATTCACATACACACATTCACAAATACATAGCTACATATCATTCTTAGTGCTCTGAGAAGTTTGGAGAAGATAAAATGCGGTTTATTCTGAGACTTGCAGTGCATTTTAAATCTCTGTTGAACAATGTTTTCCAGTAACAGGAAATGATCACAATGCTAAAAACATTTCATTTTGATATAATATCACCCTCAAGGATGCTCCTTCTCAAGGATTTACTATCTGAGTATATCTGTTTGCTTATCTAATACCTATAGAATTATCTCTCTATCCCACAGAAGCAACTGAATAACATATTTAAAATGTGATTTCATGTTGCTATATCACCTTTATTTTTTTTTTTTTTTTTTAAATTCATTTTTATTGTTAGACTTATTGGGGTGACATCTGTTAGCAAGGATTACATAGGTTTCAGGCATACAATTCCACAGTGCATTGTCAACTTGATGCATAATAAGTTCACCTTTAGTGTATGACTTTAGGTTTATTGACTATGGAAAAGTTTGAAATGTTATAAATCAAAATAATAAATGAAGAGGAATTTTAATAGCTGTTTTATGTTATTGAGAATTAGAAAGAAAAAGGTTATATATCTCAAGCAGTGGCCTCCATTAGGTATAAATTCTAACATAACATATACATTATTTTTGTCAAACAAGACATAAATTACCTCAGCTTAAGTTGTCTAATTAAAGCGTTATTAAGAAAAGACAATTTATGATCTTCTAGCTAAAATTTCTCAGTAATCCCTAATATTTATTTTAGTAATTTTACATATTTTTTACATTTTCAAAATTATCTTCCAGGTTAAAGTTTACAAAACTCTGCTTATTCAAATATCTTTACTTGCTAAATCTTATATTGTAGTAGGCAGCTCACTTAGAAGTTTAGTTTCTAAAGCAGCCAGATATTTCATATAAACCTTGGTATGTACATTTTTTAGATTATTATTCTATTTTTAAAAATCTATTCCTATTAGTTTGACTGATGGCAGAAAAATGCACCAGTTGGGAATCAAAATCATTAAAATAAATAGCATATATTTTATCTGATTTCTTAAATCTATTCTTTTTAAGCCTATCTCAGTTCTGGTTCATTTCTTTTCATTTCTCCATTCACATTTTATTCCCTGGTGTTATTTTCATGATTTCATCTTGCAATCATTCTCCAAATTACAATTTGTAAGCTCCAGAAGCAACTGTTCCCTTGTTATTATGCTATAATTTGTGTAAATTGCTACCATATGGATAACAGTGTTTTTGCTAATAATTGGAATAACTATGCTTTCGGACGGCCTACAGTTTTCTTAAGGTTTCTAAAGTACTTTCTTAGTTGAACTAATACTTCTATAAAAATAGTTTTCTTAACTGTAAAACATATATTGAAAGTATGAAAATCTGTAAGCAAATATTACATAATTTAAAACAGGATTCATAGAAATGAAAATACTTTCACAATCCAATACTTTATTCAAACATTTTTAATTACTTTTAACTAGTATTTTTTTCATCTGTAGGGTATAGTTAACTCTTTAGGAATTTGTTAATTTATAGATTAGATTATTATGTGACTTTAGAAAAGATTTTTTTATCAAATAAATTTCAGGTCTCCAGTTAAATAGGGCAAGCTAAATATAACCATTCATTACTGCTGTATTCTGAAACCCTTCTTAAATAACAGTAAAGAAATAAAAAATTGGTAAACTCTCAAGGATAAATATAATAGCAAAGGATATAACAGCTAAAAAAGAAATGTCAACAGATTTTTTAGAGCTGGAAAGCATATAGATGAGTGGTAATTTACTTAGCAGAGGGGGAAAAGCTGAAAGCTTTTTCAGTTGGAAGATCTGCAAGGAGCAAGTCAGTTTACATGGCACAGCTGTAGCAGACACAGAGCTGTGGTTTATCACATTTTGCCTCTTCCATAGCACATAGAAAGATATTTTACTGCCTTCCTTGCAGTAATATCGGAGGCATTTGACTGAGATCTGACCGATGAAATGTGGGCAATTGTAAAGTAAGTCACTTCTAGGTTAAAGTCATACATCACTTTGGGCCATCCTCCTACTCTGCCTTTCTTTTCTAATGTTGAATTGGAAGCCATGTGTTCCACGTGGTGAATCTATAAGACAGAGATAAATTGGATATTTAAGTCTTCACATAGAGGAGTGCCTTCCAGGGAAAATGAATAACCTGCATCAAATTGTATGCTGAAAGAAATGAACACTTAGTTTGTTAAACAATTGAGACTTCAGGGTTTATGGGTTAACCACTGTACAGCCTATTCTATTCTGAATAATACAAGATTCTTGGAAGGCTTAAGAATTATGGGAAGTAAATAACTCTGAAGACAAATGTGTTAAATGTGCCTAAAATTTATTCCCTTACCTACAGAACATAGTGTAAGTGTGAAACATCATCCTGTGAAAACGCAGGTTAAATGAAAATCGATACATAGTTTGTAAGAGTACCCTGACAGCTTTCTTTCTCCAATCAGCTTTCATGAGGCTAACAGCCAGATCTGTACATGTGACACAAGAGGTAGGAAGATTCCTATCAGGGGAAAAAAGGGTGAGCTAAAGAATAAAAATGAATAGAGACCAACATTTGAGGATCTTCATAAAATGGTCTGAGTTCTGCATAATCAGTTAACAGTAATAGTTTCTATTTGATGAGCCACTCCTCTAATCAAAGAACTTCCAATCTGTGCTTGTGAGACCTCATTATAATCCATAAGAGCAAAGAATCATGAAAATAAAAAAAATTACAATTAATATTGTTAAAGACATAAAGTGAGATATTTCATCCATGAAATAAAAGTAGGATATTATTAGAAAAGAATAAGTAGAAAATAAGAAAGAAATCTTACACATTAAAAATTTGGTTACTAAAGGTGTTATAAATTAATAAGTTTAAAGATAATTTTGAGAAAATTTCTTTGAAAGAAAAAAAACAATGAACATAGAGGAAAAAAATATCAGACTTCTGTAGGTTAAACAAGGACAAATGTATACAGTGTTGGTGTTTCCAAAATAGGAGGTCCTATAAAACACCATACATGAAAATCTATCTCAAATTAATTGATGACCTAAATACGAAATCAGAAAGTATAAAAATTTTGAAGAAAAAATATGACAGCATTATTTTATGGCATTGGGATAGGAGAAAAGTCTTAAATGTGACATAAAAACCACGAACTATAAAGGGAAAGACTGAACAACAAACTAAAAACAATGTGTAACATGAAAGACATTATAAACAAAATTAAAAATAAAATTATAGGTAAGGATATTTATAATATATAGAACAAGAAGTTACTATATAGAATCTATGTATCTTTATATTTATTGTCTTATATGAATTCTTCTTCAATAAGAAAAAGGTAGTCCAATAAAAAAATGGATATATTAATTTTCCATTAATTTTTATTACATGGCACAATAAACTAAGAGGCTTAAAACAATACAAATGTATTATTTGCAGTTCTGGAGGTCAGAGGCCTACAAGTTAAGAAATCTTAAAATGGAGATATTACTCTATAATTTTGTTTCTGGAGTTTCTTTGCATTTTCCAGTTTCTAGAGGCTGCCACATTCCTTGGCTCATGCATGGCCTTATATTATTCCAGCTTGGATTTTGTTATCTCATGTCCCTCTGTGTCTCTGACCCTTTTGCCTCTCTCTTATAAGGACCTTTATAATTACACTGGGCCCAACTGTGTAATCCAGGATAATCTCTACTTTTTAAAATATTTACCAATCATGTCTGCAAAGCTGTTTTGGCATGTAAAGCATATTCACAGCTTCCAGGGGATAGGATGTGGACATCTTTGGGGGTTCACTACTCATCCAACCATAATGGAGAAATAGTAGGAAGGGTTTCCTATCACTAAGATAGGAAATTTGAATAGTTACTTAAAATGTGAGAAGCATATAAAGCTCAGTGATAATCTGAAAAACCAATGCACTTTTTCTGTGTTTTGGAAAAACTAAGTCTGATAATACAAAAAGTTTTGAAAATGAAGGAAAGAAGAATTTTATAATATTAATATCTAGTACATTTGATTACATAAATATTTATGGACAACTCCAGGCAAAACTACTAGAGAAAATTTCTCACACATGTGTAATAAATCAACATGTAAAAGGAGGTTCAAAACATAATTCTACGAAATTCCAAGAAATTAAACACAGCCAAATACTACACAAATGGGAGAATGAATAAATAGACATTGGAATATGTGCACTAATAAAACTGAATGAACATTATCTGTACTTATCAAGAAGTCATAATACTAAGTGAGGAAAATAATTTCCAGAGTAATATGTATAATAAAACATTTAAATAAAAGTTTTAAAAACATATAAGACAATAGATGCTCCATGCTACTTATGAACATTCCATAGGCATATTTAAAGTATAAAATGTAGAGAATAAACAGATCAATTTCAGAACCGTGGCTGAGTCTGGGGAAAAGATGGAACTAGAATTGCAAAGAACACAGGGAATTTCACCTAAATTTGTAATTTTTTATAGATGAAATCTGAAGCAAATGTTAGCCTTTGCTAATAAAAACTAGGAGTAACTGTTTAACTCTTTTCTGAATATTTGAGATATTTCATATTATTTTTAAGTGGTAATTAAGGTGTTAATACAGTGAAGGTACTTTTCTGGTGAGTTTTATCTCTTAAGAACTTCTGACCTTATTTTGTAAGTAGGTTTCCCTATATTTCTAGAAGAATTACTAGAGTAATTTTTAATTTTAAAGATTTTCTTTACAGTGAATACTTGAGAAATAATTTATAAATGACAACATACTCTACAAATGTCAAGAAGGTATAATTACCATAGCATCTTTTTAAAAAAGACAAACCAACAGTGTTTGTCTGTTTTATTAAAAAGGAACACCACCTTTTCAGAAAGATTGATTTCCATTTCTGAGTGTAGACAAGAATCTTTGTTATGGGCTTTATTACAGTTTATAAGATGATTCTCTTTACACTAAATCACCACAACTCTGAGGGGTGAGCCAATAACATTTTCTTATTCTTTGTTTTCCTTCTAGTAATGAAACTAAACAGCCAAGAGACTAAGGTCATGCTAATGTACTGTGATGCAAAATTCAGAACCCAGACATTTTTGATTCACCATTTAATATTCCAGTATTCCAGTAAAATGAAATCTCACTTATCAAATTAGACCAGGGCCCAGTGATTTATGATTATTATTTTTTTAACCAATGAGTCAGGTTAGTGAAAATAATATTAAACATAAGTAAACATATAATCAACAGAACATATTTTCTTTCTAATTCTAAGAATTAGGAGCCCTTATCAAAAACACAAGGACCCTTGATTAATCCCTGTAATTCCATACAAGTGCTTGTACTGTTGGAGTCTTACCATTTGTTCTACTGGTCTCACCCAGGAAGTCAGTTTAGGGAAAATGAGCAACAGAGAATGAAGCTGGTCAGTGGGAAGAAACAACGCGTTTCAACTGCAGACAAAGAAATGCATAGCGTGGGACCTTCTTTATGAAAGGAGGAAGGAAGTCCATCTTGGAAATCGAAACTCTTTCTAAAAACACACACAAATTGAAAACCCATATTAAATTTCATTCTTAGTTTGTTAGAGCTATTTTAAGAAAATACCACAGATGAGGTGCTTAAACAACAAAAACTAATTTTCTCACAGTTCTTAAGTGGGGAAAGTCCAAGATCAGGTGTCAGCCGGTGGGTTGCTCCAGGGCTTCCTTCCTTGACTTGTAGATGGCCGTCTTTTCTCCATGTCTTCACGTGGTTTTCCCTCTGTGTGTCTGTGTCCTAATTTCTTCTTAAAAGGACACCAGTCATATTGGATTAGGACCCACTCTAGTGGCCTCATTTTAACTTAATTACTTCTTTAAAGACTATCTTCATATGCAGACACATTCTGAGGTCTAGTAGGACTAAGATGTCAACATGTGAATTTGGAAGGGACACAACTCAGCGAATAACAAATTTCTAAATCTCAAAACCTAAAAACTCCTTGTTGATCAATAGCTTCCTTCTGTGTACTACAACAAAAAGAGGTGTCCCTCCCCCACCACCTCCACATTGCACAGTGATAGTACATTCTACATTTGGCAGGACACTTTCAAGAGAGTGTCTTCCTGGTGTGTCTCAATCCCAAGCCCCAAGACTGTCACACTGAAGTGAGTAGTGGTAATGAAGAATACATTGCCTTTTTCATTTTGAAGGAAATAATATGATCTAAATAGACTAAAAATAAAATTGTGGACCAAAAGTGTATCTCATATTATTGTGAGTTTTGAAAGCCATACAAATTCATGACTTCATGAAGGATATCAATTTGTAAATCTCACTGTAATTTACTTAGGATAGCCAAGTATGCGCAAGTTTTATTTTCCCTGTACACCACCTTCTATATTCCATTTCTCTGTTGTTCACTCTCTTATCTACATAGTTTTCCAAGCTGGAACTGTTACCAAATCCTGTCTAGAGCCCATTATTCCAGAAGATTTTATGTCCATTTTTTGAAAGTCAGCATTTGACTATTTCTTTGATTAATATTCCTGTCAAAATTATCCTTTTTTTTCTGCGAAGTAATGGATAACTTTAATTGAATAAGGGAAAGTCTAACACAATGAAAGTGAAAAATAACTAAAGAATGTCAATTAATATTTGAATTATCTTCATTTGTGAGTCTAACTGAATTCTCTCCACTTAAAATTATTTAATGCTCAATTAAATCCAAATTTCTTAGCCCTAGATACAAAGCCTTTCCATGACTATTTTTGAAAAAGAACCCCACATTTCTATATCTACTCACTTTCCTGTTTGAACTTCATGCTTCAGAACTTGAAAAATTTATGACAATTGACAAATTGGCTTTTACTTTCCCCCAGAGGTGTGCTTGTAAATGTTTAAGCACCAGTCCTCGGCCGTCAGGGTTCAGGGGCTTTATTTGTAGCATTTGCTGATGTTGTAATATAAGTGCTCCCACCCTGGCCCCTTTTAAGTGACTTAGATGAAGTCAACTGGCTTGCAAAATTCCTAAAAATTTAACAGTTGGTTCTTGTAAAACAGAATAGCCAGCTCTAGCATACACCACTGGTTCCCATCTTCACAAAGTGTTATAGCAAATCTTTGAATGTGCTATTTTCTTAACTTAAAATACTCCCTCTGTGCCTGAGGAACTCCTGTTAAGCTTTTAAAATACAGCCCTGATGTCTTTTTCTCTTAGAATGCCCCCTCGTCCACAGATGCCCTCCCAGGTGGTCCATCGCAGCCCCATCAGTGTTTGTCCTCATCCTGAACGGTTTTATGTTGAATTTATCACATAGTCGTATTACTTTATCCTTTTATTTCCTTATTTGTTTTCCATTTAGATTGTTAGTATTTGATAGCACTTGAATTTTTTGATGATCAGAGTCTAAGTGTGGGGAAATGTAATATCACATTTGTTTAATTTTCAATAGCCCAGGATTTAAAAGAATGGAGAGGTGAGTACTCTAAAGCAGGTGTGTCCAACCTGAGGCCCAGGATGGCTTTGAATGTGGCTCAACACAAATTCTTAAAACATTATGAGAGTTTTTTGAGACTTTTTTTTTTAGCTCATCAGTTATCATTAGTGTTAGTGTATTTATGTGTGGTCCAAGACAATTCTTCTTCCAATGTGGCCCAGGAAACACAGAAGATTGGATGCCGCTGCTCTAAAGCTTACACTTATACCTTTGTTGGACCTTATACAAATGCTTTAGCTTTCCTAAGCCAAGGTTTCTCATCTACAGATGGGGATAGTAACACGTAAACTCAAGAGATTGTGATAAGAAAGTGCCATGCTAAGGGTAGCAGGGGGTGTGACTCCTAGAGACCTGTCACTAAATGGTAACTGTAGTCAGTACCATAGACGAAAAGCACACTAGAAGAACCTCCATTACACGTATAGGGTATACTCACCTTACATAAATGTCTTGATAGAGTGAAATAAGTTCACTTTCAAGTTCACTTTTCAATACACATTTTTAAAATGCACGTCCTTCAATATTTTATCGTGATGCCTTCAGTACTTTTTTTGTAAATCCACACATTTTGATGCTTAAACTAGTTTTGAATTTTTTAAAATTATAGGCAAGTCATAATATTGCTTGCACCCATTTAATCTATGGTCTTCTTGTTTCTTCTTCTGTTCCTTCAGCCTTTGCATGCAAGACTCCTTCCCTGTGACTGTCCAGTCCTGCATCATGCCCAAAGACTGTGAGACCACTGAGTGGTCTTCCTGGAGTCCCTGTTCCAAGACATGTCGTTCAGAGAGTCTCTCCCCAGGATTTAGGAGCAGGAGCCGGAATGTGAAGCATATTACTATTGGTGGAGGAAAGGAGTGCCCTGAGCTGCTGGAGAAAGAGGCCTGCATTGTCGAAGGTCAACTTTTGCAGCCATGCCCCAGGTACTGTGTGTTCTGTGCTGTATTTAGTGTCATATATAGCCTTGCCTTATGTGCTATAGGGATGCTAACAATAACAACAGTAGCCACGATGCATATTTGTGGAGTCTTTACTCAGTACAGAGTTCCATACTAGGCAGTATAGCACATTGTGTTAAGAGGGTGGGCTTTGGTTTTGGTTCCCTAGGCTCCAATTCTATTTCTATGAGTTTTTAATCATGTGAATATTGGCAACTGACTTACTTCTGGTGTCTTAGTTTATGCATCTACTAGCAGTACTTACTTCATCCATACCTGGCACATAATAAATACTCAGTAACATTAGTTATCATTACCTGACGTGTTATACCTAATACTTTTAACAACCTAAAAAACCATTCATAGCATCCTCATTTTGCAACTGAGGACATTAATGCTCAGAGAGATTAAGTAATCCCTGAAGTTACACAGCTAATGAGCGGCAGCACCCCATTTCTAATGCAGTTCCGTCTCCTAATCTAACTGCCACCCTGTGGCATTTCTATTCCAGAGTCCCCTGGGAACCAGAGAATGTTGGAAAAAGGGTTACAATAGATTGGCAGCTATATTTTAACATCTTTATATTGGATATATATTTTCTCTGACTGTATAGCCCTTGGTCAAATCTTCCAGTGCATTTTCCTTTGTTGGCTGACAATGGACCCAGTCAGATAATGACAGAAGTCATTATGGAGTGGTGGTTCAGAAGTCTTATGGGGATAGATTTGTGCAAATTCCTGCTGGACAAACTGCACTGAACTATGTCTGTTAACTCTACAGCTGTTTTAGATAGACATTTTCTATAGTTTCTAAGATTTGAGAATCATTCTCCCAGCAAAAAAATGAAATGAAGCAAAAAAATAACTTTTTATATTAATAAATCATCTAGGGATGTGGGAAGGTAGTGGATTAGACACTCAACAGGTGTTCTTAATATTCCTGACTATTCCTTAAACCTGATGTGATATGTGTATTGGATCCTAGGGGTGGATAGAGGGGCAAGTTTCTTTTGTCAGATTCTAAGCCACTCATTTCCTCTGCCTCATTATTGAAATCAGTGTAGATTCAACATACTTCTTACATGCTAATTGCTCATTTTTATACTATGATGATACCTTAGATTCTTATTATTTCTTACCTCAAAAGCAAAGAAGATAGGTAAAGTTCATGATTCTTTATAGATTAAGATATTGTCTCACAGAATTTTCCCTTTTTGTGTTGCGTATGTGTCCAACGTTTTGAAATACTAATTATAAGGCAAAGCATGGAAACAGCATAAAACCTGGTATCTCTGTCCCTTTTACACTTGGATAGACCTGTATTAAAATTGCATCACTATCTTTTATTAGCTGTGTGTCATTGGACAGCTATACAATCCACTTCAATGAAATATGTCTAATTATACTGTCTGTATTAAAGGTTGAAAAGCTACAGACCAGCTATGTAAAATGTCAGTGCCAGTGCTCAGCACAGAGGAGGCACTACAAGAATGATAACCTTCATTGTTGTGTTTGCAGGTGTGTTCCATCCCTCCAGGAGGAGAATCCCTCCTGCCATTGTAAGGCATACTATAGTAATTCATCGGGGTACACGACTTATTTCTTCTGGGTAATTGGAAATTCTTTTTCCCTATGGAAGCAAAATTCAGAAAGGTTTTCAATGGTAAGCTACTAGGAATAGGATCTGGGTTTAATAAACACCTTGACATTGGTGCCTTTTTTTCTTCATTTCTTTCATTGAATGGCTGATAAGCAGATATTTTGAACAGTTCATTGGTTTATAGACATCCCTCCACTTTTTTCTTCTCTTTTCTTTATTAAGAACTATTACAGTTCTGTTGGAAGTCAGTGTAGTGCATTCCTGATGATACTAAGAAAGCTGGATTGCATCTACATTTGTTAAATAATGACGGTCTTTTATTGAGGACCTATAGGTGGCTAATAACTTTATTGGAAACTTTGTAAAGATTATTTAGAATAACATAGAGTTTGTCATCCAAAGGGACACTTTTGAGAGTAAAAGCTATATAAATTAGTATTTTTAAGATTCAAATCGAGGTCTTTTTGACAAAAATTTAGCATTTTTATTAATCATACTAACTCTCATGATAGTCACAGTGAAGACACACTAAGATAAGCATGTATATACACACATGCATGAGTTCATATGTATCAGTTTTTCCAATAAAATTATATGGAATAGCAGTTATTCACAGTGTGCCCAAGATGGATTTCTATATTGATTTTCATTTGATTAAACCTTAACATCTGAAAATGGAGGCTGATACATTTCATTAGTGATGAATTTGATTCTTTCGTTCTGCTGTTCAATGATATTACTGAGCTTAACATTTTTAAAAAACCATTTCCATATCTTGACTTTGCAGGAATTAGGAGTCTTGGAAAATTCATGAATACCAACCAGTATTTACCAGGGACAATGATGGTGTTAATTAATGATTCCACTTGGTTGTGGAAAGAAGAGTACATAAATAATAACAAAATTAACACTGCTGACATTCTTATTTGTCTGGTCTGTCCTGTGGCCTCTACCACAGGAGAGCATGAAAGTTGTGTATGAACTTCTGTTCTAATTTGATATTGGTGACTAAAATTCAATGTGAACGAGGGAAATGAAAACAAAAATCTATTAGGAAACAAAAATGTCCATTTATCATTTCCTAGAATTCATGAGCAATTCAAATGCATGAAGCAATTTCATTCACCATATTTCTCTTCAACAGGACAAGGTACGTTTCTATGACTTTTTACAGTTTTTTTTTTTTTAATTTTCTTTGAGTGTGGTTTGGTTTTTACCCTTCCACCATCTTTGCTGTAAGAGATATGTTCATTTTCAGTAAATATTTACTGAACTTTTGCTGTGTACCACACACTGTGTTAAGTGTTTCAGCTACCTCAGAGAATAAAATAAAGTTCCCTTCCCTTCATGGGCCTTGAACTTTAATAAAGATATGCCACATAAATATAATAAATGAACTTTTTGTATGCATTGTGGGAAATGTCAATCATTAGAACAGGGTAAAGATAAAGGCTTCTGGGATGCTGTAATGGGGGTCAGCTCAGATTACAGAACTAAACAGGGTCATTAGATAAGCTTCATTTGAACAGGCAGATTTGGGTGGAGGGCTTGAAGGAAGTGAAGAAATCAGCCATTCAGGCAATTAGGAGAACAATGTTCCAAGAAAAGTATAGAGCTAGAAAGGGCTCTAGTTCCTGTACATTAATATTGTTCAAAACGTTCTTCAGTTGCATATATTTGGTTCTACTCTTCTCCAGCAGTCCCACAAACCAGGGTTTTAGCTCTATACACTATGAATGCTAGTCCCTAAGGCATGATTCCATCAAAGGAATTGCGGCCAAGAGGATCCCATTCCAGAAACATCCCTGAGACTAGAACATTTGGGAAGTTGCCTTGGGACAACTAACTAAACTTGAAGGAGACAGATGTTATGCTAACTTGGAAAATTTTAGCCTTACCAGTGAGTTAGCTTTCTGTATAGCCTTAAGTTTATTTCAAGTGTCTGCTGCTTTTGACCAGACATATCTAGTCAAGAAACCTATTTCTTCAGCATTACAGTCTACTTGTAATTTTATATCCCCCAGCAATATAACACTAAACACCGACATTATATATTATGTGATAAGGATAGAATGAGAGAGGGGATAAATCTGCTTGTCACTTGCCACCTTTTCTCTTGGTGTGTTTATCTCTGATCATTGGGCTTTATGACCTTGGGCATTAGGTTATTCTCTGTTTCAAAATTTGGAAAGATAAGGTAGGATGGCATTTGGATTCTTTCCTATATCCTGATTAACAACTAAAATATAAACCCTGCATTTCACTAAGAAGAAAGTGAATAGCATTCTAAGGCCATAAGTGATCAGATGGTCCTCTTTACTAGATAGCATGAGAATATACAGAAGATATATTTTAAATGCTTAATGTCAAATTACTGAGATATGATCTGATTCTGGAATAGCTATGACTCCAGATCCTTTGTGCATTCTGGCTAAAGACACGGTAAGATAAAAGAATAGTGGAAAACATCAACTGTAGGCATCTTTCTTGGAAGTGACATCGCAGATGACCTACCACCTCACCAGGAGGCAACAGCTTTCATGCAAAAAAAAAATAGTTATTTCATTTCTCAAATGATCATTTAGAGTTTGAAATTGATTATAAGAAATTATTAAAATGTGACAGTGACCAATGTAGAATAAAACTCTTAAGAAGATCTCAGGGCAGAAGCTGCATGACTGAGAGTATTACATAGACAAGGTGATATATTACATAGAAAAGCCAATTTATAAAACTCTCAGCACTTGGTTCTGGCAGTGAATAGATGGGTACTTATAATTCATCCCTCCTTGTCTCTGATATATATGAATTTATCCTTATTGTGGGTAATTTAGAGATACTCACAAAATGTTTGAAGTGTGTAAACTCATCCAGAGAGATCTGTCTGGGTGTCCTGCAGTCCACATTGATTTTCTTGTTAAACAAACCCCTGTGACCAACTTGTCTCCTTAACATCTCTTTAAGACACTGAACCCAAGTTTAGATGTTCTAGATAGACTTATTTTTTCCTTGAGAAAACTCTGGGTATAAGTTGATGTATCTTCTTAGATGAATATTGAAGCTAGGGAGAGAGTCATGGAAAAGGATGGTAGGTAAAAGCTTGGCTTTCTTTGTCCATTGGGACAAAGTGAGTGCTGGTTTTGATTTGTCATCAAGAGATGTTTGTTCAACACCTGCTTCAACCTGAAATGGTGCTAACTATTGGAGAATTCAGGAAATTGATAACTTTCTATTTGTGTTCACTTAGTTTATTCCTCTTAAGAATCTGAAGTAATGTACTCTTTAAAAACTAGAGCAACCAGAACATGGTAACCATGTCCCCTAAGAGTATTTAAGAGTAATGCTCCCACATATCATTGCATACATGTAAGTATGAATATGGCATTTTTGTTTATTTATATTGTTCCTCAACCTTAGAGTGGATAACACCTATGAAACTATCTGGCTTATAGTAAATGCTCAGTACATAATGGATAATGAATGAATGAATGAATGAATGAAGTTTAAGTATATGGCAGTTACAGAGCAATGTTATGCACAAGGTACTTTATTCCATATTTATACTTATTATATAATAAGTGTCTGGAGAATTCAAAGTCATTTTTTATAAAAGACAGCTGAATTGGCATCATCAAGGAGATTAAATAAAGACATCTATACAAGACATGGATAGGAACACAGAGCATGAGGTGACAGGATTTCCAATGACCACCTTGCTTCTGCTAAGTATGTTTCTGGTTTCTTCAGATAAGAAGTTTCTGTTATTATTAGTTATACGAGTAGCTTTAAAAAGGGTGAGGAATGAGTTCATAATCAGAATTTATAGCAGTTTGCCTTCCAGATCAGAATGGCATGTACGTCACCTAACACATCTTCTGTATCTTCTCCTATTTATCCTATCACCTAATACCCTGCACATAGTAGGAGCTCAATAAATGGTTGCCAAATGAATTAATGAATTCTTTATAAGGAATTTTTAAATTGTTTTAACTAAGCAGTATTTCTGCAGCACTTGAGAAGTACAAGGGTCATAAACTAGAACCCTAAGGAATCTGTTTTAGGAAAGAAACAACGATTTTGAAGAATCTATAAATTGTTTCAACAGGGAACTGATGCCCTTGTATTGAGTTTATCTTTTACTGGTGCATACTTTTTTCATGAGTCCTCCTTGTGCCACTTTAAGTCCTCCTGGGTAGAAGATTTGTTCCCCTGTTAGTATGAGAAAGTTGACGTACTCCTAAGTGCTGTGTGTAGCGGTAGAAGGCTATTAATAATACATATGTGCAGTTTGGCTACTAAAGCCATCTGCTGAAGAGCAAAGAGCTTTGCACTTCACAGTAGCTTCCCATAATCAATAGTCCCACTCTATTCAGTAAAAAAATTACTAGAGCATAAAATGTAGAAAGCTTGATCCGTTCCCTTTATTTTGGTCCTCTGTTCAGCAAAAAAAAAAAAAAACAAAAAACGACAAGTTAATTCTTTTCTAAACGCATTTGCAACTCTAAAAGGACAACAGACATTATCATAAATTAGTCATGCAGCAGTACACTGATTTTTTACATACACACATTTAATTTTAATACCTTGCACCAGGGTTTCAATTCCAAGTGTATTTGCAAATCTATATGTGCTTAGTCAAAACATGACCATTAACTAATGCAATTATGCTTTCAATCTGTCATAATTAAATCACTTAAGATTCTACCCCATATTGCTTTGCTTAAAGTCTAAGCCTTTAGGAGAAGAAGCAAAGAAATTCACAGTTTATAAGCAATTTAAAGCCCTATGAAAGAGACAAAGCATGTATTCTAAAGGGCAGAAGTTACTATAAAACTCTGATGGTTTTGCTGTCCTATTGCTTTTATTTTTTTTTCCCCCCCTCCTCTCCCACCCCCTCCCCTTTCTCCCCTCCCTAACCCACTTGTCCCCAAATAAACATTAAACTATCGATTGTGTCCATGGGTTATTTGTTTCTTCATTTCTTTTTAGAATCACTTTTATGTCACAAAGTAGGATAAAGGTCTTTTAAAAATAGTTGGTAAATGTACCTACTTTTCTATTTTTGGCTTTGCTAATTTAGGATGTTGCTATTCATTGCTTCATAGCAATGAATTAATTCTTTACTCTTTCTTCTCTCCCCATTTCAATTTGGAGGATAATTTGAGTGCAGGATTCCTTCACTGGGACACATCACCCTGAGGAAGAAAACTGACTGAATTTCAGTGCCTGGAGGAGGCCTTTCTAACCCAGAATTTGTCTCTTATATACCTTGATGGGAATATGTACTTCCACCATTATGTGATTCCTTTCTTTGATTTAATCTTGTTTTTTTGTTTTTGTTTTTGTTTTTTCATGTAGTAGTTCTATTTTTTATTTTATTTTTTATTTTTTATTTAATCTTGTTTTTTTTAACTGCATGTATCTCCTGAGATTGATAACATATTAAATATTAATCCTAATGTGGATTTATTTATTGACCATTTCCTATGAGTGAACTCAAGTTATGGGGAACATATGAAGAAACTGGGCAATGAGTTTAAGGCATGGGAGAAAGATTCACAAAACAGATTCTAGGAGACAAAAGAAGAAAAACTGAATTTCACTGGCCTGGATGTTCAGGTTTTTATTCCCTATCCTGGGCTATCTCACTTAAGAATTCAGTGCCAGGAAATTGTGCAGCTAATACCAAGGGAGAAAACAATTTGGAGGCATCTTTCACTCTTGCTTTTCTCTCTCATGCACGTCTGATCCACTAGAAGTTAGCCTCCATGTTCACAGTGTATCCAGAATCTAATCACTGCTGACCACACTGACTATGACCACCCCAGGTGAAGCCACCGTCATCTCTCCTGGGTTGTCAAAGACCTCCAATCCTGTCTCCCTCCTTCTACTCCCCCATGGTCTATTCACTCAGAAGCCAGGCTGGTCCTTTAAAATTGAAATCACATCATCATATTATTGTTTTCCTCAAAACTGTCCAATAATTTTTTAGTGCATTTGGAATAGCACAGTGTTTATTCTGGCCTATAAGACTCTCTGTAGCCTGTCCCCTGACTATCCCTCATTTTCTATGAACACCCCCTCTCTTGGCACATCCTGATGTGCCTGTCACAACCAAACTGGCTTCCATGCTTTCTTAGAAAGTGACAGTCTCCATCCCTGGGACCTTTGAATGTACTCTTCTCTCTGCCTGGAACACTCCTTGCCCACTTATTCTTGCCCTCACTCCCTCATTTTATTCAGGATTGTGAGGACTTCTCTCATCATGGCACTGAAATAGCTCTTTCTGTCTTTTATTCTTTGTGTTATCTGATGCCAAATTATGTATTGATGAATTTCTCTCTGTCTGCCCCAGTAGAAGGTAACCTTCCCAAGGTCAGGGACTTTTTTGTTCTTATTGCTGTGCATTTCCATTGTCTGAAATTGTGCCTGATACAAAGGTAGAGCACAAGAATTATTTATTGAAAGAAGATGAATGAACACATTGTTGAGTAAGTGATTCACTCATTATTTGGGCAGGCCCCTTTTTTTCTAGAGAGTTCTGTTTTTCAGCTCCTTCCTGCCTTCAGTCTCTCACATGTATCTTTCTGTTAACTAAGTGTTCTGGTACCAATTGTTTTCCCTTTGCATTCAGTGTTTGTGTTATCAGCACTCCCCTTCTCAGAGATTTGGGGTTCCAGAGTCGCTAAGACTATGTTCTCTCACTAATAGTGGGGACATTGGAATTGTTTCTTGTGAGCAGATGATGGATGGCAGGTTTAGCTAAGATTTAGAATCACCAGGGAAAAATGTAGGGAATTAGATTTTGGCCCTTGAAAAGGCATTTTTCTTCAAAAGAATTGTCTGCTATAACTTTTAGTGGGAATTTCAGTTTTTACAATTAGAGAATGTCTTGGCTTATATTGTGTTTCTGTTATTAACTTACAATTATATCCTGAAAGTGCTAAAATTTGACCCTATGTGACTACAGTGTTCTAATTATAAAATCATTGGCTATAAAATATTCTCAAACTGTATTTATGTTTGAGACTAAAAGAAAAAGTATTTTGACAGTGTGAAATATTGTTCATCGGTTTGTCACTGACAATATCTTTGTCAACAACACAGGTATTTTTTTAATTGACTGAACTTGCTTTCTATATCCTCTAATCAAGTTTCATTGTTCTGACTTTCACTCTTTTAATCTACCAGAGTGTCATTTTATTGAGTAGATGTGTTTTAGAATCAGAAAAAATTGACTTTGAAACCTTCTCTTTCACTTAATTATGTGACCTTGGAAGAATTGCTTATTCTTTATAACTATTCTCCCACTTATAAAAGGAGGAAGTATTTTCCTCATAGATTTGTTGGGGAGGGTTAAATAAAGTAATGCACCTAAATTTGTTAGTGCACTGCCTGGCACAGAGTAAGCATAGGAAGTATTCATTGTTATTATTATTACTTGGGGGATATGTCATGATACCTTAGTAGCCCAAAAAAAGTAATGCCTTACCTATTTCGTTCAACTGGACCCTTTGACAAAAGCAGTCACGTTGGGAAGGAGCTTTGAGGATCTGCTAATTTCTTTCATTTCATGGCCAGGTACACTACTTGAGGCATTTCCACAATTGATTTCAAAGGGCCACTCACTCCCAGGGGATCAGACTCGGGCCTTTGAGAATCTCCATATTTCCCTCCCAAGCATAAAGACAAAATGAGCATGTGTTGAAAGGCATCTGAGTTGGGAAAGAGGGGGTAAAAAAGGCCTGATCTTTGATGGGAAGTTAGCCATTAAAGAGAATGTCTCCAGCAGTCAGAAAGCCAAGTAGTTCAGAGTAACAACTTCTAGAAGAGAGGGCACGTAACATTTAACTGAGCGAACTCCTTTGATTTCTTATTCTGTCAGATCCTAGAGACACTTTCCCAGGTTGGTAGAGTTCAGGATGATCAGTTTTCATGGCTGCCGGGTGATTTGTGACTAAACATAGATAGCACTTTTGAAAAAATATATAAAGATAAAAAGCATGAGGAAAGACTATGAAGATTCTCATTTTAAAAAGGAATGCAGATAGCCTTTCCTGGTGTGCCTCTTCCGCTGCCACTTGCTGGGTTGGTATTTTCTCTGAGGTGGTAAACAATAGCAATAGTGATAAATGTCTTACATTTCTTTAGAGAATTTGTTGTTTGCCAGTGAATGGAATTTGTGCATCATTGGTTAATGAGCTACCGACAGGGTTTTTGTTACCTTATATGAAACCATAGTCATTAAACTTTCCTTTTCATTTCTCTCCATAATGACTTCCCAAATTCTTCCACTTCGAAGTCTTATAGGGTCATGATAAATTAAGTGCAAAAGCAATTCATACAGCATGGGCCATTCCTTTCAAATAAGCAAATGAATTACTGTGACTTGCTGTAATTCTAAACTTCGTTTCTTTTATGATTTTTGCTGAACTTTGGTTGCTGGAAGATGTACAATGGCATTCCTTGATCTCTAATATTAGGAATTTTGATAAAATCACTGAAATCCTCATAAATACAATGTGAATGTGTGTATATGTGTGTGTTCTGTGGCAGTAAGAGGGCAAAAGACACATGTAAAAGGATGTGAGAAGAAAGGAAATTAATATTACTGAATATTTGTTATATGCCAGGTTCAATGTTATATTATTATCTGTATTACAGACAAGAAAACAAAACTGAAACAAAGTTCACATGACTGGTTAGTGGTAAGGCCCAGTTCGGTTTGACTCTAAAGTATGCTGTCACCTGCGCCGTGCTACCAGCTTTTTGTTTATCTTATTCACTATGTCGTAGGAGCCTTGGAGTTGGCTACTCTGTCTTACCCTCTCCTTAATAAGAGAGCTCTTCTTATAGGGAAACTTAGTAAGAAGAGATTTTAAAATGAGACCTCCGTAACCATCCACCCTTATATACCCCTACTGCATTGTGTCTTGCCCTGGAATACAGAGCTACCTTTGTCCTGAGACTCAGACCTGAGGAGCAAGTCTTGTGCTTGAGTGATCATAGAAGAAAAGGCTGACAGTGCTGTCTGAGTGAGGAGAAAGGACTGAGGAATTTCATCTCTGGAGAAGGACTTCCTCTGGGTAGAACTGAAGTTCTCTCAGTCTCATGTCCAGGAATTAAAAAACATATTATTGTCTGTATTCATCTGGTATAAGCAGGACCTGAACTTCACGCTTCAAACTCTTGGCCCAGCCCACTCATTTTCAAAACCATATGAAAGTGATGGAGGGGGCAGAGGGAGCACAAGTGTGTTACGGCAAACGCCAAAAGGTTGTCCAAATCCTTCTACTGTGAGCTTTTTACAAGACTAATGATTCTCAGCTTTCAAGCCTTTTATAATAATGACTTTTTTTTTTTGGGGGGGGGGTTGATTATTATTAGAGATTTACCTGCTGATTTTGATGCCTGTTACTTGATTTCCATTATATCTATAAGGCCAGAGTCTTGGAGACGCATGCTTATTTTTATTGTTGTTTTGTTTTCTTTTAAACAATTGCAAAGCTGAGATTTTTTCCCCTTAAAATCTGAAATGCAACAGCAGATATAAGAATGTTCTTGTTTGTTTATTATTCCAGAAGTTAATGAGTCTGTTGGTATTTATGTGAATGCTGTTAAATTATATTAATGCTATAGGCTGGAAGGATGCTTTAATAACCCATAAAAAGACATTCTGTCTGAAATAATTCTCCAGGTGTGAGTATTGTGTTTTATGCTTATTTTGTTTTCTTCAAATTGTGTACTTCACCCCTTATTTGTACGTATGTACTTGTGTGTGTTTGCTTATTAGTGTGTACCTTAACTACCAGGAGGACATATTCCTAAGTCAGTTTAAATAACAGCATATTTGCTTATGTAAAAAAGTACTCATCAATTAAATATAGAGTCACTTTATTAACTCACTTTTAATATGTATACCCTTATCCCAATGGGGTCAAACAGATAGAAATGGTTTGCTATATCAAGGTTTAAAAGTTGGAGTCATCTCATTCCAGGTAAATTAACCCTTTCACTGCATTAATTGACTTCCAGTTATTTTTCAAAATGTTTTAAAAAGCCCCCCAAGATAACAAGTTGATATTTTGACTATTTTATGCATTTAATGATAACATGTTGAGCTACTTTGTATATAAATGACATCATTTGTACCTAAAATTTTTGTTATATGGTAATAAATTTACCATTACATTGAATTTTTGCAAAAAATACTCAAAATGTACTAAGTGGCATCAATTAAATTTAAGTATAGATAAATTGGAATCTAATGGCATTGATGACATTTTAAAATTTATTACAACATATTGCGCAATATGGCATACAAAACATTAAAAATCTTATAAATGAAGAAAAGTCTTTGAAATAGTTTCACAGTGAATAACAATTTTACAATAATTACAGTACTATTTTTAAGTAAGTACAGTTAAGGTGGTCCATTTTATTAAAATAAAGGATTAAAATTTTCTATTATTATTCATTCTTGAAAAACACAAAAATATTGAAAAATGTACATCTGTTTTTTTGAACTCATGGGGTAAACTCGCATGCAGCAGCCAGTGGATGAAAATTTTCATTCGGTCGTATCCAAACATCACAGCAAAAAGTTTACGGCGTTCCCAACTCTACACATTCAATCAGTATCCTACTAACTAAAAGAGAAAGGCCAAATTTCACACTAAGTCGTCTAGAAATTTATGAAATGAAACTCCATGACAAGTTCAGCTGCTATGAATTAGGCTTATTTGGTTTCAACTCCTTCCTTTAATTCTTTATTCTCTAACAGCTTCCAGGCTGAGACAGATCCACCATTTATCCGTATTTCCTTCCTTTATGTCTCCTCCTGTGTTATGACCACGTTAGGCTGCTGTGATTTTTCTCTAGGACATAAAAGGGATTCAGTATTCGAAGCCAGTAGATTTCCTATCCATAGGCAAAGATTTGGTCTTAGAAAGAGTGATAATTATGCACACTTGCTGTCATAACTTTTCTTTAGAATTTTATATTTTCCTTACTACGTCTTCTTTTTTTTAAATAAATCAAACCAAACAGGTATTCCTGGAGAACCTCTGAATGGAGAGAATGCCAAGTCACTCCTCTCTTGGAGCAGCAGGACCCCCACTGGCATATGACGGGACCCGTGTGTGGAGGTGGGGTCCAGACCCGGGAGGTGTACTGTGCCCAGAGCACACCAGCGTCTACTGCACAGAGGGCCAAGGAAGGTAGGCACCCAGTTCGAGGGACAGATGGTGTCACCAACTTGCAGGGAAAGCAACTCCCATACCTCTTTCTCATATACCTCTGGATATGAGGGACCCTCAGCATTCACAGATTTACTATTTTTCTTGTCAACTCTTTGCCAACTACCCCTAAATTCTGCTCCCTGCAGTCATTTGGAATAGTTAAAAACAGTAGTTATAATAAAAACATCAGCCATAAGGGATCATTGTGAAAATGAAATGAGAAAATATACCTAAGATCTGTAGCACAAATCAGCGCTACACTAAGGGCCTGCAATGGGTCAATTAGTAATAAATAAGTAGCATTATTATTATTATTATTATTATTTATTATTATTATTATATTCCAAGAATGATTTTTGGGGTGAATTTGTGAATGTGAGCATTTCTATGGGCATATCATTTTCAAGTGTAAAGGTCAATGCCAATTTATTGCCAAAGTTGACAATTTTAAATTATGTGAATAGAAGGAAGAGGAGGGAAAGAAACAATTTCCTCCATGGTATGCTTCCTATTGGGCAGGTACGACCTCAACCCTAGACCATTTGTTTCAGAGTTTGGGACTGTGATAACATATACAGACTGAAAAATTTATTTAACTTCAATAATGGAAAAGCCCAAGGTGAACAAATGCTTCTATTCTAGAAGGTGTCACCTATTCCAGCCATGTTGCAGAACGTAGCACTGTTTCTTGGGTGTACACGTACATTCTCTCCTATGGAATTTGGTTAGGGAGGCAAGATGAGAGCTTTCTTGCTATGGAAATGCATTCTTTTTATCCTGTAAAGTTTTTCATACCAGGTGCCTTTTTTTTTTTTTGACATGGTCTCTCATTGTTCCAGAGTCATCTATGACCACAGCCTTGATGATGCACTTTATGACTCATAAAGGGATAATATTACAGACTCCTCAGCATTTACTTCAACAATTAAAGTTACAGTGCTACATTTACAGGGTTGAAGTTATTTTTTAAATGATAGTTAACATTTTTTTTCTCTAATACCACTTTTGGAAAGTAACAATTTACACACTTTCTGTTCCAGGACAGAACAGGACTATGCTTACTAATCTGAATTTGGAAGAACATAATTTAGGCTAAAGGCATTAACTTATTCTTTCAGACCTTGCTGATCTTTCTATTCCACCTTTCCCTTCTCCCCTTTTTACTGTTGTCTACAATTCTAGTAGGAGTTGACACACAAATAAGAATTTTTGACCTACCTGTTTTCATCTTCAACTTTTATATTCCCTTGACATTTTTATCTCCCTAAAGTTTCTTTAGTAAAAATGGAAATTCAGTAAATTTTTATTCTCCTTATGGATCACCTATTTCTAAAGTTTCTTCTGCCTTAATCTTTCCAATTTTCTTCACGGAAACATACTGGATAGGAAAACTGACATTGGGAAGAAAGTGGAAGAATGGTGTTCAAGAATTAGGAATCACATTTGGGTGAGGGAGTTAAGTAGAAGAGGAGTGGTAAATGTAGATTCAGCAGCCTCTTAAGCCCTGGTACAATCTGCTTCAAGTATCTGAAGAAGAGGAAAAACTCTTAGGCCAAGTTATACTTCCAGATTAATGTCAGAAACACAATAGTACTTAAAACCCTGAGCCTGGTAGCCCAGTTCTCAGAGGGAGCTTAGATGGAGAGACAAGATGGAAACACATTGCTGTATACCACAAACATGTACTCTTGTACAAAGTTTAGTACAGTGAGTCAAACTATTTCTGCATTGGAAAATACAGCACAGCCACAATTGCCTAAAGGCATGGTTTAGCTTACAACTTTATTTTGCTCTTAGATGAAAGTGAACCAGAAAAATTGTTCAACCATTACTTTCCTTTCTTATAAATGCTTTCATTTCCTACTGTTAATATTTATAGATACACCTTGACGCATCTGGCAACATGAAATTTTCTTCTTGGCTCAAGTTAAACAAACAAGAAAATTATCGAATTGCCATTTTAAGGAACCAATAAGTGTGTTTGCCCAATTAAAGTGGCAGAATTTAAATATTTCTAATATTTTCTGCTAATGCAGGAAGAAGGTCAAAATGGATGACATTTTTGCATTTCAGTTTTTGTAAACATTTTTTAAAATTATGCTAGATTTTGGAGAGAGAAAGAATTTTAATAGCATTCATTTTGGAAACTTGTCTCAGTCACAGTTGACTTTCCTACAAGGTTCATTTTTTTTAGACTCCAGGATACTCTGTTCACTCTGTACAGGAATTGCTTGACTCTTCCACCCTACAGAATCCTACCATTCACTGTGAGTTAGCGGTACTGCATTCTAAGAATGCAATCTTAGAGGAATTCAGGATCTGGGGGTGGGGAGGGAAACAAGATTCATTTCTAAGGATTTCTAATGGAATGCAATAGAATTTCCAGATGCCAGAATAGGAGGGGTGAGGTATCTAATTCCCTCCCAAGGGCTCCACGTCTCTTGTTGAGGCTGAATGCTGAAGCTAAATTGTGATTCAATGGCAGCTTACTGTTGGTGATGTCCCATTCTACCTCAGTTCATGGTATTTGTAGGAATAACATAATAACTGTGTCGTATTTACTTGGTTCTCTTGTTCAGTGTTCACGTAATGTTTTAGATGTAGCCAAAATAGTGCTGTAGCAATCAATATGAAAAATATTACCAATAATAGTTGCCAAGTCTTTAGACTTGGGGATAAAAATGTAGAGGAATATTTATGATTTTGTTTACCACTTACTGTTGTGGAGAGAACTGTGTTTCTCTTTTGTAATTCAGAAGTACCTGCAGGAATGATGCTGACCTGCAATTCTAAAAACTTGGATTTGGTGAGAACATTTTCTTCTTGCCTTTTTCTCATATAAAATTAAAGCCACTCAGTCTCTGTTAAAGGGTGATTTCTTAGAAGGTAAAACATTGCAACAAGGAACACACTTTCAAAATCTAATAAAGACTGAGGCAAATTTTTTTCTGTTCATGACAATGTGGCCTCCACACTAGTGTATCAACAAATATGGAGTCAAACAGCATTAGAGATAGTCTGTATTCATAAGGCAAATAAAAAATAAAATAAAAACGTCCCACAAAAAAACGAAATAAAAAATTGGAAGAAGGTATTGATGTGGTTGTAGTTAAGCAGAACACTGTTTGTTTGTTTCCATATTTCAGATTCATTATGTGGCATCAAATGGACATGACTGTTTTAAGAATGAAATACAGTTTAGCTTTGAATTGTTGAGCACATTAGTTGCCCCCTTTACTCCAGTAAGATGGAATAGTTCTTGGAAATTATAAGTTTTTATCATGCTGGAACCAGAGTTGACATTAAGAGAACAAAGAGAGCACATGGTCAGATAAGGTCATATGTCCTGGAATGCTAAGTAGTATATGAAGACTTCATAGGCGGTTCCCTGGTGGAGTAGTGGCTAGACTTCAGGACTCTCACTGCAGTGGCCTGGGTTCGATCCTCGCTCAGGGAACAAACCAAAAAAAATAAATAAATAAAAATAAAAGACTTCATATATTTTGAGTCTAACTAATGTATGAAGACTCAAAAGGTTTTGGGTCTGGGTTTTAACTCTGACTGTATGAAACTTGGATAAGGTACATAAATGTCAAATAGGTTTTAAATATATTGATTAGGTGAGTAAAAAAGTGGATGACAGTAACACATTTAAAAAAATAATTTATTACATACCAGCTATGTTTTAGATTATTTCCTAGATAGCGGTATTATAAATGTGACCCTCATTAATTTACAGTCTTTTATTTTATTTTTTTTAATTCATTTTTATTGTTAGACTTATTGGGGTGACATCTGTTAGCAAGGATTACATAGGTTTCAGGCATACAGTTCTACAGTGCATTGTCAGCTTGTTGTATAATAAGTTCACCACCTAATGTGACTTCTCTTTCCATCACCTTATATTTAGCTTCCCCCCTAATTTAGTCTTTTAATTGGTACAGTTGAACTAACAATTATGCTGTAGTGTCTTGAATAATATGATCAACACACACACACACACACACACACACACACACACACACACAAACATATATGTGTGTATCCCATGGTTAAAACCATTTAATAATATCTGAGGTTAATCACTGTAAAGGAGGTAATGCTTAAAGAGAGTTTGAAGGATCTATGGGAAAGAATGGGCAGGGAGGACATATGGAAAAGAGTGGAGATGATTATGTTTTGTGGTGGCGTGTGAACTGGTGTGCGGAGAGCACAGGGAATAAGGAAGTTACAATGACACCAGAAAACTAGGCTTTTGTGCTATTCTGGAGCAAGAAAATTGGTACCTATTGGAGACTTTTTTACCCACTGTGGGCTTTTAAGCATGAGAGAAATCTCATACTCATAGCTGTATGTAAGAGTGGAAAAATGTCAGCGTGCTAAGAAAATTCTCATGAGTCGTCATGTTCTATTTGCAAATTTATTTGATTAGCAAGAAGTTTTTGAGATATGAAATAAAGTAATTTACATTATGAATAGATGAACAGATTTCTTAAGGGGCAATTAAAAGAGATATTCTACCGTTATTTGAAGGCCTAGAAATGTCCTTTACCTGTCTTTAGAAATTGGTTTTAAAGTCAATAAGCTCATTTGGGTGTGCGAGTAAATTGTCAGGAAAATAATGCAGTTAGATCTTCTCATAGTGTTAACCCTTACAGGAGAAATGAGACTGTTTAAATGAAGTTACAGCATTTTCTCTTGCTTTATGCTAACACAGAACAAGAGATAACTGGATGAAATAACCTTTGTTAATTAACAGCAGGATATTTGATGGCAGTTTGCACGAGACCGAGAGACATAAGGATATCAGCCTGGAATTTTTCTACCTTGGAAACATACTTAATTATTGTATGTGTGTGCGTGTGTGTGTGTGTGTGTGTGTGTGTATGTGTCTACGTGAATGAATGATATGTAGTATATAATTATTGTGTGTATGTACAATAAGTCATGTTTATATATGCCTCTAGTTTACATATTTATATGGTTGGATACTTTTCGGAAAACATATATTTACGCACGCGTGCACACATTTTATATATATATATATATATATATATATATATATATATATATATATATATATTCATATAGTTCAAATATTCTCACCAAAAATCCAAATGTGTGAAACCGAGAAACATGTAGAAAAGAACATTAAATGTTTACAGGCAATTAGGTCACCGGGAGTCTAAATTGAGATTGCTCTCTACTGGTTCTGTTTCATTGCGTTTGTGTATCAGTTTAGTGATTTTTTTAATCAAGTGTAACGAACTTAACTTAGTGTGATATAGCGAATGTTTATTGAATTGCTGTGCTTGGCAAAAATATTGAGGAATTTCTTCTTTAAGCATTCATTAAATTATCAGCCTGTTCTTGACATTAAAATTTTCTTAATTTATTTAGTTCAAGGTGTAATTCACATGATTGAAATGAGAGCAGGAGACAGCTGACTGGGAAAAGTGCAGAGGCAGAATATTCCATGAGAAAATCTAGCATTGAAGAAGGGTACTTCAGGGGATGAGGGATGGCTTGTGGAAAAATGGGTCTTTTTGATAACATGTGAGTCCTCCTTAATTTGATCTCCCAAGTAGCAAGAATGCATGTTCTTCTAACTAAACACAACTAAATTGATAATTTAATGTGGTGCACTACTGAAATCAAAGCATGTGGCATCATGGAGGAGCAAGATTGTGAAGGAACAAGAACAAGATGTGTTTGGATTTTCCCAATGATTTCTACCAGTAATATTTGAGATTTTCTAATCTTTTTGCACTAAGTCTATACCTTCAAAACAACACATCACTTTTTTACTGATTTCTAACCATTAGTATTATTGTCTTTGTCACCCACTAGGTTTATGTATAGGCAGCTCTGATTCACAAACCAAAAATACACACATTATTTGAGGACCCTTCAAGGCCATGCTTAGAGTCCTTCTTCTTTGTATTTTCAAGCACCAGTGCCTGTCATGTAAATAGCACACTGCAAATGCTGATGGAATTCAAAATGGAAAACTCCATAAGTGAAAAAGTGACACATTGGATTTTGCTGAACTATTTTTGCTTTTGGGGTAGCATAGAGAAAGAAACTGTTTTGCTGTTGACAAAACCAGAATGATCTGCTATCTGGTGCCAGCAATCTATGCCAATGTGAGGTGGTCTAGAGGGCTTGGAATGGAATCAGATAAAATAGAAGATATGAGGATTATAAAATGATGGAAATGGTCCATGGGGAAAGAATGGGAAGGACTGCGAAAAAGGGAAAAACCAAGAGGCCACTGGGCTAGAGACATCAGGTTAGACTAAATTTGTGTCTTTGCCCAATAGTCTTGGCCCATGATGCTAGGTAGTTGATTTTTTAATTATTTCCATAATTTCCAGAGTTGCTTATATCCCTCTGTTATTATCCAGAGAAGACAGATTATGGAAACTACAAATAACTTAAAGTAATTTACTTTCATTTGTGCTACTTTTGATTTATTTAACAATTTAGGAGAGGAGATGAGGCAGTCAAACAACTGTAGAAATATGATAAGTTCCTTATGCAAAAATGGAAATTTTAGGAAAGGGATTAAACCAGTGGCATGTGGGAGACACTGGATTAGTTCATGGAGAAAATTGCTTTTATGTGAACCTTAAAAGAAGGGCATAGATTGTGAAAGGTACAGAATCCCAGTGAAGCAAGACATGTGAATAAAGACACAGAAATGGAAAGTTGTAGGACATAGTTAAAGTAAAATCAGTAATCATGTTAGGTGTGAGTGTGTGGTGGGTGAAAGTAAGGGCTATGAGTTTAGTGTAGAGAGGTAGAATTCTATGGTCCTAGGCCTGGTGGTGATCAGATAATGAGATGGAAAGACTTGAACTATTGCCTTCTCCATCCCTGTCCAAAATTCTGAGCTCCAACAACACTCTAAATTTTCTTTTGCACTGTTGGCCTGTGGAGATAGTATCTGTTCTGATCACTGACCACTATCCTAAGATTTTTATTCATTTCCCTCCACTGTAGCAAACTTAATCCCTAACACAGACCTGTCACCTGAATAACCCTCACTTCTTAGAAATCATTCCTTCTGGGAACCCAGGAGACGACACAGGATCTCTGTCATTGCGGCACTTCATCTCACTACTTTATAATTGCTTTTTTGTGTGCACTGGTAACTAGGCTACTGTGCAAGGTCTATGGGGTCAGGAGCCACATCTCTATTGTTCACTATTATTAATATTTCTCCAGAAATGAGCACATTATCTAGCACATAAAATATGCCTGTATTGACTTCAAGTCTTTGCCCGTTCTCGTGTTCCATTTACCACTTTTTCCTTTCCTTTCCTTGGTTGATTCTGTGCAGGCACTTAGTTGCCAACCTACTTTCAGACATGGATAAAGCTCATGCTAGAATCCTGGGCTATGTCCATGATATTTCACTGTCATTCACCTCTTTGCCCACATTCCATCTGTCACCAAATTTTGTTAATTGTGGTGCATAGGCTCTGGTTTCTTTTTTTTTTTTTCCTCATTTATTTTTATTTTTCCATTAATTTGATGTACAATATTATATTGGTTTCAGGTGTACAGCACAGTGATGAGATATTTATATAACTTACTAAGTCCTTATTCCGATACATCTGGTTCCCATCTGACACCATACATAGTTACTACAATGTTGTTGACTTGTGCCCTGTGCTGTACTTTACATCCCTGTGACTATTTTGTGACTATGAATTTGTACTTCTTGATTTCTTTCCCTTTTCACCTATCCCTCCCACCCTCCTCCCATCACCCCAACAAATCTAGTACCCATCTGATGCCACCCATAGTTATTTCCACATTATTGACTATATTCTTATGTTATACCCTATATCCCCATAGTTATTACTTTGTAACCACAAAACTGAACTTCCCAATCCTTCCCCTTATTTCATCCCCTCCTCCAACCTCCCTCCCATCTGGCAACAAACCAAATGTTTTCTGTATCTCTAAATCTGTTCCTATTCTGCTTGTTTATCTTCTTCTTTGGATTTTACCTATAAGAAAAGTCAACTTGCATCTGTCTTTCTCTGGTTGACACTCCACTCAATGGAATACTTGCCATGTCTTTTGATTGGAGCTTTTAATCCATTTAAATTTAATGTAATTACTGACATGTAGTTGTTGTCATTTTATTATTCATAATTTTGCTTCCCCCGTCCCCATCTTAAAGCAGTTCCTCTAACATTCCTTGTAATACTGGTTTGATGGTGATGAACTCCTTTAGCTTTTTCTTGTCTGAGAACCTCCTTATTTGTCCTATTTTGAATGATAGCTTTGCTGGGGAGAGTAATCTTGGTTGTAGGTCCTTTTTATCATGTTAAATACTTTCTGCCATTCCCTCTGGCCTGCAAAGTTTTCGTTGAGAAATCAGCTAACAGTCTTATGGGAGCTCTCTTGTGACTAATTGCTTCTCTCTTGGTGCTTTTGGGATTCTCTCCTTCTCTTGAACCTTTACCATTTTAATTATAATGTGTCTCAGTATGGACCTGTTTGGGTTTATCCTCTTTGGGTCTCTCTGTGCTTCCTGGGCTTATATGTGTTTCCTTGCCAGGTTGGGGAAGTTTTCAGTCATTATTTCTTCAAACAGGTTCTCAGTTCCTTGCTTTCTCTCTTCTCTTTCTGGTACTCCTATCATACAAATGTTGTTGCACTTGATGTTGTCCCTGAGGCCCCTTAAACTGTCCTCACTTTGGGGATTCTTTTTTCTTTTTTGCTATTCTCACTAGATGTTTTCTGCTACCTTGTCTTCCAACTCACTGATTTCAGTCCTCTGCTCCTTCTAGGCTGCTGGTGATTCTATTGCATTCTGAATTTCAGCGATTGTATTCTTCACTTCTGACTGGTTCTTTTTTTGTGGTTTCTATGTCCTTCTTTATGCTTGCTATCTATCTGTTGACGTTTTCACTAAGTTCCTTGAAATCATTGTTTTGAGTTCTGTTTCTGATAGATTGCTTGCCTCCATCTTGTTTAGTCCTGGAATTTTCTGCTGTCCTTTTATTTGAGACGTATTTCTTTGTTTCTTCATTTGGGATACCTGTCTGCATTTGTTTATATATGTTAGGTAGATCTGCTACATCTCCCACTATTACTGGATAGCCTTATTAGCTGGTGCCCTGTGGGCCCCTGGTACCATCTCCCTGGTCACCTGTGCTGGGTGCTCCTGTAGATTCTGTTTTGATGCCAGTGCTGTGCCTGGAGCTAGTTATCACAAGTCTCAGAGCACACCAGTGCTGGTTGCCACCCTCTTGGGGCCTGCAGACTTAAATAGTTTTCCAAGAAAGATTGCAATGAGGGAGGAGATGGCTGCTCACCAGAAAAAGTGCCTCTGGCAATTTTGGAGTTGGGTAGGTTGGCATCCCAGTGAGTCAGCACAGTGGATCCAGTGGAGCTCACCAGACCAATAAGATTCAGAGTTGGCTGTGTGTGGGTGCTCGTAACAATGAAAAGATGATGCCCACCAGCCTGCTGCATGGGAGTAGGACTTACCCAGGAAAAATGGTGACTGTCCTGCAGCCCTCACCTCAAAGCCATATACCTCAGTCTACTCCCCTACCCCATAAGCCTTCAATACCCCCTGAGTCGTCTTTCCTCTGCTGGAGCACAGGGTAAGTGACTGTGAATGACTGAGTATGCACAGGCACTTTAAGAGGACATCTCGGTTTCCTGCAGCCTTCCGTCCCAACCAGATGGTCAGAGCCCCCACTGTTTTTCACAGTCAAATGTTATGGGGCTCTTCTTCTCAGCACCAGTGCTCCAGGCTGGGGAGCCTGGTAATGAGCTGGGGTCCCTTGCACCTCTGCGGGGAACCTCCTCGTCTGAGATATTCCCCCTGATTCTCTACCGCTACCAGAAGTTTGGCTCCTTTTGCATTTGTGCCCCTCCTACCAGTCTCAATGTGGCCTCCTCTTCTTTTGTATTCTTAGTTATAAAACTTCTATTCAGCTAGACTTCAGATAGTGCTGGGTTGGTTGTTCAATAATAGAGTTGTAACTGTAAGGTGTTCACTCAATAAAGTAGGCACAGTGTTTACCTACTTCACCGTCTTGAATGCCTTTTTGGGATCTGGCTTCTTGAGTAGCAGCTGAGGGGCTGGATGCTACAAACTGGAAGATACAACCCGGAAGTTTAAGAGACTTGTCTTCTTGAGGAGCAAAACTTCACCAATGGGAAACAAGATTTAGGAGAGAGCCAAGCTCTTCCCAGTACACCTGTGTATTATTCTAGTATATTCTTGCAATTCTTCCAGAGATATCTATTTTTAAAATATACAAATCTGCTATGTACCTTTGTGTTTTAATGTGAAATGATTAGTCAGTACAGTAACACATCACATCCCATTGAATCCTTGCTTTACTTCCACTGTTTGCTTCCTGTCAGTGCCTCCTGGCTTTGCACCTCCCATATAAAGTATTAACACCTTAATTCTCATTTTGGGTACTGCTTTCTAGAGAATTTCAGCTACGCCATAACTCAATGAATATGTGTTGAAAGAATGAGATATGCTATTTATAAGGATTCATTGTAATAGTCTAGATGAGACTAGTATAAGCTTCGAGTATAGTGAGAGCTGTAAACAACTCTTTTTCTTCCATTTTTCCTTCTCATTTTCTTCCTAACCTTATTTTTCCGTCTCTTCTTTTTGATATATTTTCTTTCTTAGCCAACAGTTTTTCTATTGTCCATTTCCTCTTCCCTTCCCCCATCTGGCAGATTTCACTGCAGGTAGCACATTGCCTGGCACAAGGTAGGATGAGCTCAATAGGTATTTCTTGAACTAATGAACATAAACCCCTGCATAGAGTTATACCACTCAGTTTTAGGCATTTCTTTTCACTTTGGTACTTTTCTCTTGATTTCAATTGCTCACATACACCTGCACTCCATTAATGAACAGTTAAGTTCTCTCCAGAATAAAAGATTGCATTTGGAAAAACGTGCTGACACTAGTGCGTTTACAGTCTTTAGTTGGATGTCTCACTAAACTTCATTTTGTCAGTTGGATTGGATTTTTCTCAAACACCAAAGCCAAGAGGTAATGAGGTTCTTCTTGGCAGTGTAATTTCTGAAACAAAGTTATTCCTTCCAAATCTATTTCTCCAGCCTTGTTGAACATGTGAATACTCTGGTATGTAGAATATAGAAGAAACATCTATTTATTGTCCAAACCTTCTGCATGCAAGCATCACAACTTTCTCACCAACTATTCTAGTGTTTAACATTTTTCACATGTTCTAATTTGAACTTCTCATTACTTCTGTCCTCAAGAAAGGAGACTCAGTAAAATCTCTATGAGCTTAAGAATGTTTCAATTACTCTTGTGTCTTCTGGCCATTTTCTCAAGCATTATAGGGAGAAAAGAGAAAAAGCTAGAAAATCAGCTGAATTGTGATGCTACTTCTAATTGTAAGAGTCATTTTGTCTCCATGTCAATCATATTATTGTAGTTTTGTCTTATTTTTTTTAAGATGTGTTTTTCTAAGACTTCAAATTGTATTTCTGACTCTTGATGAAGTTTATTTTGTTGTCCCAATTCTTTCTAGTCTTGGAGTTCAGAATTGTACATAGATATTTGTATTTGAATAATCTATAGCATTTTAAATTCAGTGTTTCCCATATTCTGTCCAATCCCATATAAGATTCTTCTTCAGTGTTTTGAAATTCAGGAAATTGTTTCTCTTCTGGCCAAGTGCTCATGATAGAAATCTGGGCAATGTCCTTCACATTTCACTGTCACTCACTTCTTTGCTCACATTCAATCTGTTGCTAACTGTTGTTAATTCTACCCTAAAATACAGATTTTATTTATTTATGCATGTAGGTATGCCATTTGTATGTATGTGTGTATGATTTTCATCCAGCCCCCTTTCTAGCAGGATTTCTCTGTAATAGATTCCTGACTGATTTCCCTCCTCCTACACTTAGCCCCAGGTAGAGTGGGGCATGTTTTATGTGGCTCAGCACATGGGCTCTACAGACACACTAACTCTGTCCAAATTCTTACATATACAAGCTGTGTAAACTTGGACAATTTAATTGACACTTTTACTTTCTGTCTCCTCATCTGTAAAATGAAGTTGATATAGAAGGTTTGTGAAGATAAAATAAACACACACATACACACACATGTTCACATACTTAGAGCCTTGTACAAAAAAAACGTAGTCACTATTAGCTATTACTATTCTTCTTCTCTACGCTCCTGCCAAAGCAAACTTACAAGAAAGCTTTTCTGAGTATATCAGTCCCATGCAAACTGACTTCAAAGGCTTCCTGTGAATTAAAACTAACATCCGTCTCAGAGCCATGCATGATCTGGCCCTTGCCTACCTCTGCAGCCTCACTTTACTCCAGTGTCTCTTCCTCCCATTTTATTCCAGACACACTGTGTGGCCTTGGGCAAGTTAGTTGACCTTTCTGTGTATGAGTTTCTATCTTGAGGCCAGAAGCTAGCCTTTTATCACCCAGGCAACAAAGAGAATGAGAATCACAGACCCAGAACTTCTGTATCTTGACTCTGAACTGACATATTTTCACAGTCCATTGAGGAAACTAGTCATTGTGTCCCAGTCTCAATGTAAAGGAATGAGGATGGGGAGATTAGAGGGTCGTGGAAAATGTAACCTCTGGCTGGGCAGCCATTTTTCTAGCAATAACTATACACTTTGGAAGGGAAGCACAAATCTTTGTGGTGCAGCTAGCTGGCTCTGCCACAGGCATTATTATCTATTAATTATACCCTTATATTAATTTCCTATCGCTGTTGTAACAGTTCGCTACAAACTTAGTGACTGAAAACAACAAAAATTCATTATCTTTCAGTTCTGGAGGTCAGAAGTCCAAAACATTTCTCACTGGCTAAAATCAAAGCATTAGCAGGGCTCTGTTCCTGCTGGAGGCTCTAGGGGAGAAACTTCCCTTGTTTTTACATCTTCAAGAGGATGCCTTTATTTCTTGCCTCATAACTCCTAACTCTGTGTTTTGAGACAGCAACATGACATCTTCAGTGTCTTTCTGACTAGACTCTTATGCCTCCAGGTTCTACTTGTAAGCACCCCTAAGGTAATCTCCTCATCTCACGGTCAAGTAATTAGCAGCCTCGGTTCTACACAACCTAATTCCCCTATGCCATGTAACCTAACATTCATAGGGAGTAAGGGGTAAGATTTGGACATGTCTGCGTGGCCATTTTTCTGCCTGCCAAAGTCCTCTTCTCATCCTTCTGAGAAATAAATCAGTACATAGTGTTTATTAAAATTAAACAAGAGGGTAGTCTGTATGCATATATGGATTATGCAGTATAATGTGAAGTGGTATAAAGATTTCATTTAGTAATTAAGGCTCTGAAGGGGAGATTACCACATTTGAGCACTAGCTCCTTCATTTCCTGGCTGTATGATGTTGGGCACGTCACACAACCCCTCTAAGCCTCAAGTGTTTTCATCTGTAAAATGGGGCTATCTATAGAATTGTCAGGATTATAATAAATGGGATGATTTATATTTGAAAAAGAAAAACCATCATAGCACAGTGCCTCATACATAGTAATACTTATTATGTAAAACGTGCTATTTTCTTTTCTTTTTAAACACTAAAGGCTTTGCTTGTTGGTGCATTCACACATGTATTGAGGCCCCAATTAGACTAGACATGATATCAAATACTATGATAATAGAGGAATGAGCAAACCCACCTTGAATATGAGGAGGTCATACCCAGTTTGGAAAGAGAAACAAACACAAATTTTGTTGGTATGATATGATGAGTATGAGAGCTGTCCAGATAATATCCAGCCATGTAATATGAAAAATAAAGGCATTTATGGCTGCATTTTTCCCAGACAACCCTTGTATTTTTTTCCAGGTGTGTGTAAAAAGTATTTTTCAAATGCAAGATTAAACAATAAGCCACCTAAAAGAAGAAGAAAGGAGTATGAACTTTATCACTCTGTTTTATACCTGAAACTAATACAATATTGTATATCAACTGTAATTGAAAATTTTAAAAATATTAAAAAAAATAAAATGCAGATGTTTCAGCTTCCTCACCTATGAAATGAGGAATTTGGAATATGATCCAATAGTGAAGTTTCTTTCAGAAATAAGATGATATGATCTGTTCTCTCTGAGAAGAGGTATAATTAAGCAAGTTTAACAGTCTGTAGGGCATGACCCAGGCACTGGCCTGGACTCTTACTGTGTTGTATCTGGTATGGCATACATAAGAGGGATCACGTTTTAAGCTTTTATTGGTTAACTTCTATTTGAGATTAGTCAATCACTGAGAACACCCCAGTAATCTATGAGTTCTCTAGGAGTACATTCAGGATCAACTGCTAAGAGATTTGGTACTGTACTGGAGTTGGGAATTGGGTACATCAGCATTCCATTAAAAACATCCTAGGTGATGTTAATGGAAGAAGTCCACAGACCATGACTTAAGCATTCTATTGCAACAGTTTGACAGAGAAATAATGGCAAATGTGAGAGTTTTGGAATGGTATAATAGAACAAATAACAAAAGTATTGATGTTTTCAAAAATTTCCTCAGGGCTATTCTGTTCCTTAATTGAAATGACCAGTAATAAAATGACTATCCAGGATTTCTTAGCACACAGAGTTGAAAGACAAATAATCTAAAGGAATTGTGCAAAGCCATTATAAAAAAGAGCAACTCGTAAGCTGAAATGTGAATTAACTGACATACACACATATTAAGAACTATAAATGCTCTTAGACATTATCCTATTTGCAAGCTAACAGGTTAGCCTGCAGCCATAGATACTGTCAGAAGACAGGAGATCACTTGGTCAGAAATAAAGGGCAGTTTGTTACAAACAGAAATGTCAGTAGCCAGGGTATTATCACTTGTATTAATATTTTTTCAGCCCCACTTCCCACATTACAACACACAGGGCCCTGCAATGCCTGTACCCATTGTGAGCTGTGTGTCAAGAGAGACAGTGAGCTTTAGAAACTCCAGTCTCTTATAAGGGACCTGAAAGCTAACCTGTACAACCTTTGCCACAAACATTATCCTTTTTTTCCAAGGTGATTTTCTATATAAACATCTTTGAAAAGGTAACCTGAAACAAAGCTATCAGTATCTCTGATTGCAAGACATGAAGATATTGCAAATCCATGGAGAAATTATCTCACAACAACAACACCCCCCCACACATACACACATACACACTGGTTAGTATATCCCTTTCTATTAAAAATGTAACTAAAATAATTTTACATAGTGAGTGATCTGCTCACTATGTAATTTTACATAGTGAGTGGTTTTTCAATTATAATCAGGAACTAGGATTTCCACTATCTGGAACAATAAACTGCCTATGTCCTTCAAAATCATTAGTTGGCTAAAAGCAACTGCATATTTTGATATTTTATCTTGCAGTGTTAATTCATAGAAGGAAATTATTATAGCCAAAAAACAAAAATTCAATAAAAAACAAATACTTCTATTTAATAAAAGATCTCTCTCTTTTGGAAATTGCAGCACCCATACTATTCTTGGGGAATGTATTCTGTTTTCATGAATCGAATAAACTATTGTGGAGGTATTGGGCTATTGATGTACAGCTTTATCCAACAAGCTATGACAAAAATTTTAAGGATAGAGAAATAGATATATAACAGATTGGCTTCTCCTGTAGAACATTTTGAGATGTGAAATTTAAAATGATATTGTCAAAAATGTTAGCTGATAGAGCTAATGTTCTAGAATTTCTACTCCAGACAAAAGTTTGTATCTATAAGTTGCTTCCTACTAATCTCAAAGTAACGAACTTGTTTTTCTTTTCTTTTTTTTCATTTATTGTAAGAAATTTCAAATGCACATAAAGTAGAGATAATAGTGATTACTTTTTGATAAAATGGAATTATATAGAAAGAAATACTGAACTGGGACTTAAGTAAACAGAATTCTGATTCTGTCTGTATCACTGATACACTGATAATAATACTTAAATGGACAGATGAGTTATCCAATTTTGGCTTCAATTTATCCTTCTATAAAGTAAGGATAATAGAATATGTTCATTTTGATCTCACAGGTATATTAACTATTAGTGGGAAATACAAATGTAGAAATTAATTACATTCTAAAGAGAATTTGTTTATGTGTAATATTCTTTTCCTTATTATCTGTAATGTCTTTTACTCCTAGAATGGATTAGGGACACTACATTATTTCCTTAAAATTCTATACCTGAAATTTTATTTTTGCTGATTAACGTATACTATCAAATTAGATTCATTTAGCATTCTTCAGACTCAATAAAGCTTGAAATAATAGTTATCATTTTAAAGACTAATTTCATTAAAATAAACTGTGTAATTATTTGTTCATCTGATTGTACCTGTCAATGATCTTCTGGTTAGTCAAGAAAAATATTGTCGGAAGCAAGATTTAAAGAAATGGAATTTTGAAACTGAGAGGAAATGTAGATATCACTCACTTAAACAGTAATTATCACTAAACCTGGTGATATGAATCACCAGTGGTACTTGTCACATACATTCCTTCCTAGGCTCCTTCCCTAAAGATTCTGTTTCGGTAGCTCTAGTGTGGGTCTAGAAATTTGTACATTTTAAAAATAACAAAACAGGTGATTCTTATAATGGAGAAGGTTAGGGAAGATGGACACAATTCATTATTTTTATGCACAAATATATAAATTGAGACTTGAAGTGATGGAAACTTGCTTGGTTCTCAAAGTTGGTCAGTTGTAGACCTTAGGCCCATGTCTTAGACTTCTAACACCTCGTCCAGTTTTCCATCCATTACCCTGGCCTAAAAGTTAATGTGTTTATAAAACATGCATTATCTCTACTAACTTACACTGTTTTTTCCTCCACACTATTTACTCAGCAGCTATTCAAGTTCTAGGGACTGGAAAGCAGCCCCAGGTATCACAGAGCTCCAAAAGAACTTGTTTCCAGTGATAATGAGTTTAGATGTCAGAGTGTTGTGTGGAGTTTGCTGTTTTAGCACCAGCACTGTTAATGACCTGCTAACTGATTGTTTCCTAGCTATGATTTAATGGATTTATGTTTTCTGGTTGTTCTTGTATCTTATATGAGCCACATGGCTTTTCCTTGTTACCCTGCAGAAAACTTTTATTGGGATAATTCTATGTCAAATATTCTTGAAAATCTGTAACCTGTTGTAAAAACAAAGATGATTATTTTTTTACTCAGTTTCCAAAGGGCTTAAGGTAGATTTAAAACGTAAAAGCATATATACCAGGCAATACACTTACTCTCTTCTTGGAACTCTGAAGTTCAACTTATTAAGACTTTCTCTATATTTCTCTTTTATTTTTATTGGAAGAGAAAACCCTATAATATAATTTAGACCCCATTGTCACAGATCAACACATTTTGTTCTTTTTATGTCTAATATAAGACTTTTTAAAGGAGCATTGTTTTCTTTCTTTTCTAATCCTATTTTGGACATCTTATATAATACTTTTAAACTTAGCTTTACACAGTAGTTTCCTTATACCACTTACAATTACAAGCGTTTTAAACTTACATTTTGACCATTTATAACATGGCAGGGGAACACCAACTTATGGGACTCGAACTCGGGCCGCAGCATTGTCCATGCCGAAGCCTAGCCGCTGCGCCACCAGGGAACCCAACTCACTATTATTTCCAAATGACAACATGGATGAGCATTTGAGGGGAAACATAGGCGGTGAAAGAAGTTTTTATTCAAATATACTTGATATTTGGTGTTAGAGGGCGAATACCAGAGTATGTCTGAGAGTTTTGATGTTTATGGAGAGGATGTCAAAGCCTGGGAAAACAGGAATTCCTCCAGAACTCAAGTAAGGGACCACCTTGGGAGGGGGTTGTACTGGAGAGCTAGGGAAGGACAGAACGCGGGCCTGGGGGGTGGAAGTGGAGGATGGTGAGGGCCCACAGCTACTTTCAGATATAGGCAGGTGAAGGGGATTTAAACACCTGGCTGGGACAGTCACTGAAAAGATGCATATTGAATGGATAATTCCTTAGCATGTTTTAATAGTATATGTAGTTCTACCCCACAAGCTCAAAGGGTTGTGCTACATTTTCATTTCAATCTCCATAATTACAAGAATCCCCACTTTTTCTCTAACCTCACCTCCTTTTTTTTAAAAGAAGCTATGTGCCCCTTTGTCTTTGGGAATATTTGTCATATTTGGAGAGTAATGGAATACACCTTCTCTCCTGGTAGGATAATAAACTTCCTTAGTTATGTCATATAACCCAGTAGCAGTACATTTACTAATTGCCCGCTATTACCCGAGGGTCACTCAGCTCCAAGCTAACCTTCCATTCTCTTCTTTATGCAGATGAAGGCTGAGAGTCAGAATATAACCTTAGCAGTGTGGTGAGCATTCCTGATATCTTTACTAACTGAGATAGAATCATAAAATCTGTAATTTGTAAGGGACAGGAGTGGTGGTCTGGTGCAAACCTTTCTCAGACACAGCAATTTCTTTTTGAAGTGACCCTGAGGGAAGTTTCAGATTGCATGCTACTGATAACTAATTCATTACTCTATAAAGTTCCAATTATTATATCGACCTCTCTTATACTGAATTTCTTATGAATTTCCATCTATTTCTCTCAGTTCTGCACTTAGGACCTACATAAAATTAATCTAGTTTTCATGTTAAAATCCTTTAAGAAATTAAAAACAGCCACACTATACTCTCTCTGTTTTTCTCTCTATACCACACACCCAAAGTCTTGAACTTTTTACTCATGGGTCGTGTTTTCATGCTCTTTTATTATAAAGGATGCTTAATGAATTCTAATCATTTCATAATGAAGTACGATTTCCTTTCTGTGGTTACTGTCTATTTAAAGCAAGCCTTTGAATTTTGCTTGGGATTATGACCACACTGAGTACACTGTGGAATACACTCTCTTTACCTTTAAAAACAACTGTCTAAAATTGATTTGTTTTCTGCCTCCATCTCCATGTCCAAAATTACTCATGTGGTAAGGCCCAAATCTTCTATGGAAAACAGCCAGAAGAGACAGTTCTTTGGGTAAGGGTGGGGGTGGGGGTGGGGGGATTGTAATGGGTTTTTTAATTATGCAGATCTAAATAAGGAGCAGGTTGAGTAAGTAGGATCTCAAATTCTAGATTTAATAAAGTAAAAGGGTTTCCCCTCCTTGCCCTGCAGACAAGGTAGGAGTTGTCTTTTCTCCAGAATAGTGCTTATGAGATGTTAATGAGTATGCAAATTTCATAGGATTGTTTTAAAATGCAGATTATGATTTGATGGGTGTGGGGCTGAGTAGGGATCCTGCATTTCTAATAAAGCTCCCAGGAGATGCCTGTGTGGTTGTTTCAGGGACCTACTTTGAACAGTCCAAAAGAAATCTGCAAGTCACATAGGTAATTTTAAATTTTCTAGTTGGCATATTCAAAATGCAAAAAGAAAAAAGGTAAAAAGAAATATTGAAATTTATTTTATAATATATTTCTTTTAACACAAAATATCCCTAACATTATCAACACGCACTCTGTATAAAAATAAAAATTAAAAATTTTTCTTTCTTACAAAGTGTTTAAAATTTACATATATTTTATGCTTAAAACACATATCCTGTTGGATTAGGCACATTTTAGGTGCTCAATAGCTATGTGGCTTCAAGGCTCCTGGCTACCATAGTGGATAGTGAAGCTCTAGATCTTGGATTTAGATTTCTAAGAACCTGGGAATAACACACAAGATTATTTGTTGATGCTTACTTTGTACATGGTACTGCTATGAGATGTACGTGTCACATAACTGCTTTAGATGAATCACCTCATAAAGTCTTGCAACATTCCTGTAAGCAACATTATTATCCCCATGTACAGATGAAACAAGCGAGGATTTGAGCTGTTGGTATTTGGCCTAAAGTCACAGTGGCCCAGCTAGCATTCTGACCTAGAGAAGGTGTCTCTGGAGCCCATATTCTTAACCACTGTTCTAGGGCAGAGAGCCCTTTGAGGAAAGCAAGTCCTTGTGGAGTGGGAACAGCAAGCCTGGCCTCAAGGAAATGATTTCCCAGAGAGGAGTGTGACCACTAAACTCTAAGGCTGAACTTCAAATTTCTTTGTATGAGATGGAGGTAGTTTCCTTAAGGTATTCTAAAGCTTTTGATGCAGTTGATTAACTTCTACAGCTTAGAAAGGGTAGCCTCCTGCTGGTAGTGCCTATGAGCATTAAGGTCAGTGGAGAAGTGAGGGAGATCTCGTTCCTACACTGGCATTGGCAGGATCCAATGGGACAGGCACCTGGGATGGCTGGACCATCAGTCCAGAGGATGATGGGACCTGCATCACAAGGTTCACTAACACTCTGGGAGAATCCTTGAGCCTATTCCCAGGGAATAGGAAATAGCCACATTGGGTGAGGGCTTGAATGATTTTGTTTGCATACTAAAGGGAAACAACACACCGATGGGCCCTTGTCTCCCATCTCAGCAGTGGTTGAGGCATTCTTTATATAGTAACCCCCACTCCTTATTGCAGGGATACATTCCAAGACCCCCGGTGGGTGCCTGAAATCACAGATATTAGGAATCATATGTATACTATGTTTTTGTATACATGCATATTTATGGTAAAGTTTGTTTTACAAATTAGGCACAGTAAGAAATTAACAATAATAACTAACAATAAAATGGAACAATTATGACAATATACTGTAGTAGAAGTTATGTGCATGTGGTCTCTCTCTCAAATGTGTCATCGTACTGTACTTACTCTTTTTCTTGTGGGGATGTGAGACTAGTCAATGCCTCCTTGATGAGATGAAGTGAGGTGAATGATGGGACAGTGTGACCTAGAGTTGGCTGCTATGAAGGTTACTTGAACACAAGCACTGCAATACCATGACATTTGATCTGATAAGTGAGAAGGCTACTAAGTGAGTAATGGGGGCGGGGGATGACATTGTGTATATACTGGACAAAGGGAAGATTCACATCCCAGGCAGGATAGATTGGCTCTGCCCCAGATTTCATCATGCAACACAATTTAAAACTTATGAATTATTTTTTTTTTATTGTTAGACTTATTGGGGTGACATCTGTTAGCGAGGATTACATAGGTTTCAGGCATACAGTTCTACAGTGCATTGTCAACTTGATGTATAATAAGTTCACCACCTAATGTGACTTCTCTTTCCATCACCTTATATTTAGCTTCCCCCCCTCTTCTCCCATCCCCTCCCCTTTCTCCCCTCCCTAACAATCAATAGTTTAATGTTTATTTGGGGACGAGTGAATTGTTTATTTCTGCAAATTTTTATTTAATATTTTCAATAGCAGTTGACCACAGGTAACTGAGACCATGGGAAGTGAAATGGCAATTGGGGGCAGAGGTGGCTACTGTATACATCCCCTATCTATTCCGGGCTGTAATTTACCTGAAACAGGTGACTAGTTTTATTTTTAAAAACTACATGATCTCTTTGCCTACTTGAGATTTTGATTCCCTCTTAACCATATTGTTTCTACCTTCTTTATGTATAGGCAAGGATTTCAGTAATAATAGCAACAGTGAGAGTTTGAAAGGTAAATTACTGAATAGTGTCTAAGAAGGAAGGTTTAAGGGTCAGAACGGTTCACTGAGACTGGTTATATTCCCTGACTGCTGGGTGAGCTAGACAAAGTCACTTCTCGATAAACCTCAGGTTCCTCTGTGCCTAAAATAAGGCTAATGTTAGCACTGGTCTCACAGGGCTCCTCTAAGCATTGTATAAGATAACATAACATATTTTGCTTAGTACCTAGCTCTCAGAAAATATCCAGTAAATGTTACCACTTAAATTACCATTGCTATTTTCACTCCTTTGTATCATTATTCCATTTTCCCAAGCTGAAATGTTATCCAGTCATTTTATTTATTTTTCCTACCATAAAACATTTAAAGTGCCCCTTTCCCTCGTTTGGTTTTCTTTAGCATTTTTACAAGCCCAATTTAGTTTAAGTTTAAGCATTAGCCCTGACAACATCTTTCTGATGCCATGCAGAAGTCACTAATATTTACTGTTGGCTGTGTTTTATCCTTTATAAATTTGTGCAAATCTAAAACAGTGCTCATTGAGAGATCCCTGCAGCTCCACAAATCCCCCCTTGGACTTTATTGAATCCTGTTTGGGGTTTTTGCAACATGTGGGTCATAATTTCTTTTGGGAAAGCCTGCACCTTAAAGTGGATTTCTCCTTAAGAGATTTAGCCTGTGGATTTCCTCTGACCCTTTTGGAACCTGTACTTCTGAAGTCTTGTCCTCTGTGTCACAAACTCTGAAGGAACCTGAATGGAAGCCTGAGAGATGCAGACCCATCCATGATGGTCCCCAGTCTGGACTCATCTCTCTCTTGAGACAAGACTCAGTATCTGAATGCAGTCTCTAAATAGATCTCCAATGAAACAACAATGTAACGAGAAATAGATGTTTTCCTGGAGATTTGAGGGAAGGAAAAAAAATGGAAATATCCTACATCAAATAACACAACTTAATAACTTTGCTCATTAGACCATTATACATACACTACCTTAATATTATCCTCCAAATTCTTATTCTCTGCTGGCTGCTTTATCTCTTTTTCTTCTTTAAACCCAGTCTTTTCTTTTTAAAAAACAAAACAAAACAATTCTTTTCATGTTAGCCATACTACATTTAGCAAATCAAAGTTTGAGGGTTAGAAAAATAATGTCTATATATTGCCACTAAATAGGACTGTAGTTAATCCCAAATTTCTTTCTGCACTACTACTAAAGATGTGTCTTCTTGGTCAGATGTTGTCTTGGCAAACCAGCTCTTTCCCTGTTTTCTTTACAATTTCGACCACAAATGTCCTGTCAATAGCCATTTCCAGATGCTCTGCTTTTACTTGAATGAGAATTTCATGAGGTACTTACACAGCTGAAATTCTCATTTTACCTTAACATACCTCTGTGGTTTTTAATTCAGGTGTCATTTACATGCCATAAGATTTTCAGATGATAAGTTTATATTTTGATGAATGGATATCCAGACACAAGCATTTCTATCACTCCAGACACAAGCATTTCTATCACTCCAGAAACTTGCCTTCTGTTCCTTCCCTGTCGGTCCCATTCCACTTTCATCCCCAACCCCCACCAGAAGCCACCATTAATCTGGTATCTATTAATATAAACTTTGATTAGTTTGTACTCTTCTAGGATTTTATATAAATGGAATCATGTAATTATATCTTTTTGTGTTTCAGCATATTTCTGAATTGCATCCATGTTATATGGGTAAAGCAGTAGGTATAGTTTTATTTTAAAAAAATCCCCCAATTTTTAATTTCAAACAGATTGCTCCATTTTACAGATCTGCTAGCTGTGTATAAATATGAGGTTCTGGTACCAAAATTTGGTATGTTCAGTCTTTTTTACATTTCATGTTTTGCTGGGTTTGTGGTGGTATTTATGGTGGTTTTAATTTGCAATTGTTGAATGCTTTTTCGTACACTCACTGTATATGTCCTTTTGTAAAGATGGGATCTCTCACCCATTAGTGAAGGGTTATAATGGATTTTCAGTCTGGAATAGTAATGTACCTGTCCTCCAGTAGATGGTCTGGGCTTATCATTCTTTCCAAAGGTTACTTCTCTTCCTTCATCTTTTAAATTTTTTTTTGAGCCTCCTTTCAGCTATCCAACATATCTTTAGATTCATTGAGTTCTAAGTAGGTAACCATAGCCATGACTCTTATGGTGAAAATGTATGTGAATTCACTGTATTCTGAAAGTTTTACAAATTTAAATTATTTTACCTCTTTTTAATAAAAATTGGGTATTTTTAAAGATTATTATATGCTGTACCCTAGTTGAATGTACTCTAGAAGGAAGTAAATGGTGTTATTTACAATATCCTATTTAACTCATTCTGTTATATTTGTAGTTCATTTCATACAATAGTGTTAATGTATTATTTTATCCTGTTCCCAAATATTTATTTCTGTGTATTACTGAGCATTTCTCCCTCTGTGGTTTTTGTTCTGTTCTATCATTTGACATTCTGTCTTCTTTCATTCCATTTTACAGCTTTATATTCGTCTTTTTTTCTTTCCTTTCATTTTCAGCTCGAAGCATACCCTAAAATTATTCACTGAGTGTTAACCACTGTGTTAATATGCAGTCCCCGCTGTATGAACATCTTGCTGTTGATTGCAGGTCAGTAGGGTATGTGCATAGAATTATTTTCAAGTAATGCTAAATAGATTGCACTTAGTCATCCCCATTCTCCTAGCACAATATCTGAGAAATTCTTCAACTGATAATTTTTATATTGCAAAGACAGAGGAAGAAATGAGAGGATCTGCTATTCTCGATCTAAAGGAACACATTGATGAGGCAGTCAGGATGCAGTAGAGAGCCTGTGTAATACAGGTGCAAGTCTACTCACTGACCAGTGCTGCCAGGAGGCAGCCCTGTCCCAGTCTGCACTTGGTATAAAGAAGGTTAAGGAGCAGAAAAAAGAGGAGGATTTTCTCTTTTTTCTACCTGCAGTCATTTGAATTCCGATTATGAAATCCTGAACCCTCTGCTCTAAGCCCTGGAGTAGTTTGCCAGTCAATGGGCCATGATTTGGAGTTGTGAGTAAAAGGAGGGTTAGCGACTCCACCAAATGGCCCCTTGACTGATGGAAATAATACATTTCCTTTTATGATCCACTGTGGGATGCTCCAGGAAGCTCTGCATAGTAGAAATAGTGTTGCTGAAATATTGCTATTATAATAGCAATGTATTCTTTCAGCTTAAGAACTGTGTTTAAATGAAAGTATCTTGAGTGAGGATAGTACATTATATGGAATACCTCATATGTTAAGGATATGCTACTCTGAACTAGTGTCATGAGACATTCCATTTAATTTTTACTTTTTCTAATTAGTTTTTATTTATAAAAAAATGTTGTTATAAAAATTCATATGAAGAACATGTAGTACAAAATATTAAAAAATTTCCCTCAAGGCTGCCCCAGTAATCTCAGCCATAATTATGGTGAATGATTTTGTATATATGAGTATTTACAAAGGGCTGTCTGGAATAAATCCGGTCATAAATGCCTCTATTTTTTTATTTGCATAGCTGGATACTTTCCAGTCAGCCCTTATATATACAACACACATTCAAACATAGGTCTATGTAAATGTGCACTGAGAGTTTTTTTTCTTAATACAGTTGCATAATGTTCACAGTATGGATGATCTTAGTTAATTTAATCACTTCCCATTAAAAGGGTATTTAGGACTTTTTTCTTATGGCAAATAGTGTTGAGGAGAACATTTAGCCCTATATGTAGCTTTGTTCAAATGTCACTTGCCAATATTTTAGTAACATTCCTAGAAGGGAAATTGTTGGATTTATGCATTTCAGATTGTATAAATATTGTCAAAATTTCTTCCCAAAATTCTGTGCATTTTAAATTTCATTAATATTGTGCAAACATGCCAGTTTCTTTATATTCTTGCTAGTACTAAATATTTTCATTTGTTTTTAATTTTTGCTGACTAGAAGAGAGAATTGTAGTCTCACTGTTCAAGGTTTTTTTTTAATGACTATTAATGGGAATTTATTTATCCAATAAATATTTATCGAGCATTCACTATATGCTTGGAACTGTTTTGGACACTTGGAATATAGCCTTGAAGAAAGCAGTCAAATTCTTTACTGTGGTATTTACATTCTGATGGGAAGAGAGAGATTAACACATAATTTGACCCCAAAATATTATGTTTATTGGAGGGTGATAGGTGCAATGAAGAAAACTAAAGCAGGCTAAGAAAAGTGATAATAAGACATAAGTGAGACTATATACTGCTTTTAGGGAAGTCAGAAAAATTTGTTCTGAGGAAGGAAGAGAGACTTATGTTAAGGACAGGAGTGAGACTGTAGCTCTCTGGGAAAAGTGTTCCAAGCAGAGGGAAAGCGTGAAGTCCTAGGGCAATAGTGTGCTTGTATTGTTCCCCGATATATCCAGAAGGTTCTCAGACAGGAATGTGAGTAAGAGAAGGAAGGCAGGAAATGAATCCAAGAGTTAGCCTGGCCAGGACCAGATGAAGCAGAGGTGAGCTGGCCAAAGCAAACATTTGGGATTTAGCTTGAGGTGGGATGAGATGCCCTGTTTCTCTGAGTGTCGTCATAACTCAGTGGTAAACCAAGGGCTGAACCATGTGAGTAGTACACTTGTGTTGGTCAATAGAGAGCAGTAATGGTCTCTATAGAGAATGTATAGCAGTAATAAGAACAATCAGAAAAAAATGGAGAACAGATTAGTAGTTGCCTGGTTAGTCATTGAGGAAAGAGGATGGGAGTGGCTATGAAGGCATAGCACAAGAGACCTTGTGGTGATGAAGTGGTTTTGTATTTTGATTGTGTTTCTGGTCACACAAATCTATACAGACTAAATCATAGAATTATACACACACACACACACACACACACACACAAATAAATAAATAAATACATAAATACATAAATACATAAATATATGCATGTAAACCTGATGAAATTTAAATTAGCTCTGTAGATAGTACAAATACCTATTTCCTGGTTTCTATATTGAATTCTAGGGTACAAGAAGCTATCATGGAGAAAACTTGGTGAAAAGTACTCAGAACCTGCACAATTTTTGTAGCTTCCTGTGACTCTATAATTATCTCAAAATAAACAGTGCAAAGAGGTATCACAAAGAACCTGCAATTGTTAGCAATTTCAGTGATAAAATAGTCCTCCCCTGGGGCAGGTTACTCCCACTGCCCCACCACCCTTGGGACTCACTGCTACAGGTTCCGACCTTATGTTTCCTATTCTTCATTATCACCCTTGTCTGCTGAGCACTGGGGTAGATGCACTGAACTTTTAATATGGATCAACATACAGACATAGGTTTGGTTCAACTATTGCCAAACACTTTCTATAATACATATAGTGGGGTTTTTGCATATGACACTCCGTACTTTGATAAACAATACTCAAATAATATTATTTAACTGGAGAAATAAATGTCAGTGTTTTTAGTAACTTTCCAAAGTACACATAAGAAAGTCTGGGAAATTAAAGACAATATTTAAAACTTTGTTTATTATACTATCTTATAAATAGTTTTTATTTGATATTCATAAATTACCCAAACAATAATCATATATTGAATAGCGATGTTTATCTTTTATCATTTAAAATTTATTACTTTTATGTCTTTTTAAATTTTATTCCATTGGTTAGAAAATCTATTACAAAAGTAGGTCATAACATGTTAATTAATATCCCTGCCTTATTTCTGACTTAAATATTTGAAGTTTTCCATTTCTAAATGACATAATTGTGATTTACATTAGATGGCATTTATTAAATAAGAGAGTTTATTTCTTTATTTGTTTTGGGAATTGAGTACTTGATTATTTATGTTTGTGGAACATATATAAATAAATAGTATTTATGTTTACATATCATATAACATTATAGTTATACACACATATGTATGTATATACTTACTGAAATGAGGTTTTGAGTTGCCTCTCCCAATCTATTCTTGCATTAAGTTGCCTTAACAGATATCCTAATGTTCAACCATTTTTGCATTTTTAGGAAAAATACCTTGCTCTTTTAAGTTTTTCAAGTCTTAATGTTTTCATATGTAGCTACGTTAAATTTCAGTACCATGAACATAGTAGAAAAAGGAATATTTTTTGATGATTGTCATTTGCATTTTTATTTACTTGGAAACATTTATTTATAAGTGCTATTTTATTTTATAATTTTTCTCTCTGATGTTCTCTAGTATCAGGTTATAAAATCCAAAATGGGGATCTGGGACATGTGAGAGTGGAAATTTAGTATGTAATAAAAAGAATAGTAACTTCAGAGTGTTGAGAAGCCCAGGCTTGCTTGCCACCAAAGTGTGCGTAGTTGGGCAAAAGGCAGCAAGGAAGTCCTTTACACTTAGGGCCTTAAAACATTCTACATCACAAAAAAGAGAGGGTCCTGCAGACCAACTTCATGACTATGCCCAGTTTATTCCAGGCTGTTTCAGAATTACTCACCCTGACCCTGATCTTTTTTCTGGTCTCACGTACATTTGGCACCAGCCACATGGAACCCTAATTAAAACTTGTTTTATAATAACCTCTTGTTTTGTGTGTAAAACTAATTCCTCTGACCAAAGTATAAAGTGACTAAGATATGGGATTATGTGATCTCTTCTCTGGGACTCAGTGTCAGTTCCTAGAAAAATGGCTGGAGGTTAATGCTCTGCCTTGAGCAAGTAGGCCATGGAGTAAGAAGGGAGATTTAGTAGTTCACTATTATATTGCAATTTCTGCTCAGCATGTCTTATTTGACAGTGATTTGTGTTAAGTGGGTATTTTCTGCTTCCAGAATATTTTCTCTCTTAAAGAATGTATTTTTTTCTCTTCAAAATTACACTGCTCATTGCTAAGAGGTTACCAAAGGTAAGTGGCCCAGTGTGGACTCTTTCGTACTGCTCCTATTTAAATTTTTGGACCTTGGAATCATTAACAAATAAACTTAACATTCTGACCTTTAATGCATGTCTCTATTAACCTGGCTCTTAGTTCCATTAGACATTTTTTATTCTGTGTTTCAGTGTCTTATTTTTAGTATACTATGAGTATAATTATAGTTGACATTCAATATTATTTTTATATTAGTTTCAGGTTTACAGAAGTGAGTAGGCATTTATGTAATTTATGAAGTGATCCCATCTGACACCGTGCATACTTTTTACATTATTGATTATACTCTATAGTGTTTTTTACATCCCCATGACTATTTTGTGACTGCCCATTTGTACTACCTAATTCCTTCATACTTCTCACCCATCCCTCAACCCCCCTCCCATCTAGTTAACTATCAGTTTGTTCTCTGTATCTATGAGTCTGTTCCTGTTTAATTTGTTTGTTGTTCTGTTTCTTAGATTTCATATATAAATGAGATCAGATAGTATTTGTCTTTCTCAGTCTGACTTATCTCACTTAGCATAATAACCTCTAGGTAGGCTGACCAGACATCCCATTTTAAATGGGACAGAAAACAATGGTAATGTTTCAAATGGTATGTAAGGTCAGCCTATGGACACCTTGAATTTAGCGCTGTGAAACTAGGCTAACCATATATACCATTTGAAATAAGACAGTACCACGGTTTTCTGTCCTATTTAAAATGGGACATCTGGTCAGCCTACCTCCAGGTCCACCTATGTTGTTGCAAATGCTTAAGATTTTATTCTATTTTATGGCAGAGTAATACTCTATTATATACATGTATGACAATTTCTTTATCCAGTTGTCTATTGATCAGCATTTTGGTTGCCAGCCCATGGCTAGCTGGTTGAAGCTACAAAGCTATAGGTGGTTGACTGCTATCTATGATGGGCTTGGAGGCATGTTGGAGTGACCGCACTGTGAACTGAGGTAGCTGCCAACAGTATTGGGTCTGGGGCAGCTTGGCAAAAGGCCCAGGATCCCCTGTGCCTGTTGCCACCTGCTGGTGGCCCATAAGGCTCAGTTGTTAAAAGAGCCTCCTTAGGTGCATGAGCCAGGCTGGTTCACCCAGAGTTGAGAGTGGTTTTAGAGATATAGCACTAGGTGGGTGGGGTCCCAGAGAGTCATAAGGTGTAGCTGGTGGTTTTTACAATGTTAATATAGATTCAGTTCTTGCACCAGTGCCTGTCTTGTGACCACTTCTCAAAACTCCGTGAGAACACTACAGGCAGCCACTGCTCACCTCCAGCTCACAGATTCCCAAGAGCTATCCAAGAGCAGCTGAGAAACAAGTTGTTGTATAGTGTCCACACTAAAAGTTCCCTAGGCAACCACAGGCTATCCACTGCTATAAAAACTTTCTGTGGCTTATGTGGTGGGGCCGCCTCCTCAAGTGTTGAGAATGTCCCAGCAATCTACTACTGGTACACAGGGCAGAAACCCAAGGCATCACCAAGGTAGTTCACATGCATAGATTTTATCAGACAAATGGATGTCAGATGTGGCCCTTGGGGGAGACTTCAACATAGAAAAAATGGCACCTTCCCATAGGCTACATGTGAGGCAGGTTCTACACAGAGATAATGGCTGCTGTCCCTCCAAACCTTGCTCCAAAGCCACACAACCCAGATTTTCTCCATATGTCTCTGGCACCTCTTGAGTTTCTGCCCCTCCATTGGAAATTAAGTGAGTGTTTATAAGTAAGTGAGTCTCTGTGCATTTCCTTTAAGAAGGCATCTGGGTTTTGAGCTACCTTCTGTCTCCCTGGGATAGCAGACAGAGTCCTTGCTGATTTTTACTTCCAGATGTTGTGAAAACTCCTCTTCCCAGCACAGGTCTTCTGGCTGGGGAGCTCAGTGAGGCTAGGAACTCTCCCTCTTCCAGGAAGATCTTCACCACTGAGGTGTCCCTCCTGGTGTTCAAACAATCACTGCAAATTTGGGGTCAGCCCATTTCATATCTCCACTCCTCTTACCAGTCTCTATGTGGCCTCTTCTTTATATCCTTAGTTATAGGGATTTTGTTCAGCTAGTCTTCAGATGATCTTGATGTTGGTTGTTCTTTAATTCATTTGTAATTTTGGTGTGATCCTGGGATGCAGTAGGCATAGTGTTTACCTAACCTGCCATCTGTGACTTATCACTCCCAAAGGGCACTTTGAAACTGAACTGACTCTGCAGGTACTTCCTTTTTTAAAATTTATTTATCGGGGTGACATTGGTTAGTAAAAATTACATAGGTCCAATGTGTACAACTCTACATTACATCTTCTATGTGTTGTATTATGTGTTCATCACCCAGAGTCAGTTCTCTTTTCATCACCATATATTTGTGTCCCGGTCCTTTTCCCCCTACCCCTCCCTCATTACCCTCAGGTAACTACTAAATTATTGACTGTGTCCATGAGTTTTGTTTCTTCGTTGCTTTTGATTCTATGTTAACAATCAAACTAAGTTTCTCCATCCCTTTCCCTTATTTTACTCACTCTCCCATCCCTCCTCCCATCTTAAAGAAGTCCCTCTAACATTCTTTGTAGTACTGGTTAGATGATGATATATTTCTTTAACTTTTCCTTACCTGAGAAGCTCTTTATCTGTCCTTCAATTTTGAATGCTAGCCTTGCTGGATACGTTATTCTTGGTTGTAGATCCTTGGTTTTCATCATGTTGAATATTTTCTGCCAATCCCTTCTGGCCTGTAGTTTCTGGTGAGAAATCAGCTGAGAATGGGATGAGTGTCTCTTTATAAGTTACTACTTGCATTTCTCTTGCTGTTTTTAGAATTTTCTCTTATTCTTTAATTTTAGCCATTTTAATTATGATGTGTCTTGGTGTGTTCTTATTTGAGATCATCTTGTTTGGGATTCTCTGTGCATCCTGGACTTATATGTCTATTTCCTTCACCAGATTAGGAAAATTTTCATTTGTTACTTCTTCAAATAATTTCTTGATCCCTTGCTTTTCCTCTGTCCACCTTCTGGAACACCTATCATTCTGATATTCTTCTGCTTAAAATTGTCCCTGAGGAATCTCAAACCATCCTCATTTTTCTGGATTCTCATATCTATCTGTTCTAAATGGGCATTTTCTGTTGACTTTTCCTGCAAATCACTGCTGTGCACTTCTATTTTATCTAGTTCAGTGACTTTTATTCCATTCTTCATTTCAGTTAATGTAATCATTATCTGTCTCTGGTCCTTTATAATGGTCTATAAGTCGTCTTTAAAGCTTGCTGTCTCTCTGTTGAAATTATCATTCAATTCCTTAAGCATTTTATAATCATTGTTTTGAGCTCTGTTTCTGATGGGTCATCTGTCCCCATCTCTTTAATTCTCTGGTTTTTCATTTTTTGTAGCCTCTCTGGACCCTCCCAGCTGTAGTTTCTTTAGTGTTCGCTGCTGGTATTGGGCAGGCAGAAGTCTGTGGGGGAGGGGCATTTATGGCTTTGTTTTCTTCCTGTACAGGGAATTTGGGCATAATTGTGCTTTTCTATTCTCATTTTGCCCCATGCACAAATTCTTTCCTGAGGCTTGGGTCAGTCCTCTTTGCTGGTCTTTCAGATCATCCTGATTTGGGGCTGAAAAACCTGCTCACAGCCCCCTCTCACCTTCTCCTTCCCTGCAGGAGAGTTCGTGCTGAGACTCCTCACTACCCAGTCACTCCACCTCCTCTGGGAACCCAAGTAAAGTCCAGTTGCTGAGTTTTGGAAACCAGTTTGCACCTCCTGGGAACAAAATGAGGTGTATGTGGTATCTCATGCGGTGACTGTGGGCCCCTTTCCTCTGTCCTGCAGACCAAGGGAGACCCGGAGCATTGTCCCACCGCCTTCTTTCTCCTCTCTTCCCCAGAGGTAGAGTTTCAAGCAGGGACCTGCACACAACTGCATTCCTGTTCTTCTTTTTATTTCTCCTTTGTTTAACCCTCTGCCCACCTTCAGGTACCTTAATGGGACAAGTGGGTTTCTTAGTTGTGATTGTGCATTGTGTAGAAGGTCCTTGGTTGAGGTATAGGTGTTTTATTAGTTGTAATCTCCAGAGGAGTTTTTGGAGGTCCTTCTCACATCGCCATTTTGTTGCGTCTGCAGGTACCTCTTACTGTTTACTATCATACATGAGTAAGGCCAGAGGCAGCATAAATTGCATCATTTTGTGAATTAGAAAACATCTTCTCCTCTGAGGAGGAGTATTAGAAATAATCCTGAATATGAACCAGAGGGTGTAGTTTGGCAAGAGAAGCTGAGCTGGTTTGCAGCCTTATTACCCATTGGCAAGGTAACCTTTTGCAAGTTCAACCTGTACAACCCTATGTAGAACCTGTACATCAGGATTCTTCAGGTTTCTTCCTACTCTTTCAAATCTTCAATAAACGTTCTGTACCTAATTCCTTTGTTTTTAATTTAGTATCTGTGTTAGAATTGAAACTCATATAACCACATTAATTCATCTATGTATTTATTCCAAATTTGTTAAATGCTTGCTATCCACTTGTCAGTATTAGAGGGGCTGGACAGCTAGAGTGGTTGTTCCTAAGGAATTTGTATCATAATGAGGATTTAACTCAATGTGGTGGTGTTATTTAAATATCTACACTGCCTTTCATCTTAGATGGAATGTTTCTTTCAAACTGCTTATTGGAAAAAACGTCCTGTATATATTCTTTTCTTGGCAGTAGGTACTTTACTAGATAAAAACATGCTAATAATGACTCTCAGGTAGAAGCAAATGAGTCAATCCTAACAACGGATAGGGTTTTGCAACCTAATTTAGAAGGAAAAGAAATACCCATTTCATAGAGAAGAACATCATCATCTGCAGAATAAAATGTGCCCTGAATGAGTATTAAGTATAGGTGTGATTAGTGTGTATGATAGGATTAATCAAGATTTTTTTTTCTTTTCAACTAGAGGTAACATAAATGAGTGAACTAAGTATCAGGACAGGGAATTCCAGTTTGATACTTAAAGTAACAATTGATTTTTGGGCTAGACATATAACCACTTTTATTTGTAGAAACAGAATATTGTAAAAGATATCATTAAGATCTCTTTCAATCCAAGATTCCATGATGGAGCATTATCTCTGAAAGAAAAGGATATTCAAAGTAGACTGCCAGTTTCCTTAAGTTTTGTCTGGTTACTCTTTGAGACATAAAACTTCCTCAGACCACACAAGTCTCAACTCAGAAGAGGATTGAGAAATGTCTTTTCTCTAAAAATATAGCAGTCTGTTTTTATCAGTATAAATATAACTTAATAAAATAACTATGGGTGAAATTTGTCTCATACAATTAGTTGACAATCAACATTAAGTAGATAGAACTAATTGGTTAGAGCATGGTGGCCTGCACGATGTGGTCCTGTCTTTGTTCTCACTATAAGAAATATGTCAGAACTGAAATAAAAGCAATGCCATCTGTCAAAAAAAAAAAAAAAAAAAAAGAAAAGAAAAAAAGAAAGATAGAAAAGAAAAGAAAGAAGTCAGAGAGTAGAAATGGCATTGTTAGAAGTCTGTGTTCTGTTTGGATTCTGTTGGGCCATATTGGAGGCCAGGTAGTTCTAGACAGGAAACACTGGTGGTCCTCACATAAGATGCTTCATCATTATCTGTAACACCTTTAGGGAGGTCCTGAAGGCTCCTTGACTTTTGTGCCAAGTTGAGTTCTCTATTTTAAGATCTTGAGCTGCTAGAGGTTTGAAAATTATCTGAACCATGATGACTACTATTCATTCAGGGTCCTCCTGTAAAAAAAAAATCATAATTATGATAAACATGCTTTATCTATGAGCTTCAAGTATGGGTTGAACAAAACCATATTTGTTAGGGCACCTCAGGTAAGAAAGTATAAATGTTAAAAAAAATAAAATGATTATAGTTGTATCTCTTTATATGTTATAAACATCCATTATTACTTTAAAAGATTCTATTCACCTGACCTTTTAAAAATGGGTAATAACACTCTCAGAATTAATGTTTATTTCCATTTAATAACCTATAAATGTATCTGTTTTGCTTTTAATATAAAATCATATGAACACATAATAAAATTAAATAATTGTCATTATCTTATTATTTTTTGTTTTTTTTTCTCTCAAATTAAGACTTCATAAAAGACAATTACACCATTTTAAAATGTATTATTGTCCTCTTGATTTTATAACTTATTTTGGTCTGATGATGTATATAAATCTAAAAAATTAGAGTATGCAACTCATTAAGACAGCTTTTTAAGAACATGACTGTTACTTAAGCAAAAGAAAAGTTCACAACATTCTACAGCTTGTCAGCTATTTTAAATTGTCCATATTTTCTACATGCGTCCAAATTCTACCAGAAAATAACATCTCTTATTGGTTAATGTATTATCTCCTACTTACTACTATGAAAATAAAAGCATATAAATTTCAACTTCACGTAAACACAGGTATTAAGAAGCATGGGGTTAAATTAAGAAAACGGATTTCAGCCTACATGAAATGAGCAATTAATCGAAGAATTTCAGAGCCTTGAGCTAGAAGGGTCTGATGTGGTGATGAAGAGGGAAAAGCAAACACACATTGGCTGAGTTCAAGACCTGCTTCTGGCATTTACTACTTACAGATGCTTGTGCTGATTTCTAAAACTTCAATTGTCTCATTGGAAGCTGGAGATACTCTTAGTACTTAACTCATAGAATTGTTTTGCTAATGAAATCAGAATATACTGGTTGTAAGTTGTTTAACCCACAATTTGAGCTCACTGTGTGTTCTAGTCAACGCATTTCCAATAAGAATATATTGCCCCCAAGGGGACAAAAATTGGTTCCTGGAGTGAAAAAAAAATCTTGCACTTTTTATATATACACCACGTATACACATGTACACACACAGTATATTTGTGTTGTGAAAATGTCATAGGGAAGGAAGGGACAATTAGGGAAAAAATGTTTACAAAGGCTCCTTAGGGAGGAGATAATGTAACAAAAGTGAGAAATATTGGATAGTCTATTTTTACAGAAGCTCAATTGCTAAGAGATTTGCCTAATTCACATTGGTAGTGGTAGGCTCTGAGTTTAATGGCTTTTTAATGATAGTATTTTGCCATTGGGTTTTCAAAATCATACTCCATAAATTATTCATAAGACTGAGTCCCCAACCTGTTAATCATAAAGATTTTTTAACATAAATTCTTACTGTACTCTTTGCTACTCCCTTCCCAATTCTAACACAATGCTTCCACGTTGGGTATACATTATACCCCATTGGTGTAGCCAATGCTACTAATTTATAACATTGGCCTTGCTGTAGTGAAAGCCAATACAGTGTAGGACTTGTAATGTATATGTAGGCCTGGGAGTAAGGAGCTTACATCTAGTTTTGCAAGGCAGATGTTTTGGTTTGTAATTTATATTTTATTTCTAAAAATTCATATTGCAGCTCCTTATGCAATAGAATAAACTATTCTACATTTAAAAAATTATTATGCAGTATCTCATCCCTGTCACTACTCAGGGACCTAGTGAATCTCGTGAGCTTTCCTTTGAAGTTGAATTAACTTGTTCAGTTTAAAATGATTTGCAAATTTAAAGTAGCATATGCTAACAAGGATATCAAGTACAGTGAGGCCTTCATTTTTTCCTTCCTTTAAAATCAGGGTGGTGTGCATATTCATTTTAGGGACAAATAATTATTTCTTGGCCCTCTAAAATAATCACCGTATTGTTTTAAAATTTATTTTTTAATTACCTTTGACATACAATATTATATTTCAAGTATGCAGCATAGTGATTACAAATTTATATACTTTACAAAGTGATCCACCTGACACCTACATAGTTATTACATATTTCCTATGTTGTACTTTATATCCATGACTATTTTGCCTAGTGGGTATTATTCTAAGCCAAGTAAGTCAGACAGGGAAAGACAAATACCATATGATTTCACTTATATATGGAATCTAAAAACAAAATAGATGAACAAGCAAATAGGAACAAACTCACAAAGACAGCAAACAAATTGGTGGTCACTAGATGGGAGAGGGTTGTGGGGATGGGTGAAAAAAAGTGAATGGGAATAAGTACTTATTTTCCCATTTGGTTTTTGGTCCTTTAGAAAGACCTTTAAACTTCAGGTTTAGCAATACTGTTATGAGAGAGCTAGGGTCCCTTAGAGAATATGGATTTCCCCTTCTTGTTACTGTTATTAAAAATTTCCAGGGAGTTCCCTGGTGGTGTAGTGGCTTAAGGCTTTGGCGCTTGCGCTGTCAGTGCTGCTGCAGCCTGGGTTCGATTCCCAGCCAGGGAGCTACCCACATACAAAAAAAAAAAAAAAAAAAAAAAAAAAAAAAAAAAAAAAAAAAAAAAAAAAAAAAAAAAAAAAAAAAAAAAAAAAAAATTTCCAGTTATTCTCAGGTTAGGCTGACCAGGTATACTATTTTAAATGGGACAGAAAACAATGGTATTGTCTCGAATCCGACAGTATGCACGGTCAGCCTACTGACACCTTAAATTTAGCCATACAAACAATGACAAGAGCTAAATGAGAGTGAGGCTGTGAGACTAGGCTGATCAGGTGTACCATTTAAAATGAAACAATATCGTTCTTTTCTGTCCCATTTAAAATGGTACATCTGGTCAGCCTATCCCAGGTTGAGAGACACACCTTCCAAATCAACACAGATAAGGATCTGACTTGCTTCCTTCTGGTGGACTAATAGGGCATCCTGTGACCAGTACTGGCTTCTGAGAGACCTGGCTCTGCTGTTTGCTGCCTCCTTCTTACCTTTCTTACCAGATCTTCCTGTTCCCTTTTCCTCCTCTGAGACAACCTTATCTCCACAAAGTTTTTTTGTATTTTTAAAAACACCTTTCCTTCCAATTCTTGTTCAGTGAACTTTGGAACATTGTACTGTCACCTCTGTTCTTCCTCGGTTGATGAGTTGGATGGGGTTGCTAAAGAGACAGAATTGTCTTAGTGATACTACGTGTGTGTATACCCAGTGGAAGGTGAGGTTTGCACGCACTTATCTCTCTTCCCCAGTTTCAAAGCTGCCTTCATGGTTTCTTTGGTCATCCTTTGATCTTTAAGGAAATTTTAAAGGGAAGGAGGTGCACTTTGTGAATTCATAATTCCTCATCAATGGCCCTATACCTAAATTAAGATGAAAATAATCATTATAATTTAATTTAATCTGCTCCCTCAAACCATTAGCAATAATCAACATGCCTTTCAGATTCACATAAAAAAAAACCCTCACCTAGCTTGTTATCTTCCTTTAACAACACTTAACCTTTCTTGAGGTTTGACTTTACTGTTGATACTTGAAACCTGTTTTTTTCCATTTGATCTTAGTTCAAACTTTTTTTGGAAATGGACATAATGTCCACTTATTTGTTTTTCTTATCAATTATTAGTATTACAGTAGATATTTTTCATAATTTTTATTACAAATACAAACTCATAGTACAGTGTAGTGTTAAAGAATATGGGCTTTTAAGAACCCTGGTCCAGTATTCATCACTTATTAGCTTTGTTTTATTAAGCATAGTTTATCAGTCTATAAAATGGGAATGATGATTATACTTACCTTGGAGTGATTGTGATGAATAAATGAGAAATTATATTTAAGTGCTTAACACAGTGACTAGACCCAAGAGGGTTATCAGTATGTATTAGCCCTTTATTACTAACATTAATCAGTGAGGTAGGCACTTGTGTTCATTCCCAGGAAAACTGGCTCTCATTTAGCTCTTTGTTTGTCATTGTTTGTATGGGAAAATGAATTCCAGGTTGTGAAGTGCTGTAGTATGGAGCTAACTCTTAATGTTAAAACTCTTTGAAAAGCTGTATTTCCCTGACGTTGTGTATTCTGCTGTTGACATCTCTGGAGATAACTTTCTCACTTGCTTCTCTGCCTTTTCACTTTTTCTCTTTGCCTGATTTTCACTTATTTTCTTTCCATTCTCTCATCAATAGTGGTGTTTTTAACTCCGTAAATTGTAAAAGATTCCATTAGGTCAGCTATTGTTCTTTTCATCTTCTCCGTACCCTCCTTTTGGCTCTTAGCTAGAAGTGTGAAAAACAATCAGAAATTTTCAAAATCAGAGCAGAGGAGAGAACATATGGTGATAGAAATATATAAATATGGAGCTGAGGCTACTATATTCCTCTCTGATTATGTAATTATTGGATGCTGGTTCTGATTCTTTTCTTTTTTTTTTTTTTTTTTTTTTTTTTTTTTTTTTTTTTTTTTTTTTTTTTTTTTTTTTTTTTTTTTTTTTTTTTTTTGTTTTTTTGTTTTTTTGTTTTGATTTGTTGTGTTGTTTTTTGCTTTTTGGTATGTGGGTAGCTCCCTGGCTGGGAATCGAACCCAGGCCGCAGCGCTGACAGGGCCAGCGCTGAAGCCTTAAGCCACTACACCATTAGGGACCTCCCTTTTCTAAAAGTGTATACATACTTCATTTATTTTGTCTTCATTTTTATTCAGAATATTGTTTTCCATCTTTGCCTATAGTGTTATTACTCTGTCGCATTAAGAAAATCACTAGGTGGTAGGCATTTCTTAAGTGGTTATATAAAATAAATGAAATTTGGAAAACTTTTTAACATGTGGCCAAATTTCACATTATCATTTCTAATTGCAGGAATTATTTTTAGATATTAAATTTGCTGTACATACACACACATCCTCCTGTCAAATTGTATTGCACAGTACTTTGCCAAGAGAGTCTCAAAATAGCTAAAATTAAGCTTTATTAGGTGTAATTGGGTGAGATGTGATTTAATTCTTTAAACTGCCTATGAGTGCTAGAAGACAGATTTGGTTGTATTTTATCCACTAAGCTAAAAGAATGATACATTTTTTTATAAATCCCCGTGGCGAGAGGCAATTGAAATATTACTCATACACAAAACTTTTTGACGGAAAACAGCTTTCTGGTTAAAATTGTAATATTATCTATCTTAGCCCTTCAACCACTTGACTTCTTCAGTCTGTAGAAGAGGCCTATTTATTGTATTATAGTAGTGAGGTGGATTGAATTTCTGCCAAGTCAGTATACTCCCTAAATGAATATGTCAGAGGCAATATTGTTTCTCAGAAATCATTTAGAAAGCAGCATTTTTACATAAGTAGACTCTTTCATTAGTTTTGAATTAAATCTCAGCAATCACTGCTTTTATTATGGTTATTTCCTTGACAGCCTGTGGAATACAGGGGTCCTGAGTTTTGATTGGGAATTCCCTTTGGGGTTTATAGTACCCGCCTTGGATTTGCAAAGTTGAAATGAATATAACTTATTTGTGCAGGTTGATGCCATTCTGGAAATCAAATCTCTTATTAAAATCAACTGAAGGTAGAATGTGTTATTTGTAGGAGCACTAAGGGCCCATAAAATAGGAAACAGCCAAAATAATCCAGGTGTTAAGAGCTCCGAGAAAGTAGCATTGCCTTTACTTTCTTTTCATCTCTACTTTTTTGAAAACACTAGAAAAGAATCAACATCTGGTGACTAATTTCTTGACCATCTTCAAGATCTTTCTTTCATTCCAGAGGGAAAGATGAACTTCATTATGCTACAGCAGAATGACCTCAAACGCCTTCTGAATTTGGAAAGGCTGATGATTTTTCAACCAATGACAGTTGTATTTAAAACTAAGAAAATGCCATTTATTCTTGTGAAAAACCTTTCTTCTTTAAGCAAATAACTCATTTTTTATAAACTAGAGAGGGATGTCTCTAGTTTTAGTAATTATAATTAAACATTAATTAGAATTAAACATTAATTAGAATTAATTAAATGTTATTATGCAATTTTAGTTTAAGTTTTTTTGAGAAGTTAAAAGACATTTGAAATTTATATGTTACAATATGGCCATCAGTAAAAGTGGGGGTAATGTATTATTATTGAGTCTTTGTCAATTTATTTCTATATTGAATCAAATAGGTTTGAATTACAGCTTGATTTAGTTTCAAAGAATAAAATGTGAAGGAACTCATTTTTCTTTACAATGGCAGTCACATGCTAATGATCACAACAGGCATTTTTCTTCTTAATTAGGATTCATTTTGATTTAATTGGTATGCTCATCTGAAATCACCTTGAGATTAAGAAAAATCGTGAAATTTGTACATTTCTAGAATTAAGAAGTGTTTTTTATAAACATTAAACATATCATCTACCAGCATATTTTTTCTCCATGGTAATTAGTATTTTGTTCATAGACTAATTCATTATTTAAGGCAACTTTGCAATCAGTAGCAGACTTCCACATTCCTTGTAAAGTAGGTCAATTTAATAATTTCTTACTGCAAATGAAAAATTCCAGGTTAGGTACTAGAATATCTAAAGTATTAATTACTATTGCATATGTGCAATCACTTATAATACATTAGTATAGTCCCTAGAATTTAGAAAGCTATCACTGTGCCGTTATCTTAATTTATCCAAGTTGTAAGTTATTTTGGCTCTTTAACACTTTGTGGCCATGAGAAGTCTCTGTAGAAGCTGACATATCTGCCTCCAAAAGATAAGTAGCCTGTAAGACCTTGGGTAATTGCTTATCTAGTCAGTCAATTGGTCAGTATATGATGGCCAGCAGGCCTCAAGGTGACATGATCTAAAAGGCAGCCAGAATAAGTGGGACAAGCACAGCTTTGCACCGAATAGAGCAAGGATTCGTTGCATAAGAGAAGACAGAGTTAGTAAATAGAAATAAAGTTATTTCAGTCCATACATGCAGAGAAAAATGTGAGGTGAGTAGAAAATCAGCAGTTCTTCCTACATACATCACGGCTAGAGTTTGGCCAAGAAGAAGTAAGGTTTCCATAAAGAATAAATTGCTCAGACCATCCAATTCCAGATGGCCCAGGTCATGTCCCAACCCCAGCCACTCCCCAAAATAATTTGATTACAACATTAATAGCCACAAATAAAATAAGTAAATAGTTATTTAAAGTGGAGCAAATTTTGGTCTCACTCCCTCTTACTTGGGGAGGGAGGTCTGGGAAGGGGTTTGGAGTATCTGTGAAGGAGAGAAAGGATTAAGATTTTGTTTGAAGGGTTACATTGAGCCTGCAACCTTCCCGGGTAGGTACCTTGGGTCTGTTTTGTCATTGTTTGCCTTCAGTTGTGGTCCCTTTGATTCACATAGCAAATATACTTGATATAAATAACCTCATATGTCCTATCCGATGCCTTCATTCCATGAAAGCAAAATTAAGTGGGACAGGAGAAGGTAAATCAACCACCTGGGACAAGACTCAGGTCTTGCTCTGCCCTGGGTTTGCGGGGTGAACTTGGAGAAAGCACATAAGGTTTTTAGAGCTCAGATTTTTAGTAACATTGATGAATTAAACTAAATCAATTAGTTCTAAAGCTCCTTCCTAGCTCTGTCAATAGGCCTAGAAATACCTTGTGTTCACTCTTCTCAGGGAGATGACTACCTATATCGTTGGAAGCTGGTAATGCTTTGTGATTTACTCCTGATTTATTTGTAGGGCGAATGCAGCCCAGGGGTCTGAGATACAGGGAGGTTGGCCCAAGCACATTGACTCAATGCTTAAATAAAGCATCTTAGACATGCTGCTTGGGTCTGGAAGAATGTATTGATATGGGTAAAGATCTACTATCTGTCAAAGCAGCAGGTGCTGAAGAGCCATGCATGCTATGACAAATGGCCTCAATGCCACCCCTGGGCCTCCAATTATATCACTTAGTAGTCCAGGAAGAAACCCCTCCTGGTTCTTCTCTAGCATACCATATCTCTTCCTCCTACTTTTACATTTTAGGAGTATCATTAGCCCTAATGTCTAACAGTGAACCGATCGACAGTTAAGTATTGATCAAAGGAGACTGTAAAGGACTTAACCCTTTACCTCCCAATAATCCTCAACAGCCTTCCAAAATAAGCCAAATGAACATAACATCTGTAAGAATAATGTCCCTGACAAACACTGCTTCAGACTAAGTTTCCCAGTCTCTCTTTCTAATTGCACTGCCACCCGAAGCCTACACAGACAATCGGAGCTTCTGGGGAGATTTAATGCAAGTCCACTGTGTGCTTACTCATTGAACTGGTGGATCGACTAGTTTCAACTACAAGGCCCAAACCCAAGTACAAAGGTTGTAGTAGCAAGTGTCTGTTGGTGATTGGAGCCAAGAGATTTTAAGTATTGTCTCAGCATTGATCATCAGACACTTAAAGTCTGTCTGGTGTTGCAGACAGCCATGACAAAGGACAAAGAAGTAGCTGGAACAGCTTTCCAGGCCTGTTGTGGGAGTTAAAGGACTCATGTATGATTAGTATCAACTCACATTGGAATCTGGGCTCCATGAGGGAAGGGGCCTTGTCTCTTTTACTCACTCTTCTGGTTCAGCACCTAACACAGTGTTAACACACAGTAGGCACTTACCAGTACAGGTTGAATGACCAATGATGAGGCCACTTAGTGCAGTGGTTAAGGGACAGATGCCTAGATGCAAATCCCAGCTTGACTGCTCACTAATGGAAATGCGGGGAAGGGAGTAAATGCTTCTGTGTCACAATTTCCTCTTTTTAAAAGTAATCATCATAATAATAAATCTCTTAAGAGGAAGTTATATAAGTTAAATGAATTGAGCCTGGCATGCACTATATGTATTTATTAAATAATTAGATTAATTAATTTACATGCCCTACTTTTTCACCTTTACTGAGGTTTTACTGTTGGAACTAAAGGTTGAGTCTGTGAGAAGACATTCTAACAAGCATGGATCTGGACACAAAGATACTTTTACCTTAAAATCTCAAGCTATGCAACTTTCTAATTGTATATTGCTCTGAAGCATTTCTTTCCATCGATTGTGTTAATATGCACTTGACTTACCCTTCTTGACTTAGAGCTCATTGAAAGCAGACACACCCTCCAAGAGGGCCTGATTGAGAGTGGGTACTCAGGGATTTTGGAATGCGTGCATAGTTTACTCAGTGAATGGCTGTCTTGTGTGTCTTCTCTTGCTCACTCCTGGGGAAGGAGTCACAAACCTCTTCCCCACCTCACAGGTTCTTCTTTACCCATAATTCATCAGTGTCACGTGTCCATCCCCAGTCCCAGGTACTCCAGCCTCATCCCACTGCTACCATCGCCAGCACAGTCTCTATTTAATCAGAACCTCTCTTCAGTCTCCCTTTTGCTTCCCCCCGATATCTGTTCTCTCTTCTTTCCCTGTCTTCTCCACTTGGCTTGCAGCCTTTGTCATTTACATTGGCAGTCTTGCTTTACCTCTGTCTTTTGTTTATCAGGTCAAATCCTTTTAGTAAACTGTAAAAGAATTAATTGCAAACAAAATATTATTTTCCTTTGCAACCTTTTATTTTCCCACTCACCCTCATAATCACCTCAAGCCCCCCATTGTTCATTAGAAACCCCTTTTGCCCCTGGGTTACAACTTCTTCATGACAGTAATTTGTTATTTTGCTGTTGTTTTGGATTATGTTCAAGGTTCTGCTGGTTAGAGCAGTGATTTATTGCCAACTTTACCCAATTAACTCACATCTCACATAAAGAGTGAGGAAGCAAAGTAGATGGTGTGATTCATCACCCAATCTTCTCACGCCAGCTTCGGCCTTTGAAGCATTTCTAATCTTCTTAACTGGATGGAGATGACATGCAGGAAATATTTAGATAATAGTACATATCACTCCATAAGGTAAAACCATTTGAACTGAAACCATTTGCTCACAAACTCTGAATTGCTCCAAAACCTTCTTAGCATGGGATCATTCTGTGCAAGTCTAGTTATGCATTTGGCTGTTCTTATATTGTGTCATTTTTGAGTATTTCTGTCCTAGTTTCTTTTATGTTTTAAACTCCACAAGGATCATCAGGACCTCATCTTCTCCTTCATCTGTGTATTTTCATGGTGTGCAGAACGAGTCTGCACAGAGGGGGCACTTGCTGAATGCCTCTGACACAGATGGTTACTGCACCCCTAAGTGACCTGGTTCTGGGCGTGCTGTGGTATAGGTGCACACCAAAAGTGCTGGAAGGCTCCTAGTGTGGTGTCCCCCGTGCCCCCTTAGACACTCCTAGTGCCTTTGGGTATCCTCACTAATGAAACTGACTTCCAGGGACTAATTCTGCAGTCACGGGTTCTGATTATCCTTCGTATTCTAAGAACCATTTTTCTTCTGCGTCTTTCTGAGCTCCACCCCTCAGGGGAGTAACAGCAGTAGATTGGTTATGCTAAACACCCCACCTCAGGGGTTCAATTTTGATTTTTTTCATGGCAACCCAGTCATTTATATAGTCAAGATAGACTCATCTTGAAACTTCACAAAGCCATTTAATTTTTTAAATCATAACTCTAGATAATTTGTATCTATATTTCTAGTCCTCTCTTGGATTCCTAGGGAATATTCTGTGAAGCAAGAAACTCAAGTGCATGCCCTTTTTGGCTGCTTTCTCTCTCTCATTTTTTTTTTTTTGCCTTTTCTTACTCAAAATGCAAACAAAGTACAGCTAAACAGTGAGTATTAGAGAATGTTTGTGTTTTGTTTGCATACACACTTTTTAACCATAAAGCTGATGTAGCAAGGCAAGCACACAGAGGCAGGAGCAATTCCAGGAATGTCCAGACAGTGTGACATGGGACATACTTTTCTTCTTTTCTTTTTGTCCTTCAGTCTCTAGACCTGTGGAAAAGACATTATGTTTGGGACCTGCCCCTGCAGCTTCTCAGCTCTGCAATATCCCTTGCTCTACAGACTGTATAGTATCTTCCTGGTCATCCTGGGGCCTGTGCCTCCATGAAAACTGCCACGATCCTCAGGGGAGGAAAGGTAAGTGCCTTGTTTGTGTGTGCTTCATTTACTTCTAGTGTGCATACATATGTTATGTACACTAAGTAGCTGATTAAACCTGCTTAAGACAATATTTGTTTGCAAAATTTAGATAACCAGCTCAAGCCTGACAGTATTCAGTTATTAGTGAGGCCTTTGGGGACATTTCTGTGGAACACAGACTCTGACCTTAACTGACCTTCCAATTAGACTCATAGCTGGTGAAGTGACTATTACTTTAAAAATGGTATAACTTAATGTTTTGTGTAGGTAATGGTTTACTGAGGAAATTAGACAAGATTGCTATCATTGCATCAGAAATCAACAGTTTTGCATACCTGCTTGTTTTCAAATTTCTACATGCTGAATTTGATCTTATATTTTGTATTTTCATGAATGGCATTTGTGTATATGTTGTTTACTTTCAGATGTTGTCCTCACGCTTAAAGTGAAATCTTTAAACTTTATGTGCTTGTTTAATTTTATAGGCTTGTTTTCTTTCATTTGCTGTTAATATACCTATCTTCATCTTCAAAAGTGTATCTCTGGTGACATCTTGACTTTTCTTTCATTGGTCCTTCAGCTTATATTGTTATTATATTCTCTTAAATGGCAGTACTGAGAAGAAATATTCCCTTTTCTAAGAGAAATGCAATCCAAAGATATTCCAGAAGTTGGGTTGTATTTGCTAAGCACTTATCCTAGTTATCACCTGCAAAGAAAGAATACATGGGCAAGTCCTTGATTTTCTAAAACTGGTGCTCTCAGCTGATTTTTGGGTCCACTTGAGAACCAACATTTCAGCAGGCCCTGCAGTACACAAGTGCACTTAAAGTGCATGCCTAGGTTTACATACTGTGGCCCTGAGCTTTTCCCTTTAGTCTGACTCTTGTTTTAAGGCAGAAGGGAAGAGTGTGTGTTGAGTCTAAAGCAAGAAGAAGCTAACGTTAATTCTTTTATCAAACAATAGAAGTCAGGATCTCAGTGGAACCTGGGATGGATGGGAGGCTAGTGCTACTTCCTCACTGGACGTGTAACCAGAATATCCCCCAACCTCTTCAGCTTATGAATGCAAATAATTCCTCATTAACACTACCACACACAATCTGTGGTCTTGTGGTTCACATGTGTATAATTGGACCTTGTAAGTCTCTTGTCATTACATATGTAATTACAAAGTAAGTTATATCAGCCCTCTTGTGTTCAACCTGTGACGCTCTGTTTTAAGGACTCTGTCTAGAAAATGCTTGAGGTAGGACTTAGGCTGCTCCAGGCACATGGCCATGGCTGTCCATGCTGGTGCAACTTTGCTGCATTGAATGTCACCTTCCTTTGTTTTCAAAGCTTAGCACTCACACCAGGCCAAGTGGGCCTTGGATTATTTGGGACACTTTTGGTTACAGGTGACAGAAACACAATTCAAAGTGAATTAAGTCAAACATGGGGAATTTGTTAGCACATGTAGCTAAAAAATAGAAGGGAAAGTAGGACTCTCTCAAAGTATCAGTGAGGTTACAGGTGTCAGTCTCTCTCATTCAATCTCTTTCTGATCTTTTGTTTCTACAATCTTCTATTCTTTACTCTTTCCCTTTAATATCTTTCGCTCTCAATTTCTTGGTTCTACTTTGTCTTATATTCAGTTTAAGGCAGGCCCTCTCCATGGGATAAAGACCAACATTATTTTTTTTAAACTGCTAAACTTCTTGTTGGTAAATTTACTTATAGTTAACATATGGCTTTTAAGGGTTCTTCATCTGACGAATAACGGAAACAACACACTGGTGTAACTATTTGGAACACTGATTTGAAGCATCTGCTTAGAATTGGTTAACAAAAATTCTAAGTCACTTCAGTGATAAATTGTTTTCTGCTTCTTTGAAGGCAACATAACATTCAAACATCATTTTATTCAATTGATATTTGATTTAAAACAACACAAAACAAAAATTAGTCACCACCATCTCACTAATAATCTGTCTTCAAGAAACATAAAACTCCATTTATGATTTCAGTAGAACAGACTGTGAAAGTTTCTCAGTTTCATCCAAACTTTCAGATGTGAGATAACATCAAATTGCAAATTGAAGAATGAGATTACAAATCTTTTGTTTCCCTGATTCTTAGATCCATTTTTTTTATATTGTGGGTTTTTAGATCTAATTTTGTCATAAAATTGCTAAGTACAGTTTTCCCCAAAATATTGTAATAAAATCAACATAGTGTCTTATAAAGGATGATACTATATTTTACCAGTCAACTAATTTTATCATCTTTTTTTGTGACATAATTGATATATGTAGCATTGTGTAATTTTAAGGTATACAGCATGATGATTTGATGGGCATAATATTGTGAAATGATTACCACAATAAAGTCAGTTAACACATCCATCACGTCACATAGCTACCTTGTGTGTATGTGTATATGTATGTGTTAAGAACTTTTAAGATCTATGCTCTCTGCAACCCATATTTATTGCAGTGCTTTTCACAATAGTAAAGACATGGAAACAACCTAAATGTCTGTCAACAGATGAATGGTTATAAAATGTGATACATATATCTACAAACACACATATATATATACACATACACATATATATATACATGTACATACATATATACCTACACACACACAAAGGAATATTATTTAGCCATAAAAAGAAGACGTTTATGATAAAATGGGTGAACCTTGAGAGCATTATGAAAACTGAAATGTCAGACAAAAAAAAAACTCTTTGAGTTCATTTATATGTAGAATATTTAAAAAAAAACTGAACTCATGACAAGAGAGAGTAGAATAGTGGTGGTTAGGGGCTGGAGAGGTAGGGAAATGGGAAGCTGCTGATCAAAAACTGTACACTTCCAGTTATCAGATGAGTAAGCTCTGAGGATCTAATGTACAGCATGGGTGACTATAGTTAATACTGTGTTGTATACTTGAAAGGTGCTGAGAAGAGGTCTTAAAATTCTCACCAATTTTTTTTTTCCTTTTTCAATAGTAAATAAAGTAAAAAGAAATGTCTTTTCTAAAAGTTTCAGAAAGATTCCTGGAATTAAATCTCATTGGCTAATATGTGCCATGGGCTTTTCCCTGACCTGGTTACTCTGACTGGGGGATGTGGGGCTGAAATAGCCAGGTCCTAGGCCTGTGACTAACAGCGGGGGGACAGCTCCATCCAAGGCTCACAGACAGAGTGGAGGAGGGAAGTCTCCTTCAGGCAAATTTGAGGTACTTATACCACAAGAAGATAGAAGTGACGCTGGGGTGAGACTTAATAGGTGTTTATTAAACGCTTCGTTCCCTTTGTTATGGGTCATAGAGTTTCTTTAATTTTGTAATTTTTGTCATTTTAGCTCAACTTTTCACAAAAACTTGTGTGAAAAACTGCTCTTTTAACTTTCATTTTGTTCTTTCTTTTCCATATAACTCAGAACTGGTTCATGGAACTCATTTGTGAAATGCAACGTTTTGACCCCTCCATTTGCCCCATTTGTTCAAGATGCTTTTAATGCCAAACTTTTTCCTTGTTGGCTACTCTTCCCCTATTGTAGAAGTCACCTCCTGCAAATACACCCTGGTCCATCATTCATTAGACATCATCTGCTGGGAGTTGAATTGTGTCCTCCAAAAAGATATATGTTCAATGTTAACCCCCAGAACTTGTGAATATGACCTTATTTGGAAAAAGGCTATTGCAGATGTAATCAAGATAAGATGAGGTCATATGGGATTAGGGTAGGCCCTATTCCAATATCTAATGTCCTTATATAAAGAAGGGAATTTGGACACAGAGAAACACACAGGAGAGTGCCAGGTGACAGTACAGGGACACAGAAGACACAAGGTGAAGGCCATGTGAATACGAGGCAGACATTGCAGTGATCCCTGTACAGCTGAGGATTGCCAAGGGTTGCCGACAACCACCGGAAGCTAGGAGAGAGGAGTGGATGCAATGCTTCTCCAGAGCGCATGGAGGGAGCGTGGCTCTACTGACACCTTGATTTTGGGTTCCTAGCCTCTGGAACTGTGAAACAATACGTCTCTTTGTTGTTATTTGTTTGTTTGTTTATTTTCATGTCACTCAGTTTGTAGTACTTTGTTTTGGCAGCCCCAGAAAACTAATATACTGACCAAATTTGCATCATCATTTAGGCTCAGCAGGGGTTCAACACTTCATAAAAATGCCAAAATTAAAATGTAGAGAAAAAGTAAAGCATTTGCCCTAAATTTCATAGTGATTTAATGATGGCCATGCCAGTAATAAGAACTTGGATTTCTGTTTTCTCCGTCCAGCATTGCTTCCAAGACTAGGCTTCCTTAGTGATTTCTTTCATAAGCCTAAAGAAGTTTGAATAAAGACACAAGTTCAGCCCTGAGGTTAGCAGAGAAGCCCTCTGCCCATCTGCACCACATTGGCTGGTGGGAACCATTAGCCCTGAGATCTAATCTTTGAGCTGATATAGGAAATAAGGTTTGGGGTATTCTTACCTCTGGTGCATTGCCTTCGCAGGGAGAAAGGAACTAGGTTGCAGTGCATAAGAAAGGGAGAGTATGCCAAAAACTGCTTGAGAGCACCAAGTAACTATTAATAGGAGGTGTGGTTTCTGCCACAAACAGTACATTTTTCAGAGGGGCTCAGCGTTCGGGGCTGAAGGAAAAGATGGGCACAGTAGAACTTGTCACCTGAGTATCACCACAGCCTCCTGCAGCATTTAGAAGCATGCTGGGATTAATAAGAATTAGTCTCTGTTTTATACTGAGGCTAAACAACCTGCTTTAGGCACTAAGTAATTGCAGACTGGAGAGAGTGTACGTTCAACGATTGTTTGTCAGGTCTGGGAGTTTGTTATTTTATCTTCCCTAGAGCAGAGAGAGTTTTTATTTTTAAGGTCTTGCTGGACCACCTGCCTGTATTCCCTCTTAGGAAGAATAAAGAATGGAGTTTTCCCTCTAGGGAAATGATTCTGTGCCTACCAGGATCCCAAGCGTGTTGTGATGACAGTAAGTAATTTTCTTGTTATTGCCACAGAGTTGTGAGCATAAGATCTGAGAACCTCTCAATCTCAGTCCGTCTCATGGGTTCTGCTAGAATCACTGACTGGCATGAAGTAAATGTGGTTTAGAATTACATGAAGGCTAGGGCACACAGACTAATGCATGAAACACTGCAGAACTCGATATAAACTGGAGTGCTTAGCTACATATTTGAATTCTCTATCCTAAAGAAGTGTAGATTTCTACTAGCAAAAATCTAAAATGTTCATACTTTCCCAGGTTATGTATGTTTATATCTATCTACCTACCTACCTACACACATACACACACACACTCTGGAGGATTGAGGGAACACCAAGCAAACAGCAATGGTAAGAAAATAAATGTGGACAATTGGAGGTAATTGTTTTTGCTCCTCACCAGTCTTTTCCCCAGTCACTGTGTTATAGCTTTGGTATATTCCTTTTGTTTACATTTTTAAAAAAATAGAAAAGAATGGGAAAGCAATAAGTGTTTTATTATCACGTAGGAGAAGTTAGTTATTGTAGAAATTATTTCTATATGGCTGCTATTCTTCAGCAGACAGCGTAATCAGTAACAGGGTCTGTGGATATCAGCCATTCAAAGTGCATTGGAATGTCAGTCGTTGTACACAGCCTTCACACCTTCCATCAGGTCTGTGACAGGCGGACAAGGGGAACAGTGTTCGGCAGGTTGGTACTTGTCAAGTGAAGTTAGAACACCTTTCAGAAGGATTTAAATTGGCTCAGGTTTTATCATCCATTGCTTTGTCTTTGATGCATCCCCCAAAAGAGTCATAATTAGAGGTATACAAAGAGAAATTACCTAAACAATTGCTAATGGATGAATTTTACCTAGAGGGGCAATGCATTCTTAAAAATTTATTTTTGATACATAGACAGACATACACATGCATTTGTGTGACATTCTTTTCTCTTTCTATGTTTTCCAAAGGCAACCTTGCCCACTGCAGTTGTTCTAAGAAGGAACTTATAGAGGCCTCCTGATGTGATGTCACAGTAAATAATTGCTTATGTGGTAGGGTGTCAGGAATTCGATCCCTCCCCATACAATCCTAGCCCCTAAAGTCCTCAAAGTCTCCACAGGAAAAAGGCATTTTAACAGAGAAACTATGGATGTCTTTACAAAGACAGTCTTTTATGCTCTAAAACTAATCAATTTAGACAACACACTGAAGTGGGGAAATACTGACATGTTTTAGATCTTATGTGATAATAATGGGAAAAATTGCCATTTTCTGTCCTTATTGGCTAGATAAAATCTACCTTTAATGAGAAGTATGTAAAATCATTTTACTTTTTCACGGATAATATGTATGCTAAGAGACAGCTTTTCTTTTTCTTTTTTTTTTTTCTACATCTGTGTGTGTTGGAGCTGGTGGGTGGGGGAGGGCGTGCCTACTTCTCATTCTAAGAAGTTCTTATGTTCATGGTCACCCTTTCAATGAGTCTTATTTTTCTGTATTCACAATGGGGTGTAAACTAATAATGATACTATAAAATGCTACCTCTGCAGGAATGGTGGTTGATTTCTAGAATTAGAATCAAAGATTTAATCTGTTCTAGTTCTTTGACTCAGCTTTGTTACCCAATGTCCAAAGCTGCCAGAGATGAGGACAATGGAATGTGTGAGATAGAATAAGCTTCTGTCATCTTTGGTCAACCTGATGGATCTTGCTTCAGGTCTGTCCCAAAGGCATTAGTGTAGAGACACAGCACTGGCCATGGTTAGCCCTGTAGAAGCTTAGGTGGACACTTCTGGGCCACTAGCACATGAAGAAATACAATCCTCTGACCTGGATGTACCCTCCCGAGCCTCATGGCTTCAATTAAAAAGAGATAACTATTGTACTATTTGTGTTTTTTCTCTTTTGTCACCCCAACCCATGATTCACTCTTTTCTAATTATCTTCGGTAGAATGTACACTAAAATAGTAAACTGTAGACTAAATCCTTAGTTTCATAGAAAAAATTAAAACCCTACCAATATTAGTTTCACTAAAGGCGAACCAAATCTGTAGTCAGAAAGTGATTGTTATAAATGCCTCCTGCTACCCAGTGGCTGAAATGCCACTCTCATCTGTATGCCTTCCAGTCAGATCCACTGCATGAATTGGGGCTGGAGCACCTCGTACACAAGACCTGCCTTGCATTCTTTCTTGTGCGCAGGCAATAACTTAGTAAGACCTCAGCTAAACTTCATATGAGGGCTGTCTGGAAATTATCCAGCCATGCGATATGAAAAACAGATATTTATGGCTGAATGTTTTCCAGACACCCCTTGTACATATCAATTTTATCAGTAATGTGCCTTTGGAGAAGCAATGAAGTATCTTCAACGCTTAGTTTTTGCATATATGTAATAAAATGAGAATAGCAACTGATGAAATAGTTTTGAGGCTTTATTAATTTTGGATAATAAGTAAAGTGGCTGTCACAATCTTGGTATAGGGTAGATGCTTAATTAATGCCTGTGCCTTTTCCCCTTTCTCTGTAAATATTAGATTTATGTTTTCTGTTCCTCCTATGGCTTCCCACAGTGCATTGTAGTGATGTACATATGGAAGTTCATGTTTACAGTATGATATCTAATTAACATAAAATTGAGTAAATGAAGGTAAGTGGTTGCCTGGCCCTAGCCACCATGGACTTGGCATTGTGTATGTGTCAGAAGAGAAGCACCTGGGGGAAGCCTGATGTCTGTGGCCGTCTTGAACAGTGATGTGTGATTAAAGCTCAGTGCTAACAAGAGACTCCAAGGCTTTTGTTTTATGCTGAGCTTGTGCTATGATTTGATCCTAGGTAGAGTCAGGACAAGGGCAGTACAAATAAATGACTGAAACAATTTATTGACCGAGGAGATGTAATCTACAGATTTATGGGGAGATGGATGCAACCTGATTTATAGAGGAAAGCCACACATGCTTCTCAGTGGCATCAAGCTGTGTATGTAGGACACCCAGAGTCCTCAGTAAAGACTACTAAGTTTCTGAGTTGGTTGTCAAACAACATAAATAATGGAGACCTATGTCATGTCCTGCTCCAAGATATAAACTAAACAAGCACAAATATAAGACAATAAACAAGTAGCATGTGGACATTACATGTAAGAAAATAAGTCGTCCAAGGTGTGTGGCACTGAGAGGTCAGAGATTATTATCATCCGATATTTAAGTGTAGTTTAGAACCCCGTACATTTCTACCTTCTCTAATCAAGGTGTCCCAGAAAGAGAGCTGAGCTAATTCCCTGGGTTTTATTTTGACTAATGAATGATATATATTTGGAAGTCTGAAGCAGGCAGAAGCCATCTGTGGTTTTACTCACCTGATCTTAGTATTTTCAATGCCATGAGAATGTGGTTTCTGATTGGCCAAATGATGCCTCCTTACAAGTGGTTAATCCTAAAAGTAAGAGTCTAAGAGTCTCTTAAAGGGTTAACTCTAGACCAAGAAAATCCAAATAAGGCTCTTAGGACTCCTTAAAAGTTATAGGACTGAGTGAAAAAGGTGAAGGAATTAAGAAGTACAAATTGGCCATTACAAAGTAGTCATGGGAATATAAGGTACAGCGTGGGAAATAGTCAATAATATGGTAATCGTGTATGGTGCCAGGTGGGTACTAGATTTATTAGGAGGAATTACTTTGTAAATTGTGTAAATATCTAGTCACTATGCTGTATACCTGAAACTAATACAAAATATGTTAGCCGTAATTGAAAAATAAAAATAAATAAATAAATAGAATAGAATAGAATACTCACCTAGCCCTGCAATATTCTAAGGAAGCTTGGCTCCCTCTTGTGGCCTAAAACCTTGTGTCAACTTGTTCTAGCCTCCTTGGTTGTTCTGTTTAAGAGGAGTAGATATTTTGCCACCTACAAAGGTCTGACAATTAAGTTCATGATGGTCACTCTCAAAGTACTCCCCTTGGGAAGCTATGCACTGACAGCAGTGCTTTCAAAATATTTTGGAACTCTTTTTCTGGAATGGCCATTAGGGCTGTCATCGTATGACCCTTGATATCCTGAGTGTCATCAAAATGTCTTTCTTTCAGTATTTCCTTTATCTTCAGGTAAAGAAAAAAGTCGTTGGAGGTCAGAACAGGTGAGTAGGGAGGATGTTCCAATACAGTTATTTGTGTACTGGCTAAAAACTCCCTCACGGACAGCGTGCCCTGTGAGCTGGTACATTATGGTGATTCAAGAGCCATGAGTTCTTGGGGAAAAAGTCAGGTCATTTTTGTCTAACGTTTTCATGCAACCTTTTCAGCACTTCCAAATAGGAAACTTGGTTGACTCTTAGTCTGGGTGGTACAAATTCATAGTGAATAGTCACTCTGATATCAAAAAAGGTTAGCATCATTTTGACTCTCAATTTGAACTGATGGAACTTTTTTGGTTGTGGAGAACTGGCTGACTTCCATTGTGCACTTTGACACTTTGTTTCAGGGTTATATTGGTGGAAAAATAAGCATGACCCTGGAAAAACTGTGGAAGAGATGTGCCTGGCTTTGTTACTTCCCATGCTTCCTAACTATCCCTCCATCCTCCTCTTGTTGTAAGGGTGGTGGGACATCTCACTCTCATTCTGGGAAGTCAGTGTTCTCATGCTATCTTTCTATCAAACACTCTTATTTTTTTTTTTACTTGCCCAAAGAATAAATAAAATATTTCTTAAAATGTTACCATGCAATAAGATTGGTTTAATTTTTAAAAAAATTCAAGGAATTGAACAAGTTGATTGAATTTGATGTATTAAAGAAGGAAATATAAAATATGAGGTCTGTGGAAGGTAGACATAGCCTTTAGAGGTGACGTATGAGGACTACTGATTGAAAACTCAGACTACAGAGTTTTATCTAGTTGTCCATCAAATTTACTTTTCAAACTTACTTTTTAGAAAAACTGTATTAATTAGTGTCCATCACTTGAAAATAGATTTCATATAAAAACAAAATATAATTTGGATTTTCGTCTTCTTAAACAGAAATAGAAAGATTTGACAAAAAGGAGTTCACATTTACTCCTGGCAGAAGTTAATGAAAGATGAAGAGTGACCAACCACTCTAGAGCAAGCACACATCCTCCATGTCACCACCGGCTCCACCACTCCTTATAGTCTTATGGTTTCCCCATTTCCATCCATGTGCACCTGCTTGACTCCTGGAACATTGATTTGTGATTCGGTTGGCTTGTAGCATGTAGGGTTCATGTGTATCCTAATTATAGTGGGATTTGGGGCCCTCGTTCCACAGTACTTGCTTTATTTTAAACTGAATAATAATCCAGGGACCCACGTCTATCAGGATGGGGAATGTAGTCCAAAGAGGTCCTGTCTTCACAGGATACGGAGATTTGGAAATCTCAGGGTATAATGCATGAATGCTCAGGCATCAGTGCAATGCCAAAGATGTATATACAGAGTAACAAGAATGTCAAAAACTCCATCAAAAAGAAAGTGAATTTATCTGTGTTTGGATTATTTGTGTGAGTTTTCATTTATTTTTACTTCTTTATTGGACATATTTTACTTGTTATTTCTTTTGATTATGTCTGACCTCTCTAACTCCAAAATTCTAAACTCCTGGGTTTTCTGCTCTAGTTCTTTTTCATTTATTTCTTTTCTTTACTTTTTTTTTTATCTCTTGTGTTTTCCATAAAAGACAGCACATCATAATAATGCATGTTTAGAATTACAGGCATTCAAATGAAAGTTTCATCTCTTTCCTTATGGCTGCTTCTATTCCTTTGCAGGAGAAGGATGGGTTCCTGTGACACTTTTGTTTTTTCTCTTTTTAGGATTTAGAATGAGACAACGCCATGTCCTCATGGAATCCACAGGGCCTGTTGGACACTGCCCTCATTTGGTGGAATCTGTCCCCTGTGAGGATCCACTGTGTTATCGATGGCTCACATCTGAAGGGATCTGTGTCCCTGAGCATGGAAAGTGTGGCCTGGGCCATCGCATCCTGAAGGCTGCCTGCCGGAATAACCAAGGTATGATGCAAAGGAACACCTATTTTTAAAGTGGTATGTGCCAAATGAAACATCACCACTCTCTAACAGGTCATTTCCTAAGAGAAATGCAGTCTTCCCTATCCTTGAATATTTATGTTTAATGCAAGTGACACATTGCTGCAGAGTAAACTGCCTGGACTTAATATGGACCACATACCCCATGAGAAAAGAACACTATTTATTCTGCCTAAAGGCAATACAGTGAACCTGGAGACTTTTCTGCAGTTTTTAATTTATCAGCACATAGAATACAGAAATCGTGTGGATAGTCTTCATCTTATCAATAGAAAACACGTGTTGTTTGCCTCTGTGAGGTTGATATGTAGCACGCTTTTATATGTTATTAACACATACTATGTTGTAAAGATTTCAGGGCTGCAATTCCTGCCGAGTTAAAAAGAAAACAAATATTAAAATACATGTTTTCACTTATATAACATTAGATTGGAATCAGTTCTAGACATAATACTAACATTTTTAGGGGACCATTTAAATACAAGTTGTCAGGATTTACAGAACTGTCAACAATGGTGTCTTACCTTCATTACCAAGTTTCTAGTACAGTGGTAGTTGGAAATGAAGTACGATTTAGAAAAAATGTAAGTCACGTTGAAATGAGAAAAATTACATTTAAAACCTTTATCTGACAGTTAAAAAAAAATTCAGTCTTTTGGAAGAATATGGAGTCTGTCTGTTAATCAGCTCTGCCATGAGAAGTACCACTTACAGTGCTCTTGGTGTGTGCAGTGAAATGTTTTGACTTACGGAATGAAGTAATCCATAGAACATAGAAGAGAAGGAAATTACAAAGTGGATTCAGAATGGGTATTAAAAACTACACAGGCTTGACAGTCAGCAATGCATGTCTTTGTTTCCTTCCTTCCTTCCAACTGCCTTCTCTCTTTCTCTCTCTCTCCCCCCTCTTTCCCCCTCCCCCAGGTACTTCCCCTCCCGCTTCTTCTCTCTTTTTTCCCTCTTCACCTTATTTTCTTTTGTTCTTCCTCCTTCCCTCCCCCAGTTCTTCCTTCCTTTTTTTAAAATTAGTACTATAATTAGACAAATACACATTTTATCAAGTGATATAATTGGTAACCTCATGAAACCAGGAGGTTGTTTAATTAAATAGAAAGAACAGATTGCATTAGCGACAGTCCTTTTTGACCAAATAGTTAAAACAAACAGTGGCTTCTAATTTCACCAAATAATTTTTGCATTATGGTAATATAGATGTGATTTATTCACAGAAGCAAATAAGATCACTTGTGTATTGATTTCCTTTGAATTCAGGAAGAGTAGTACAGAGGTTTAAAACCTGGATTCTAGAGTTAGGCAGGTTGGGTTTTTAAGTCTGCTACTTATCTATTAAATGATCTCAAGAAAATTATTTCACCATGGAAGCATCCTTTCCTTCATCTGAAAAGTGGGGATGACAAAAACTACCTCTCATGCACAGAATGTGAGAGGTAGATTAGTCATATAAAAGTGACTAGTAAAGTGCCTGGCACATAGACATACACAATAAGTTGGAAGCTCATTTTACTTGTAATATGCACTTATTATTGTGCTCTTGGGGAAATGGTGCAAAAAGCATTCTTTCATAAATGAAAATAATCATGGAGGTAGACTAACCATCCTCTTTCATCCTCCCACCCTCCAGTGATGGAAACAAGATCATTTGTTTGGTTGAGACTCAATAACAAATGACTTATGTTTTGTCGTGTCATACAGATATTAGAGGCTTGTCATGACATTCGAGGGCTGTCCAGAAACTATCCAGCCAGGCAATATGAAAAATAGAGGCATGTATGGCTGGATTTTTTCCAGACAGCCCTTGTATAATTTCCATAGGGCTAGGGACTCCTTTTACAGTTTGTGCTGTACCTTCTACAGAATTGCAGAATGTGATATTTGGATTTACAATTGGAGATATACAGGGTCCGTCAAAAATAATGCCCCATTTTTATGAATTGGTAATCTATACAGAATCTTTTATTACAAAATCATAAGCATGTATAGTTGTGATTTTGTAATAAAATTGTAACTCAAGTCCAGGCATTACTTCTGGTATATTCGGTCTTCATCCCAGTTTCTGGCACAGAGCTCCTAAAATCTTTGGAATTTCCTGAGCAGTAAAAGGCAATGGGAGCATCTGTTGTTATAATATTTGGTCTCTTGTCCTCAGTTCCTAAAATCATTTTCATAAATGTGAAAGTCATAACAAGCCCCTTTCTATCACAACGGGGTTTATGTTAATGAGGTGACTTTTAGAAAGCACCTAAGGGTGAGGGTTGGTTGTCAGAGGAGCCAAACATGAAAAGAGAGTTGGAACTTTCAGTTCCATACCCTGATTTTCAGGGAGGGGAGAGGGATTAGAGGTTGAATCAATCAATCACCAATGACCAGTGGCTTAATTAACAATTTCTATGTCATGAAGCTTTGATGAAAGCCCAAAACATGAGTTTCAAACAGCCTCCTGGTTGGTGAACAGGTGGAAATCTGGGGAGAATGGCACTTGAAAGCTCACTGCCCTTTCCCCATATCTTGCCCTATGCATCTCTTCCATCTGGCTATTCCTGAGTGACATCCTTTCATAATAAAATCACCAGCAATCTAGTGACTAAAACACATTTCCTGAGTTCTCTGAGCTGCTCTAGCAAATTAATGGGACCCAAGGGGCTAGTCTTGGGAACCTCTGATTTATAGCCAGTTGGTCAGAAGCACAGGTAACAACTGGGGCTTGTGACTGGTGTCTGAAGTGGAAGATGGTCTTATGGGACTGAGCCCTTTATCTGGGTAGATAGTGGCAGAATTTTGTTGAATAATAAGATACCCAGCTACTACTGGAGAATTGCCTTGGGTGGTGTTAGGAAATCCACACACATATACACCCACTCATTGAAATTGGGTGTAGAACTCTTTTCAGGGAGGTATTGACTTTATTATTTTGCGACAATTCTAGAATTTATTGCTTTTTCCTATGAAATGACTAATTACCAGTATTGATGTGCATCCACTCTTAATTTCTATGAGGATAAGTAGGAACTACTGCTGGTTCATATCAGTTCCACAAAGTCTTTGTGGTTTTTAAATACCTGGCTGGCTCCTTCATTATTTGTAAGGCAACAGCCCAGTCATGGGTATGAGAGCATGCCAGCCTCCTAACAGCTGAAGCAGTTTTTGTCTTGTGAGAAATTGAAAATGTGGTCTGGTTGCACTTTTCTCAGCTCAGCTTCTTTGAGATTTGGGATGATAGATGACAGAAATTTTGCAGAGAAGTGTTCCTACTTGACTCTCCACATACTATTGTCTTTCCATACCTAAAAGATACAACAGAATTGTTGATACTCATTTAAATGCTCGGAGAAACAACAAGCATTAATAACATCTATTTACTAAGTCTCCTATGATATTTTTTTCGTAGGGCATTTTCTTATCATTACTCTGAGTTTGTTAATTATTTGATAAGCTTTTTATTTTAGAATTATTCAAAGCTAAATGGATAAGACCAAAAGATACATCTTTTTTATTCAAAAAACAACAAAACCCTCATATGAGATTTAATCAAACTTGAGACTCGCAATAATTTGCAAGATAGCTGCTCTTTCCTTTATTTTTAGGCTTGTCTCACTCCAGGTATCCTGTATACCAAAGGATCATTCAACAACCGTGCAAAATATCTACATTCAGATTTAGAGCTAAGAGATTCTCACATAGCTGTGATCTGGATTCTGCAGGGCTCCTGACGATTTCTTGTTGGGCGTTACTTGTGCCACTAGAGAAGACATATTTCTCTTCCCAGATGGTCATTCAGACCATTAGCTTGAAAACTTCACATATACACAAATCTATGTCACGGTGAAGCCAGAAAGTAACTGGAAATAGCAATTTGATATACCTAAACCTTGGGGGTTAGTTTAAGAATGTGATCTACTTTGGGTTACCTAAGATCCAAGTAGCCATCTAAGAATTTCTACAGCTATCTCTGAAATACACTTTGACCTATTTCCTACTTTGCTTTATTACTGATACCAATCAATCAGTTTCACAGAAGTTCCTATTTCATATTCATCCCGTGATTATGGCAAATAATTCCTTTGTCAGTAATATTTATTTTCAGGAAGAAAACTGTATCATTGATTACATTAATTGATATTCTGATTTGGAATCTGATTTCTAATACTTTGGTGAATCAGCTTAGATCTTTCTCCTCTGCATGACATATTATTATTAGTATGAATCAATAGAAGTTGACTGAGTATAGAGTACACATAGGTTTTTCTTGTCTCATTGGTATGTTTTCTATGTTTCAAAGGGGGCATTTGAAAATAAACAGCATGTGCTGCAAACTCAAGTCCACCATATTTCTCCCTTAGATTATCAAGTTAATTCATTGTGTTTTATACTTTGTTTCTTTAACATGTAATGGGTTCATTGTTGCTAGGTTTCACTGGCGATTGATGAAGGTTTACCACTATATGACATCTTCCCAGAGCAGACTGGGAAAATCCCCATAATGCCTGTAGATGGTGTTGCCAGTGGTTAACAGGTGACCACTATTTATCATTTCTTATGTCTCCATAATGCAAAGTAGATGACATCACAGGGTCTTTAGTTAAACATTGGACTGCCTGCTGGAGCAGTCAAACCCTAAATACTTATTACATACATTGCTCCATAATTAGAAATAGTCTGCCTTGAAAAAAGAAGTGTCTATATTTTATTAATCATCTTTATTCAGAGGTAATTGAGGATATATTTTGAACTTGTAGAAAGCACATAGCCATGTTGGTGAAGAATATAATGCTTCAAGAAGAGCAAAGTTCACATGTTGACAGGTACACAGAGTTAAGAGTTCTCCTGTGGTGCTGCAGTCCCTTCTTGCATACAAGGTCTTATTTTTCACAGGTGCACTAGGCATTCTCTGTGCATATATTTCCCATATTTGCACAGAAAACTTGAGGAATGATTTCGTGTCATTAAGGTGACTTTCCTTTTTTATTTCAGAAACATTTTTCTGTGAGTTCTTGCCTTGCATCCTTAACTTGGAACAATCCAAAAATGTAATCTTTATCTTGACTAAAATGGCATGTGCTTGTATCTTCTAACACCATACGTACCTCTTTAAGAATGACAGTTGGTGGAAAGCATGCCAGAATAATTGTTTTCTTGAGTTGGAGTAAATTTTTTATTATCATAGATAAATCTATTATTAGAGCCAGAAGTTTTCTTTTGTTTTGCCTGTTTGTTTTTTATCTTTAATTCTTAAGAAATATTCTTTGACTTACTTGTGAGAATAAGGTCAAACTTCATTAAGATAAGTTGTTGGAATATTTGGTGATTTATAAGAATTTTAAGTAGAATGTCTTTTGTATTTTCAAGTCATTATTTTCTAAACCCTTTGATCATCCTGTATCCATCAACTTGGTCAACAAGTACTGCTATATTTCTCCTCTAATTTTATTTTTCTTATAAGACTGTCTAACTGCTATTTCTGCACACTGTTTATTTTCTTTTATTTTAGGAAAAATAAGGAATATGCTACTCATCAGGTACATCTTTGTGACACATCTTTGTGACATGAATCAACTATTAAAGAAACACTACAAAATTAGGACACTACAGGAACACAGAGCCTCTAAAATAATTTTCAAATACAAATTTTCTAAAAGTTTTGAACAATGGTATCTTGGTTAATATAAGTATGCAATTAATAATTAAGATGTACATTTTGAAAGAGATAATAGTAATTGGGATATGTGAGGTTTTTTTAACTATTATTTTTGCTTAAACTATTAATATTTTATTTGTTTCTTTTTTGAGTAGGAAAAAACCTGCATTTACTTTTGCATAAGGTTTGAAAGTCTTAGAACTGTATTGCCAAGTATTGAAAGGGATCAAAAGAGAGAAGAATAAATGTGGACATGCATTTTATATTTGCAATGCAAATTTGGATAAATGACTTTTTGGCGTAATCAGACTTAGCATGCACTGTTGTTTCTGGCCCAGATCCCCTTGGCCATTTAACATTTCTCTGCATGTCAGCCTGAAATTCCAGCTGACACCACCTGCGTCACTTTGCCTAAGGACTTTCTGTGGCCCTTGCAACCTTCTGTGCCCACATATGCTGTCAGAAGTGCCAGGAAGTTAACAATCCCAGGAAGCAGCCTTCCACGAATGATTGAGGGTTGCTGTGTAAAGACCAGCACACTTGGCCCTCAGATGGAATAACCTTGGCGTACACACTCTACACTGTTTTCATAGAGCCCCCAGTGACATGAAACTCCACTTATTCGTAGTGGTGACGTATGACATCACACATCCTCTATCAGTCTCCTTCCCTTTCCCATCTCACTGTCTGGCTCTTGCACTGGTGCCCTGGCATTATACCCCAATAAACTCTTGTCTAAGAACCTTTGTCACAGAGTTTGGTTATAGTGCAACTCAAACTAAGACAAGGATGCTTGGAGAGAATTTAGCAGATCCACTCCTATAGGAAGTACAGGATCCAATTCAATTATACTATAGTGATGAAACTATTTAAAGGATCTTCTTCCGAGGAAGAAATGATACAGTCTCTCACAAGAGCTCATTCAATATTTTGAACAACTCTCACTATTTATCAGTTATTTGGTAATATCTGAAGGGCTTCAATATACTGATTCTGTATTTGAAAACATAAAATAAGCAGTATTGAATCCCATTTCTTTTCCAGTTAGGCAATTCTGGTATCTTATACCATGCTCCCGAGTCTTGTTTTCCAACAACTGAGTCATTTATATGATTCTCAGGAGAAGATTAGGTTATTCATATTTTATTTATTTATTTATTTATTATTGTTAGACTTATTGGGGTGACATCTGTTAGCAAGGATTACATAGGTTTCAATTTTGTAGCGGATTCTAAAATGTATTGGATGTTTCTGAATAAGAACAAGAGAGACAGACTTCTTTTGAATGTTAAGGGGATTATTTGTTTGGAAAAATTGGATCTGAAGAGTTTGGAGAACCTGTTGCCCTGGATCTTCTGTTCTATGACAGTGTTCTACACTATAATATGTCTCGGAATCACCCAGAGGGATTATAGAAACACACTGTTCTTGCCCCTTCTCCAGAGTTTCTGATTCAGTGAGTCTGGGAAGGGACTCAAGAATTGGTTTTTCTAACAAGTTCCCAGGTGATGCTGATGATGCTGGTCCAGCCTCAGACCATACTTTGAGAAACACTGTTCTAGGCAGAAGAAGGCCTATGGGCAACCTCATGATGGTGTATAACAGAAGTAGTCTAGAACAGTGAAGGGCATGTCTTATATGTAGTCAAAATCAACAATAATATCGATTCTAATCTGTCATTTTTTGCTTCCTGCGGGGGAAGTTATTCTCAAAATCCATGAAATACATTACCATCTTTCCAGGAGCAAGCAGTGAGCAAATATTCCTTTATTTCTTTGTTGGTTCCTAGATGGATTGCTAAAAGATCAAATAGTGGAAGGCAATAGCATACTCTTGCAGAAACTGAAGACACATAATATGTGAGATGAGATATTTAGGTTCAGAGGAGAGAATTTTCATTTTCAGCAAGCTTTCTTTTTCAGACACCAGCTGGTCGCTGTTTGGTGTCAATGTTCTTACCGAAGGAAGTGTGGGGATGACACATACATCGAATTAAATTTTGAAATGAACCTGACATTGCAGTTGAAAGCACCAATAAGATCAGGCGGGCTATTCATGCTGCAGGAATCACACTGCAAAGGAGATTAAATTTGAGAGTTCCTGTAGCCAAGTTCCTCATTCTCTTTCATTGAGACATCTTGCAGTGAAATTAAAGGCGAAACTTTAATAATGTTTGGCAATGCGGGAATCTAAAAGATAAAAAGAGAGACTTGTTCTAATCAGAGTTTGCCCATCTCTGTTTGATGGGAAGGTGGGGAGTAGACGTAAACTGGTGAATCAATTTAATGCTAAAGAGAAAGAAACAACAATGTGGTTTTAAACATAGTTACTGTATGTTTTCTGTTAGTGAAGAGGTATTGTATTTTGAATTACTTCCTCTTTCTAGTCTGTTACGTACCTAGACATCACAAGGTAGTTTTCATCTGTTTTTCTTTCTTACCAAGGTTCCTAAAGAAATTACTACCTTCACATCACTATCCCCAAAATATTTCACAATCAGACTAAATATAGTCTGATCTTTTCAGATTTTAATGTGTAGAAATAGCTTAGAAGGAATTGCTTCCTGAGTATGCCAACATCTCCCCTAAAAAGGCTGTCTCCTTTTTGTATCTCTTCAGTAATTCTCACTGGGTTGTCTACTTTCTGTTCCCACTCCATAGGACTCAAAAAACAACATGAATCCTAGATTGTACTTATGCTTAAAAAGTAGTTCATGTGATTAAATAGTCAACCCAACCTTTTAGTGGGAGTTGATGTGAGATTGTCATCCTTGCCATTACTTTCAACTTTACCCTTGGACATGCTCTGAGTTTCCCTATTCCATTATGTATTCCATTAGTGTTACTCACAAGGGTTAGTTATAGCACTAGTCACAGCAATGTAATTTCGTTTTCTCATTCTGATAAGTATTTTAAAGTGGTATTTGGTCACTTCATATGGCCTTTAACTGGCAACTCATGTCGTAATATTCCCCTACTTTTCCCTCTAGGTAGACTTCCCATGTATGTCTATGTAGACATTCTATGTAGATTATTCCATATTTACTGAATCGAGTGTATGCTGTGCCCAAATAATTATATACTTTTCAATAGAGATGATATCTAAGAAGTAGAAATAAAAACTTGTTAGAGAAATTATGCATTTTATTTCAAGAAACACGGACTAAAGGACAAAGTGTATTGAAAGTTAACTTAGAGATATCTTAAGACCATATGTCTATTACTATATAGGTAGATTTTAATCAATAACAAGCATCAGGAAAACTTGCAGCTACAATAAATGCTACCTCTATACTAATTTGCCTCCACAATCATGATCATGCTGTTACTCTGTCTGAGATGCTCATCCTCCTTTCTTCCAATGGCTAATTCTTACTCCTCCTCCAAAAAACTTTAATCGATGTCCTTCAGAAAACCATGCCTCTAATCCCACTTTATCTCTTTTAAGCTGGTCTCAAATCTGAAGTGATTATTATAGGTAGTCATTGCCAAAGTTTGTAAACAGGGCAGGTTTCGGCGGTGGTACACCCAGTTGAAAAAACACGTGTGGAGCCGACATGGGGGACCATAAACAATCCAGTTAGAAAGCCACTTATTGTATACCTGGGACTATATATGTATTTAAACAAAAGTGGCATCTTGCCACATCTGCCCAGTAGCAATTGTTTGGGTTTTCATGGTTACGTAAGCCAGTACATGTACAGTAACTGTCAGCCCCAGGAATTCCCCAGCTCCGCACTTGAACTGATTATGGCAAGGTCAAGCCTGGGTGGTCAGCCTGGCTTTAACCTTTTACAGTGGGCCTGGCTGTAATTCTTTACAGCAGGCTTGGCTTTAACCCTCTGGGGACTGACACTCCACCCCTACAGGGCCGCCGCACGGGACTTTGCCCGTAATGTATATCCTTGAGCCCACAGCCCACAGCAACAATATAGGGAATAGCAAGACTACCAGACTGCTAGCAATAATCACTAGGATCATTAGTATCCACACCAGGAGAATCCTAAGGAATTCCACCAAGAGGTTAATGGCTCTTTCATGGAGGAGGTAGTGGCTTGTACCTCTGGGTCCATCTCGGCCAGGGCAGTCTGAATGTGCTCAGCATGATCTGGGATGTATATACAACATTTCACATGTCAAATAACACATGTGCCACCTTGGGAGGCTGTCAATAAATCTAAAGCCATCCGATTTTGCAGCCCAACTTTATGCATTTGTGCTGTTTCATCTAATAACAGGCTTAAGGCCTGTTTAGTAGCATTTAGAGCTTGAGCTGTGTGCACTGCTAAAGTTTCTACTTGTAATTCTACATCTATGACAGCAGCCCCTGGCAGGGCCAGAGCAAAAAGGTAGAACCACTAAGTGGTTCTACATTGGCAATGCCAGCGGTGGTACCCAGCATCCCAATTAGTAGGCAATTGAGAAAGAGTTTCCAGTATTCAGCCAGCAATGTAAGGGCGACCCCATATACATTGGCCAGTCCAATTTGCAGGTAGATGAGACCATCAGTGATGTCCACAAATCCAGAGGTATCTAGCTAGAAGGATATCTGCAGGATGAATGCCAGCATTTCAGGCCCCATTCCACCAAGTTTGAGGGGTCAGCACATGGGTAACATTTTGACACAAGTGTGGGGCACCCAACCAGCGATACGATTAGCAGCTGAGCAATGTTCCATACACAACGGGACTTCTTTCCGTAGTTCCACGTGTCCCCCCACCACCCAACCCCACCCCTCAGTCATCGCATAACCAAACAGAGGGGTTGGTTATTATGGTCCTTGCGGAGCAAGTTGTCCCTGCCCGGCGCCATTGGTCCCAGTCAGCGGTGCTGCTCCATGTACGTAACCGCATCCAGTTGTGTAGGGAAGCCGGGTGGAACCGCCATGGAATCCTCTCAGCTGCCTCCACCGGTGTTTCCGTGCAGGCCCAGCGGTGGGGAACATTGTGCACCTGAGCAAACGTGTGTGCCCAGGACAGGGCACTATTGCCTGCTGTTAGCCTGGGCGGTAGGACAAAGCAGACAGTGACAGCATTAAAGGAAGATGTTTACCCTCAGGTAAAATACGAGCAATGTGTCCACCTTGTGACAACAACCGGCTGGTACGGGCTTCACCCCTGGCCTATGATACCAGACTAACTCCATAGAGATTGGGGCAAGGCTGCTATAATGGTGTGATGGAATACAAAGGAAGGGGCCAGAGGGCAAGGGCAAATGTTCCTTTTAGTATGGGACCTCTGGACCTCTCTGGTAGGGTCACCTGTACAGAGGCCAGCACCCAACCATGGTTTCAAGCTCAATCCTTCCTTGAGTCCAACACCCCAAGGTTCTATCAGAGCCAGACAAAATTCATAGGAGGCCTGGGTGGTCCAAGGCCATGACCATGAGGCTTGTTTTCCTGGGGCCAATGAGTCCGGAGCAGGGAGGAGTAATGACCCGTTATGTGTTTTTGGCACAATGTGTGGGTCAGCATGATTAGAACATTTTCAAAAAATGGGGTGACCCTTGAACAACTTTGTCTAATCGGGAGAAACCAGTGCATCTGGGTTGTTTAACAGCCTAACTGCAGTGGGAAGATTAGTTCTCCATTTGCATAAACTGGGGTCCAAGACCTATAATATTTCCTTTAATAAACCATTGTATCGTTTTATCATACCTGCGGCTTGGGGTCGGAAAGGTACGTGCAGCTGCCATTCAATATCATTCTGACGAGCCCAAGCCCTGCACTTTGTGTCCAGTAAAGTGAGTGCCCCGGTCACCGCTAATTACCATGGGAGTCCCATAGGCAGCGCTCAGCTGATCAAGTACAGCTGATCAAGGGTATGTACCTGGGTGGCGCAGCCGTGGGCCGGGCAAATCCTAACCCAGGTCCTGTCTCCACTGCATATTGACAACCATGATCTGTTGCCAAGGGCCCGATATAGTCCACTTGGCACTCCTGAAAGGGCTGCCCACCCCTTGGCACGACACCCGGTTCTCGCAGGGGGCGGTGCCCGTGGGGGTGCTGTTTTGCACAAGCTTGGCACTCTTGCACAGCTGGCTGACATTGTTGCCCAGGTCAGGGATATACCCCTTTGATGAGCTACCTGTTCCATGGTTCGGGCTCCAATGTGTCCCAGTTTGCGGTGTAGCCAGGGACCTGGTTCTCCCAGGTGGGGCAGTAACTGGCTTGCCTTCACTTGAGCAAGAGCATCAGCAGCATCATTTCCAGGTGCCTTTAAAGGATTATGTCCTGGAACTTGGTAAATGGTGGCCCCCTCCTGAAGACCCCGCTTATGCAAGTCCTGCCAAAGAGCCCTCCCCCACAAAGGACGACACACTATCAGCCAATTTTGGGCTGCCCAACGGAGAAGCCAGAGTGCTAAACCTTTGTACACCGTCCAATTGTCCATACAGGCATGTATGGGGCCTGGTTTATTTATCAACATTAGCCATATAGCCCTCAATTCAGCCCATTGACTGGATTGTGTAGTCCCTGTCTCATGCCAGAATTCATCTGTAGAGGGCCGTATTGCCATAGCTGCTCATGTAGGTGGTTGCCCTCATCAGGAGCCATCTGTATATTAGGCATCTACCAGGATAGGGACTTGCTCTTCTAAATAGGGACTAGCTATAGATATTTCAGCTTCCATCAGTGAGGATGGCTTTTCCACTTAAAATTCTATAGGTCATAGCAAGGCATGTAATTGATCTGAGAAAGGGCTGGATGAAAAGCAGGCCCTCTGCTCCAAGTAGGTCCCCCATTTGGTCAAGGTAGGGGTTTGGGTCACCCCTGTCTGCAGCATCTGCAACTAAGACTGCAACCAGTCCTCTACCAGATACCTTGATGGGATGGTTACAGGATTAGGACCTGTTATGGCTTCACAGGCCAAAAGGGCAGCATAAATAGCAGCGAGCTGTTTCTCTATAAGGGAATAGCGGGCTTCCGCCCTTTTCCACAACTGAGACCAAAAGCCACTGGGCACTTTATGAGCCCCATGTTTCTGCCATTAATCCCTTCAAAACCCATTGTCATCCACTCACACCATTAAAAGGAACGGTAGGGTGGCATCAGCCACTCATTGGTTTTGGGGTTGAACCAGCACTTGCTTGGTGGCTAGAAATGACTGTTTTATCTCTGGGGTCCAATCCCAAGTAGCCCCTTGCCATATCAGGCAATGCAAGGAGTGAGCTAAAGTGGCTAAATGAGGACAGACACTCTCCAACAGCCCAACAAACCCAAGTAAGTCTGCAATAAACCAGGCCTTTGGACCTTGTCTGCGCTGACGGCCCACCCCCAGGTCTCCAGGGCTTCTCGTAGACTGGTGGCCGCAGTCTTGAGCTCTACAAGAGAATCAGAGGTTAGCACTATGTCATCAATGTAATGGAACAGATGGACCCCTGCTGGCTTCCGCCAGGTGGTCAAGTCCTGAGCCACCAGGCCATGGCACAGGGTGGGACTGTGCAGGTATCCGTGGGGAAGCACCAGGAAAGTCCATTGTCATCCTTCCCACGTGAAGGCGAACTGCTTTTGACTCTCCGGCTCTATATCTATGGAGAAAAAGGCGTTTGCCAAATCCACAACATAGTGACACTGTCCCAGTTCATGTGTGAGTTTGTTCATGAGATCCATTACATTGGGCACTGCTGCATGCAATGGGGATGTCACCTTGTTTAGCTCCTGATAGTCCACAGTCATTCGCCAGGAGCCGTCAGGCTTTCTCACGGGCCATACGGGAGAACTGTAAGGGCTATGTACTGGGCTTCTTCAAGCTTGAGAATGGTACGACCAATCTCTTCGTGCCCTCCTGGTAGCCGATATTGCTTTGTATGCACAACACGGGTACCCTGGGGCAATACCAAGGGGGCATGATGGGGGTGCCCCCGAACAATAGTCTTTACCACTCATATATGCAGGTGAAATTCTCCCATTGTTGTTAAGATTGCTAATCCTTGCAGCACATCCACCCCTAGAATATATTTTGCAATAGAGGAGACATAGACCTTATAGTCTTGTGGGGGCAATCATCCCATACCCAGGTCACAACTGCTTGTTTGACCCGTATCATCTGGCCTCCATATCCCTCCATGGTGGCCATAGGACTGCTAAAGTGATCCAGATTTCCATACAGCAACGTGCTATCAGCTCCAGTGTCCACAAGGGCTAGTACCTGTTGCACATTATGGGGGACCAGTGAATAGAAAGTTCGACATGTGACCTCTGGTCCCCAAGATCCCCCCTTAGCCAGGTACCTCAGCTAGACCCCTAGTCTGGGTAAAAATCAGTCAGTCTCAACTCCTGAATTGGTAGTGTAGAAGCCGGCAGGAGTGCTGCTCAGGCTTCAGCTGCTTCCACAGAGCCAGCAGCACCCCCCGTAGGCTGATGCTCTGTTTTCTCTGTGGTTACCCCACAGCCAAAAGATCACATTGCATCTGCTTTTGGGTTACTTTTACTGCAGGCTGAGTGCCACCCTTTTGAGCCCCTTTATTCTTCTGGCGTCCTTGGGTGGGGGCCTCTTGGGTACCTGTAGCGGCCTCACCTGGCCGCCTTTTTCTTTGTTTCATTTCCACATCTCCCAGTTGAGCCAGGGAGGCTGTTATATCATGCATCCAGCCCGAGGCCACCCAAGAGGACCATGCAGACTCCTCCAAGCCCCACAGTATGTGTTTAGCAGCCACCAGGTGCTCCTCCAGCATTTCCTCCTGGCGCTGTAGCTGACATACCTGTTGAGCTCATTCCTGCATCGCCCAGCTGGTGTGCCACAGCACTGCCAGAAACATCCAGGCTATGTGGCTGACAAGCTCCTGGTGTGCTGGCAGAATGTTCAGTTCCATAGATCCCAGGGCCTTCTTGATATCCCCAGGTATCACCCTAATATTATCCCAGTCCTCCAGAGCCATCCACGTGGCCAGATACATGACCACTGGGTACCATAGAGAGCTGGGAGGCCACAGTTCTTCCACTCGGGGACCCTCAGAGGCGCTGGGGCTAGTACTTACCTCATCTTGCTGACTATACCAAATGTCATTGCCAAGGTGTTTAAGCACCTTGGATTCAGCAGTGGTACACCCAGTTGAAAAATCACACGTGCAGCTGACATGCGGGAACCATAAATATCCAGTGAGCAAGCCACTTTATTGCGCACCTGGGACTGTATGTACATATTCAAACAGAAGTGGCATCGTGCCGCATCTGCCCAGTAGTAGTTGTTTGGATTTTCATGGTTACATAGGCAGTACATGGGCAGTAACTGTCAGCCCCAGGAATTCCTCAGCCCCAGACAGGGACTGATTATGGCAAGGTCAAGCCTGGGCGGCGGGCCTGGCTGTAACCCTTTACAACTGGCCTGGCTGTAATTTTTTACAGTGGGCTTGGCTTTAACCCTCTGGGGACTGACAGTAGTTACCTCCAGCCTCAGCTTATTCATCATAGTCACTTATGATAACTCAATTTTCTTTGCAGATGATTAATTCAGAAATGTGTCAGGCTCAATCTAGTTGGGCCAATGCAATGTGAAAAGAGGTACACAAAGAAAGAAAGGTTTTGTTTTGGTTGCTGCTGTGATCCATTTTGTGTTCTACAGGTTATGTGACTTCAGGGTGAAGGCATTGCTTTGTACAGTAAGGCAAAGATATAGAGACAACTCTGGGTCCTGGAAGGCATTGTCAAGCCCCTGAATCAATGGTCTAAGCACTGGCTGTTATGTAAGACAATAGATTTCATTACTGTAAAAGTCAGTTTCTATCAATGTTTGTATCAGCTGCTGTGGAAATCATCCTAATAGAGTGCCTGTCCTCTGCGTTCTCGTAGCACTTTGTGATTCAGTTATCAATGTCTTTACCACATTATATTGAAATGATCTGCTCATTTGTCTGTTTTTTTCCCACTTGACTCTTAGCCTTTCAAGGGCAGAGACCTTGACTCATTAAGCATTTTATTCCTGGCACAGTACCAGCATATCTGGTATCTCAGGATGTGCTCAATAAATATTTATGAAACTTAAAAGAGTTATTCCAATTGATTTGCCCAACAGCCCAATTGGGAATTATTATTATTATTCTAAATTTATTGATGAGGGCCTTGTAGGCCAGAGATGTTGACAAGCCAAAGTCCCTCAAGCAATAAGTTCTAACACCAAAATTTTGAACTGCAAACCAGTACGTCTTTTACTTTATGAATGTCAGCAAATGCATATCACATGTATCAACAACAGCATCTCTCAGACCCAGGCAATGAAAATTTATTAGTTAAGATTTTTTTTTTAAGTGAGACTTGGCCTGAGATGCACTCTCAATGCAACACTGAAGGCAACCACTGCCAACTGACCAGTGTAGATCACAGCAAGGAAACCCATTTTTAACTTCATACTAAGAATTTTACCCTCCTTTTTCTTGGTGCGAGCTGATGTCAAGAGAAAGGTCACTGGGTACCATGAAAACATAAAGGCCACACATGTTTCCTTCTGGCACAAAGCATGTTTGACTTAGATATATCCTACTTAGTTATCTGATTTTCTCGGGCAACTTTAGTTCTAATCTTGATCATATTCAGGCAGCTATGCAGCATAGAACTTATTCATCAGACTGGATTGGGAGTAGAGAGAGAAGCACATTCTTTGAAAAAGGAGATATACAAAACCACAGAGGAGAAGGTAGAAGACAGCTCTTTATGGACACATAGCTATTCATGCCTTCATCGTAGAGGTATTCCTACAGGGAGGTCGTGATAGAACTGCTAATAACACCGTATCGTGAAGTTTGAGGGAATTTGGTAAAAGCAAGGAAATTCTATACGCAAAAGTGGTCCTTCATATTAACATCAGAGTTGATTAAAATACACTTACTGGTTCGTAAAGAAGAGGATATAATTTCCCTGTGATGCATCATTCCAGAAGGCAAGGAGGGAGAGATTAAAAGAGGACAAATTTTGGCTTAATTTGTGAATGTGTGTTCCAGTCTAGCTGTCCAACAGTGGTGATTAGCATAATGAATGATGAGCCCATTGTTACTGAAGGTGTTGGCACAGATGCTGGACACCTCCTCTGAGGGTTACCGTGGCGGGAATCTCTACATCATTCTGCAAATGAGGGTAGCTCTGTGGATCCTCTATTGACATTGTGGACAGAACAGTTCTGTATTGTTTTTTATTTTACTGCACTTAAAGCTATGTAGCATCTCTGATGCTTCCCAGTGTGTGCTCTAATCATTGGGTCAGCCCCAAATGACCCTCATCGACTTTAGGAGGATTTCTCCTGATGGAAAACCACAAGCAGAGCTTCTTTTCATGAAAAGCTACAGGCAAGGAGATGCCCAGCCTTTCCAAAGTTATCAATAAAAAGTTATGTTTAATGCAATAATTAATTTTAATTTATTTTAAATAATAAAAATTAAAATAAGAGAATTTGTGGCATATTTTGAATGCATTGCAATTAAAAGCAAACTATTGAAATAAGATCATGCAAGTTACAATTTTAGATTTTAAGTAAATAAGAAATTCACTTATCCAGAAGCTCTCTGACTAATAAATAAGGTTTCTCACTTCATACAGTGTTCTAGATGTTAGAAAATGAGGTGAGAGGAGAAGTGTGGCTTCCTCTTTAGAGGCATAGTGAAGCATATGGGAATGCTTTTATTGGGATAAGTAGAACCCTATGCTTTAGGAACTTGATTTTGAGAGCACAATCTCAAAATCATTTCCATCTGATATTTATCACAGGTGGAGCTGAGAGAAACAATATTATTAATAGTCCAGATATTCTGAAATCTTTCCCTGAATTAAGTTAGAGGAGAGCCTAAAGTACATAATATTGACAGCCTACAGAATTGTTTTCACAGAATTGTTCATTGATGTGGCATCAGCTGTCTATAGTGTGTCAAGTTATAAGACTCTTCTCAGGAAGCATTGCCATTTCCTTAACAGGTATGAGAGTTTGGTCCTTCAAATTATTAAGTATCAGCATCCAATATGAGGATTCATAGAAGAAACGTTGGCCGTCCTAGATCAAGTATACCTATCTTTGTCCTGATTACACGTTTGGCTTTTGTTGAATGCATTTGGAAAATTGTACTGTTGACTGAGCACCCGTGTTTGCTTTCCTCCTTGATTCACTTCATGTTTCCCTTCTTAGTTTCTGCCTTTCTTCACCATTTGAATTTCATCTTGTACACTGGGTATCGTCCTCATTTCTCCACTTGCTAGATGACAGACCTTGAACCAGTTACCAATCTCTTTGGCTTCTCAGTTCTCCCACATGAAATGGAAATTAGAATAGTACCTATGTCATAACATTGATGTATGTGTTCATTTGATCTATGAGGTCCTACTATTAATTTTGTGAACTCTTCCCAGAAAATGTTCTACATACCTCTTTGTACAAACAATTGTGCTACCAACTTAAGCAACGATGGCAACTTTGCAAACTTAAATGCCAGATTTTGGGCACCACAACAGCTCTGATGGCCATTCTAGAAAAAGAGTTCCCAAATTGCTCTGAAGGGTGGACTAGGTGCTGGCATCAGTGCATAGCTTCCCAAGGGGAGTACCTCAAAGGTGACCGTAGTGATATTCAGCAATGAGGTATGTAGCACTTCTTCTAGGATGAGTTCATGAAATTAAATGTCCTACCTTGTATATCAGGTTCTTAAGATGACAGTTCCTGGCATGAGGTTATTGCTGCACAAATGTTAGCTATTTTTTATTATACTGAATTTTTTTATTTTGAATAAATAAACTGCCTTAAATACTTTAGAATGAATTAATGGCATAAATTAATAGAAATAACTGATTTAGGTGAATGATTAATATCTCAGTGTCCTAGTGTCCAGACTCATGGGGATACAATCTGACTTTGTAAGATTTTTATTTTATTTTTTTACTTTTTATTTTGAACTAATTTCAGATGTACAAAAAAATTGAACAGTTGTAAAAACAGTGTAAAGAGATCCCTTATATCCTTCACCCACTTCATACATTGTTAATATCTTACATAACCATAGCTAAGTTATCAAGAACCAAAAAATTACATTAGTACAATATACGTAGTTTTGAAGATTAAATAAAGGCTTACTGGAGGATCTGGCAGCAATTTTGATATTTCTAGAATTTGATCTTGTCTGCAGAAGTACAGCGAGTGGTAATATTCAGTCATTCTAGATATTTGAAAGCATTGCTTAAAAATGATAATCATTAAAGATTTAGAACTTTTGAACTTGAAGTTGCAGGCATAGCTGAAGCTTCCAACTTAAATGGCGTTGTTGAAAAGAATTACTTTCATTTTCTAAATTAATTAAAGAAAATGCCTTCGTAACAGCACAATTTACTGTAAGTCCTGCCATATCCCTATGAGAATAGGGAGGAAACTTGGTGGCCACAGGCTCTGACAGTAACCTGAGCCAAGTGACTATGTGCTCAGCCACACAATTATACCCAATGTCAAAACAGGGGACCTACACATTGATGGATATAGGTCTTTGCATGCAATAGGAAAGGACATCTATGGAAAATCAATTTCTTTGTTGTGAAAAATGACTCATTGTCATTCCTAACATTTTACTTTGGGCTGATTTCATTTTTAGAGTTCAGATTTGTTTATGGTGTGCATTAAGGATGAAAAATGCATGTGTTCTCTGGTGATTTTGATTAAAGATAATGGCACTGTCCATTTATATACTACTTAATACTTTTCAAAACACTTACTTTCACTTTCATTATTTTATTCCACTTCCCATAGCAGCCCGGCATGGTAGTAAGAAATTAGTATCTTACTGTTATTTCATAATACAATAGAAGAGATTAAAGTTGAGAGGTTATGTGGCTTGCCTGAGGTCACGAGGCAAGGACTGTGTTGTCTTCCTACTCCTGAACCAGTATATTTTCAAGGTCTTAGCTGCTGAATCCTGGGATTCTTTAAGAACACAGAGTTGAGATCACTATTATTAAATAATGAAATATGCACACACACACACACACATACATGCACACACACACACACACACATACATGCACACGCACACACACACACACATACATATGTATCTGAGAAACAGTAATATTTCTGTTCCTTATATAATCTAGGAAATTTTTAAAAATACTTGTGTGTGTGCGCGTATGTGTGTGTGTATATATATATATACACACACACATACGCGCGCACACACACACACACATATATATATATATATGTATCATGTATGTATTTATATCAATATATTTAAACCTATCCAGCTACATCTGAAACTGATTTCCTAGATCAATTATCTTGGGGAAGAGGAGGAAAGGAAGTCAGAGAACCAGAGGTAAAGCAAAATAATGAAATTCCCACTGCAGTAAAAATGCATTTGTGAGCCATAGATGGGCCAAAACTAATCTGAAATATGAGGGCTCTCAGGAAAAAAATCCAGCCATAAATGCCTCTATTTTTCATATTACATGGCTGGATTCTTTCCTGACAGCCCTGGCACATTTGGAGGTGAGGCTTCATTTAACTCACCCAAAATGAATTTATTAGGGAAAAGTCTTTACTCTCTTTTGAATTATATGCACTTATTTATAGTCACAATTGACCAACTTTTAATCTTTTGTTTTGTTTTGCTTTATTTGGTCATCTCCCCATTAACTCGCACATTATAATAAATAATGTAGTGTTATGTTATGGAGAGCAGAAATGAGGCTAGATCGAATGTTTGGGTATCTTAAAAAAGAAGTGCCAGAATTGGCAAACACCTACACAGAAAAGCACAAGCTCCCCACTCTAAAATCAACATATTAAAAAATACTTACTAAATAAGACTCTGTGGGGACATTCTAGCCACAGGGCTGGCTGAAAAGTTCTATCCCAGATGCCCTTTAAAAACTTTGTCCGGAAAAGACAGATGGCTTAAGACATAGGATAAAGGGAGTATGGGCTTTACTTTCCTGTGCCAACTTCCAGTTCTCTCACTAGTAGATGATATTCGAGGTCATTATTGTGATGGTGAAATACAGTTTGTTGCCTAGTCTGTGGTGTTGGGTAACTTGCTGTTAGAAAGTGCTCTGTGAATTGAGTGGTGGGCATTGGGGAATGGTGGCGTGGCTTCTCCAGGACTGAGGTGGGCAGAGGGCATGGGAACCAGTGTGGTGTCTGTCAGGAAGGAATTATAGGTCCACTCCTCAGGAGATGTCTGTGCTCTACACAGCGACCTGACAAATTGGCCCTGGGTGCCAGTTTTACACAAAGCTCAAGAGCAGCACTACTTTTTTTTTTATAGGTTAGAGTGCAGGGAGTGCTTTGAATTCTAAATGACTGTTGGGGCTGAAGTTCTGTCCTGAAAAGGTATTAATAACCTTGAATAAATATGACAGGCCAGTGCACAGCTGAGGCAGACGTATTCCAGTTTCCTCTGCTTTTATGAGGTCAGAAGTCTAAGATTTGGAGGTGAGAGTTGCGAGACCTGAAATAAATGTCAGAGTAACAGCCACCACTACTCCTACCCTGGACAAATTATACAATCCTGAAAGAGTGAGCAGAACTGTGGTGAAGGAAGTAGGTTATTGTTTATTTTTGCATGAGAGAGTATCTTGTGCTGATTAGAATGTACAACTGCATTTCGTTTGTTTTATGGTTCTACATGTAAGTCAGTGTTTCTCAATTAGGATACCTAATTTTATTTTAATGCTGTTTCAAATTTACCCTCCCATCCACAGCCTTTCCTAACAATGTGTAATTCAAGGTCTAAGACTTTTATGCCAAATTTGAAAAACAGAAATCTTTTCTTTGCTTTCTATGGGAAATCCCCAGAGGTTAAAGATAGCTCTAGACACAGCCATCGAGGTTCCATTGTTCATCATGTATCCTTGCACCTTAGCACAGTACCTGACACATGGCACACACTTAGTGCTGGCTCAGTGAGAGAAAAGAATGCTAGCTCTACCTAATGGCACCATAGAAATCATGAGATTTATGAGCCAGAAGACACTTAGGCATTGAATTCAACCCAACCATTGTATTGAGATTCAAAGGAATTTGATTTTTCAAAGAGAGGTAGCACTCAGATTAGAATCCAGTCACCTTGCAGCCCTCCAAGTGCTCTTTCTGCCCTTTCTTTTATCAACAAATGGGTATTACAGTTTTCAAAGCAGGGATACTTCCATGTTCCTGATTTTGAGTTAGAGCATTGTGGGCAGATATTGTATCTGGAAATGTAACTCATCCCTTTGTAACAGCATTTTCCAAATTCTATACCATGGGTCATTAGTCCCAGGACTTCCTAATGAGTAAATAAAAAAAAAATAGAGTCTTTGATTAAATAAAAGTGAAAAATGCTGCATGTATTCTCTCGCTTATGGAAACTCACAGTGCACATGGCCATAGAAGGGGCTCCAAGAAGGATAACTTTGAAGAAACCTACTTAATAGTTTTCCTTGGAAGTATCCTCAAATTGTTGGAGCAATGAGCACTTTATTGGTATTGTGCATATTGACACTTTGTAGAACAGTGTTCCCAGGGATGACATTTGGGGGGATTGTTGTTACAGAATTTCCAGAGTTGACTAAGTGTTACCCAATTCTCTGCAGTCCTTGGGAGTAGCCACATTTTTTGTGTTGCTGTTTTCTGTGTGTGATGATCTGAGAGCAGGCCTGTACTCTTTCCCTCTTAAAGGTATTAGTCACACACATGATTTGTGAGAAACATACGAGTATATTACACTGAAGTTTTCATAGGAAGGATAGAAGGGTTTTGCATAGAGTAACTACTCACCATGGTTTGCTCAGTGAAGCCCAGTTTATTCCCACTGTCCTTCCATAATCATGAATGCCACCACTTTTTCAGTCTCTGAAGTGTCCTGGTTTGGGCACTATGTTATTCTCCCAAGTCCAGCTCTAATGCATCAGCCCCTATTTTGCTTTAACTCATTCTCTCCTTTGGCAGCTAGTTCCGCTCTCATCTTCCTCCTTGAACTTCCTCCTCACCACATTGAATTCTCACTTCTCCTATTGCTGCAGTAGTATGCAGAGTCACTGCTAGCTATGTGACACCTGGGGCCCGCTCTTTCCACCAGAGCAAGCTTTCAAATATTCTTAACATGGAAACTGTTCTCGTCCCTACCAAAGAATTTTCATGTTTGTTGCTAAAAACCTATGAGAGAAATAATAAAAAAAAAAAAAAAATTGAAACAAACAACTATGTGTAAGTGGGCCCTGTAATACACCCAACATGGTATCCACCGTAGGTCTGGCTTTTTCTCATTATGAATGCAAGTTCGCCATTTAGGAGGCCACAAGACCAACGTCAGTCATAGCCTGCACCCTCTAGAGCTAAGGTTCAAGTGTGCTCCATTCGCAGGAGTCTCAGGATTCTTCTTTCAAGTCTGCTGATAATTTGACTCCCTTCCTGTGCTTGTCATGTACCCTGTTCTGTGCTGCAGGTGGAGCCTTCTCTGACCATGTTGCTTTAATTGACTGTTCTCTTCTCTCCACTCCTATTTCACAAATAGTTTTTACTACACGGCTTTATACTTAATTGCTCAACTGCATATTTAATTTGAGCTTCTTTTATGAAATATATGCTCCTTGAAAATAGAAACTGTCTTAATGATACTAAATTGCCTGCTGTGCCTAGCATATTATAAGGCTTGAATGAATTAGGGAGTTTCAACCATAGAAGGCATTTTAGGCATTGTTTAGTTAGCCCTTAAAATACATGCAGCAACTTGCATGAGGTCACCCTTGTATGGCAGGACAATCTAGGTAGCCAGAAAAATATTATTGATTAATAAGAGAGGTATACTCACAATGAAAGCTGTGAACATCCCGATGACAAAAAGCCTTGTTCTGGGTTTGACTGACTAGGGAATGTCTGCCCCTTAATTTCTCCTCAGTACTTCCCTGGTCTATAATATGACTGTGGGAGATGATTGTGTGAACTCTGCAGGGTAAGGGTTATGTGAGATAGTGTATGTGCCATGTGCTATTCAGAAATGGGGACATATTAGGCATTTAGTGTATTATACTTCGTATCAATTGTTTAAATGCCAGTTTTTAACTTTTTGTGTGTGCAAATTGCTTTTGAAGAGCTGGAGAGAGTTGCCTGAGTCTGTAGAATCAACATCATAACATCTGCTCTGAGCTGTCTCTGTGGAGGGTTGGGAGTGTGGGATTGCCATGGTGACAAGGATTCTGCCAGACCCCCCTGTAGGAAAAGAGCGTGCTCTTTTTCCAAACTCATTAACTTTGGTGACACCTGGCAAAAGTATCCTCGGGTGTTCACAGCCTTGGTTTTTAGAGTACATGCCTCTTCTAGTCGTCCTTTCCTGGGCTTTTATGGGTCAGAGTGACAACTGCAGTGCTGAATACTGGCAATGCTCCCTTGGTGCTGGTTAGGGCACGATGCATATCTACCACTTCAATTCATAGAGGAAGTGATTTGCAGTTCACAGTGTCAGGAAATCACATTTCTGACAAGTGTAGGTTTTAGAGGATTTTACCTTCTCTCGCAGGTGGAGAGTTGTTGGGGCACATGCCCCATCGGCTGTCACTGTTACTCTGGGAGACAGCTGCCCACTGACAGCCTGGCAGCTGTTAGCTGGCAGCAGAATGCTGTAGGTTTCCTTGGGGCAGACCAATTATATCACGGGGCTAAGCCAGGGCTGAGAGATGCTGCAGTTTCACAGCCACACTGCTGCTGACAGGGGACCGCACAAGCCAAACTGCCCACCACAGTGTGCCGTGGTTCTCACAGCAGGTCCTGGGGACCAGGAGAGACTTCTTTCTTAATGGGGGTTTGCTTAGGCTGCAGAAGTGCTGGTGATAACTTCTGCAGGTGATGTCACTCTTCCCGAGAACGCCAAGCAGGTTTAAAAGCAAAACATTGCTACCCTTGGTCCCTTCACCTACCAGCCTGACAAGTATTTATTCAATAAAACACTGTTGCCCATTAGTGGCAAGATTTATGATTTCCTCCACTTTATCAACTTCGACCTCTCCATATGAGTTTATTATTACAAAATATCACTGTTTCCTTTATAGTCCATATGATTTTCAAAAGTGTATAAGAATTCAGTAATTACACTTGACTCTTCATTGTTCCTTGGCTGCATCCTCAAGGCTCAGATGGGAACTAAGTGTGGGGCTTAGGTTGGGACTAGGAGTTTGCCTCTCTGCTTTGAGCCAGCCTGGCACAGGAGAAGGGAACTTCATGCTGGTCCCAGTTTCTGCTTTTCTTATTAGGTGTCTGAGTATTGTTTAGGAAACTACTTGGGGTTCCCCAAACATATGCTGCTTCTTACATCTGTGTTTTATTCACATTGGTCCATCTGCCTGGAGGGTGTTCTAGATCATACCCCCCTCACTGCTCTCCCCTCACTCACTCACTCATCACAGCTTAGGTGTTTTTGCTCGGGGGAGCTTTCTGTGGTCCCCCGTTTGGTTGGGAGCTTCAAATACTCCACCGTTGCAGTGTGGAAAGTTCTACACAGCCCGAGTTATGCAAAAATGGATTATAGTGTATATATTGAATACTCACCTGCCATTGTGTTATAAGCACTTTATGTATCATTTACATCTTTTTCTACATCACTTTCAATGGCTACATTGTGTATCATAGGACAAAGACACAATGATTTATTTAAGGAATCACCGATTGTTGGATATTAAGGATGTTTCTATTTTTTTTAGTTACTATAAATCACGCTGAGATGAATATTTGCATATCTGAATCTTTATGTTTTCCTTAGAATGGATTGTTCGAAGGGGAATTGCTACTGTTACCATTTTTATGTTGTGGGTTTTTACCTTGTACAATATTATTAGGATTGAAGAAATTATTATAGTGTGAAGAAAGAGGGAGGTGGGGAAAGATTAAGTTTATACCAGTTTGATTGTGGGCATATCCACAGGCCCTGAATAATATGCTATTAGACAGCATGTGTTTATTCAAAAGAACATGGTGAGGGCCTGTATACGTGATCTAGGTTGTGGCAAGATGCATAAAATACAGTCTAAGCATTTTGTAGTGTAGGAGGTGAACAAGATGCATTTAGAAATACTTAGCATAAGAAGAGAAGCTCATAAGGCAAGAGTAAAGTGCTGTTGGTGATCAATCACAAATATGTTTTCAGGCTAGGGTGATTGGGGTAGGGAGCTTTCTGAATAAGGTGGTATTTGAAGTGAGACTTAAAGCATTTGGTGTGATTTATATACTAGAGAAGGCAAATGCGAGGTGGAGAGAAAAGTCTTAAGTGGACAGAACTGTGAAAGCAAAACTTAAAAGCAGAAAAAAAATAGGAATTTTTCCAAAATAGTGAGAGTTTCCAATTGCTATTTGCTAGGAAATTTCCATGCTTATTTTTTTAACTCCTGTCATTTGTGCACTACCTTTATGCTTCTTGCTATAACTGCATGCTTTTATTCATGTAATATACATTTCGATTCTAATACATCTTGTGAATTTAATAAACATAAAAAAGAAAACTATTGCACCTTTTAAAAAAATCACTATTTACTTGTTCCCCTTCAGCTTTTGAAACCCTGGCACAAAGGACAAGGAGCCTTAGAAAATGCTGAGTGAGGTTTTTACATTAAGCTATGTTATTGGATGTGCTGTCTTGAAGTGTGATCTTGTATTGTTTCATAGCCTAGAAAGGAAAATGTGTGCATGTGTGTGTGTGTGTGTGTGTGTGTGTGTGTGTGCGCGCGCGCATGCGCACATGTGTGTGTGTTTGCATGGCTGATGTTCAGAGGGTATATACTATACTAGTTGTGGAAGAACTATTAATAGTTTAGCATGGGTTGGTAAATAGTCACTCATCCATCCACCCCTAGAACTTCTCCACTGCCCAAGCCATCTCCCATGATCTGTAATACCAGACCTCTCCATAACCTCAACAAGTACCCATGCCATATCAGTGGTTGTGTGTGTGTGTGTGTGTGTGTGTGTGTGTGTATATGTATGTGTGTATGTGAATACACAACCCTTGGACATTCTTGTATCTGTGTAAGCTGGGTTGCAAGTGAGCATATGTTAGCTTATTTTTGAGAGAATTGTTAAGATGGAAGTGAGAAGTTACAGGAAATATCTGATCAATAAGAAAGATACTTAAGGTAGAGACCCAGATTTTGAAAGAAAAGAATGTATCCAGATGCTCTTGGCACTACCATGCCCCACCTTGTTGATAACCACGATGATCAGTGAGCCATGGAACTTTCTGTAAAGAGATCATATCCCTATAGAATCAAAACTTTGTTATTTGAGAAATGATAGTTATGTAAATTGGGATATGATATCCAGAAGCCATATGATACAGGACGGGTACAGAACATCTGACCTGCATGCCTTGAAGCGTTAACCTTTCCTAGACCTAGATGTCAAATCATAGAAACAAACTTATGCATCCCAAATAATACCCCTGACTCTGTACATTTTTGCTCCTGCTCTCTTTAGTTATTTGACATTAGAGAATTTTCAGCCTTAGCTTTCACATCTGGAAATTAGGTTAATAGTCTCACTGCACAAGGTTCCTATGAAGATTAAATGACATAACAGCCAAGCAGTCCATGTAAAATTCATATTCTCAACTTCTCCTCCAAAACCAATGAGATAATGAGAGTAACAAATAAAAATACATAAACCCCCACAACATTAGCATAACTAAAAGACAGCGAATAATCAAACCTCCAATTACATTAAGTGGAAAAATAAATACTAAATCCAGTGAGCTATCGCCAGCACTCCCTGCCTTTAAGGGAGCTAGCAGTAGTTCTAAAACTGACACAAAGCCACCACAAGAAAGAAAAAGAATCACTCTGCATGGGAAAAATATTGAAAATGCTCTTCAGTTCAGAGCTTTTACTCCCAGGAACAGACTTAAAAGTGCAAGCGTGATCTGAGCAGGCAGGCCTGAAAAGATAATGCTCCAAGGGGAGAAAGAAATACAGTATGTTCTCATTTAACTGGCACTCTTAAGCGTTAGTAGGTGATGGATAAATGTAAGTAGACTCTTTGTTCACTGGAATTCAAGCAACCGGCAAAATTTTTTGAGTGCCAGTTGACTGTTAATGGAGAGTCTATGATATTTTACTATTTTTATTCAGATTGCATTAACCTTTTAAATTAGGGAATTTTCTATATTCATAATGTTGATTTTTCCTATCAGAGAATGAGGGTATCCTTACCTATTCTAAATCAAACTTTGTGTCTTTTAGCAGTGTTTTAATATGTTTCTTATATAGGTTTTGTACTTTTCTCATTAAAATTATTTCTAAACACTTTATCCTCTTGTTGCTATTGTAAATAGTGTAACTTTTTCTCTTAGAATCTTCTAATTATACATGTGGTAAAAGATTAATTATATTGATAAATATAATTTTATAGCTTGTTACTTTATTGAATTGTTTTATTATATGAGTCAATTTTACTATTGATTCTCCAAGTTTTTCAAGCACAAAATCACACATATTCCCACTTAAATATTGTTTTACTATTTTTATTCAAGTAATTAATTTATCTTATTTAAATGCATTGGGTATTAAATGACCAATAGTGGTAGAGAGAGTGGGATATCTTTTCTTTACCTGATCTTAGTGGAGATATCTTTACTGTCTTCCCATTAAGAAAGATACTGGCTTTAGGACTAAGGTAAATTTTAAAAGTCTACACATCAATTTCTATTTTCTTGTATATTTTTTATTGGGAATGCATGTAGAATTTTGTCAAATGGTATATTCAGTGTAGTGTGTAAGAAAATATAACATTCACGTAATCTTGTTGAATGGCATGCTGGAATATTTTGCTTCATTCATGTAACTTTTATGTAAGTTGATTTCTTAATCTATTCAGGCTGTTATAATGGAATACTATAGACAGGGAGGTAAGTTCAAGATCAAGGTGCCAGCAGCTTCCAAGTTCATAGCAGGAGGGGCTCTAGAGTCTCTTTCATAAGAGTGCTAATTCCATTCATGAGGGTCCTACCTCATGACCTAATGACTTCCTAAAGGCCCCACTTTTAGATAACCATCACTTTTATCTTTCTGCTCCCCTGCTCTTCATTTATTTAGTGCCTACTTTTCATTCCTCCTTTACCAAAGGGAAAAAAAGAGAGGCAGAAATACTAAATACTGAGTCTATATTGTCATTTATCAGAAATTCTTCAGAGATGCTATGGGTACTGAAATCAATGGGACAAGTGAATTTCTCGTGTCTGCATTTGTTTTCTTCCTTCTGAGTTTCCTCCATCCACTTCCTGATCCTCTGCCCCATTTCAAAAGGAAAATATGAGAAGTAGTATTTTTCTCTTTAAAATTTTTCAATGGTGTAACCTGCAACATCATCCTTAAACCTTTGAAAAGTAGATCAGGACACTTACAGAGAAATAACTTAGGTTTAACTAGAATCTGCTCACTCAGAGTAAGTGGGAAAACAGTTCACATTTCCTCCATAGCTCCTTCCCAGTTTTTAGAAGCTGCACTTGCAAGATAATTCTGCTGCTACTTCAACCACTTAACATTCTGAGGAAAAAAGGATTTCAGGTGCTATTTTTTCAGCCATCTGAGTGATGACCAGATAATGCTCTCCTTCCCCTCCACGGCATGTATGCTCTTTGAATGAAAAAAAAAAATTGTGATCAGAAAAAAGGCTAGGAGTAGGGATACCATATATGTAAATAGAAGAGTGTATCCTGATTAATTCCTGATTTCTGCAGATTCTTATTAAATAGTTGTATTCTCCACCAAAAAAAATTTTTACTCTAAGTTATATTGATAAGTAAACAGTTATACATGAAAAATATCTCTTGGAAGGCATGTTGGTTTTTGTTTTCTAGATGAAGAATTTAAATTAGCTTACATTATTTTTTTAACCCTTATTATTTGAGTATTAGGATACCTTTGGGGGAATATGGTTTCACCTGAGATCTTTGAGTATGGAAATTTAAATGTCCTGGATTTGCGTTATCTATTTGAAATTAACAGTCAGAGGAATAAGAGGAAAGATGGCGGATTAGGCTGACACAGCATCTGTGACCTCCTAGACCACAGCAGAATTGCAGGTAGAAAGGAGAGCAGCCAACCTTGGCAAGCATCAGAGGACTGACTGAGGAGAATCCCAAAAGCTGAGGATGTAGAGAAGGAAGCCCAGTGGAAACCGTGTGTTCAGGCACAGTGGAGATTTGCCCAATCCAACACCAGTTGGCTGAATGGTTGGGCCTGCCCAACTGGTAGGGAAGCAGGTTCTTGTGGATTTTATAGGAGCAGCTGCCTGCAACCTACCAGAGACCTTTCTGTGCCACTCTACTGCTCCTCCGGGGCAACTAAAAGTGTGCTGCAAGCAACAAACTGCAGGACACCCAGCAAGAGAGGGGGAAGGAAGAAAACAAAGGAAAAAAAAGTCCTTTTTGTTTTTGTTCTTTTACTTTTTTTAAGTCATCTTTTTTTAAATTTAACCTTTCTGTATTTTTTTTCTTTTCTCTTCCCTTTTTTTAAAATTTTTTTCATGATATATTTCATTTGCATTTCATATCTTTAATTTTAGCTTTTAAATTTTCTTATTTTTCTTATTTTTATACATACATTTAGAATTTTATTTTATTTTTTAAGTTCTATGCTCTTTTTAAAATCCTTACATTTAATTTCTTTATTATTTTCTTAATTTTATTACTATTATAATACTTCTCTCCCTTCTTTTCCCTCAAAGTTTACACAGGCACCCTGAAGTTTTACCCTGCCCACATAGAAGAATTTTGGGAGCCAGGCGCAGTCCTGCCCTACTAGTGGGGGAAGACTTTCTGTAAGTCTTTTGAAGGCGTGACTATCTGAGATTGCCTGGGAAACTTCCATTGCTGCTCTGCCACTGACCCCACCCTTAGGTAGCTAACCGTGTGCTACAAGTGGCAAACTCTGAGGCTCTCAGGAAATTTTGTTTGTTGGTTGGTTTTGTATATATTTTTATGGTTGGGTGTGTGTGTCTGTTCCTTGACTTTTTCTTTTCCAAGTGAACATAGCCGCCCCTAGAGATTTGCTCTTTCAACATGGAGCCACTCTAGATGGATGAATGATCAGTCTCACCTAACTAATGGTGAAAGACTTTCTTGTGAACTTCAGCAAAAGTGGTTGTTTGTGGTGATCTGGGAAGCTTTCCATGCTACTCTACCACTATGCTTGGGCAGTTAAAAGCGTGCTGTGAGGGACATACCACTCAACTACAACTGAAGAACACACATAACACACTTAAGGAACAATCCTAGATTACACACACAGAAGATCGATGGGATTGCACCATTGGACCACACAAGACACATACTACCTAAGACAAACACTGAGAGCCATAAGAGATATACCTACTACATAGAAGAAAACACAGAGAGGAAATCCAAATGAGAAAGAAAAACATATCCCAAATAAAGGATTAAAAGAAATCACTAAAAATAGAGTTAAATGAAATGGAGACAATTAACCTACAAGAGCAACAGTTTAAAAAACAGGTTATAAGAATACTTAAGAAACTGACTGAAAACATCAACAAAGCAATAACAACCATAAAGAAAGACATTGAAACCATTAAGAAAAGGCCAATCAGAAATGACGAATACAGTAATTGAAATGAAGAGTACTAGAAGGAGTCAATAATAGGTTACATGAAGCAGAAAATTGAATTAGCCATCTGGAAGACAAGGTAGCAGAAAATACTCAAATTGAAGAAAAAAGAGAAAAAATAATTTTAAAAAATAAGAATAACCTGAGACACCTCTGGGACAACATCAAGCATAACAACATTCAGATCATAGGGGTACCAGAAGGAGAAGAGAGGGAGAAAGGGATTGAGAACCTGTTTAAAAATATAATGACTGAAAACTCCCCTAACCTAGTAAAAGAAATAGACACACAGACCCAAAAAGCACAGAGAGTACCAATCAAGGTGAACCCAAATAGGCCCACATCAAGACACATAATAATTAAAATGACAAAGATTAAAGACAATGAAAGAATCTTAAAAGTCACAAGAGAAAGACAACAACTTACTATAAGGCTCTCAGTGGATTTCTCAAAAAAAACTTTGCAAGCCAGAAGACAATGTCAGGAATACTCAAAGTAATGAAAAAACAAGGGCCTACAACCAAGACTACTCTTCCTAGCAAGACTATCATTTAAAATTGAAGGAGAGATAAAAATCTTCCCAGATAACAATAAGCTAAAGGAATATACTACTTCCAAGCTGAATTTACTAGAACTTCTAAAGGGATTTCTTTAAGCAGGAGAAAGGAAAAAACAAACAAACAAAAGAAAATAAAAAACATGAATAATAATATAGTGTTCACTATATACTTACCAATAATCACTTTAAATGTAAGTGGACTAAATGCTCCAATCAAAAGACGTAGGGTAGCCGAATGGATAAGAAAACAAGACTCAGATGTTTATTGTCTACAAGAGACTCACCTCAGAAGGAAAGATGTACATAGACTGAAAGTAAAGGGATGGAAAAGGATATTTCATTCAAGTGGAAATAGAAAAAAAAGCTGGGGTAGCAATACTTTTATCAGACAAAATAAACTTTAAAATAAAGACTATAACAAGAGACAAAGAAGGACATTGCATAATTATAAAGGGATCAGTCCAGCAAGAGGTCATCACTCTTGTAAACATTTATGCACTGAATATAGGAGCACCTAAACACATAAAGCAAATATTGACTGACATAAAGGCAGACATCAACAGTAACACAATTGTAGTAGGGGACTTTAATACACCACTAACTCCAATGGCCAGCTCTTTCAGACAGAAAATCAATATGGATACAGTAGACTTAAATGACATGGTAGAAAACATGGATTTAATGTATAGTTTTAAAGAATTACATCCCAAAGCAGCAAAATATACATTTATTTTTCAAAACTACCCAGAACATTTTCCAAGATAGACTACGTGTTATGCCACAAAACAAGCCTCAGTAAATTTAAGAAAATTGAAATTGTACCAAGTACCCTCTCTGACCACAATAGTATAAAACTAGAAATCAATCACAAGAAAAAAACTGAAAAATGTACAAATACATGGAGGCTAAACAATATGCTACTAAGCAATGCATGAGTAAACAAAGAGATTAAAGACGGAATCAAAAGGTACCTTGAGACAAATAAGAATGAAAATGCACCTACCCCCCCCCCCACAAAAAAAAAAAAAAAATCTATGGCATACAGCAAAAGCTGTCCTGAGAGGGAAATTCATAGTAACTCAGGCCTACCTAAAGAAACAAGAAAAATCTCAAATAAAGAGTTTAACCTTACACCTAAGGAAACTGGAAAAAGAACAACAAAGCCAAAATCAACACAAACAAGGAAATAATAAAAATCAGAGTGGAAATAAATAAAATAGAAACTAAGACAATACAAAAGATCAATGAAACCAAGAGTTTGTTCTTTGAAAAGATGAACAAAATGGACAAACCTTTAACAAGACTCCTCAAAAGAGAGAGAGAAGACCCAAATAAATAAAATGAGAAATGAAAGAGAAATTACAACAGACACCACAGAAATACAAGAAATTATAAGAAAATACTATGAACAACTATGTGCCAAAAATTCAGCAATTTGGAAGAAATGAGCAAATTTTCAAAATTATACAAACTTCCAAGATTAAATAAAAAGAAACAGAAAATATAAATAGGCCAATTACTAACAATGAAATTAAATCAGTACTCAACAAGCTCCCAACAAACAAAAGTTCTGGACCAGGTGGCTTCACAGGTGAATTTTACTAAACATTCAAAAAATAATTAACTGTTATACATTTCAAGCTATTTAGAAAAATCCAGGAAGAGGGTAGGCTCCCAAATTCATTTTATGATACCACCATTACCCTGATTCCAAAACCAGATAAAGACACTTTAAAAAAAATTATAGGCCCGTATCTCTAATGAGCATAGATGCAAAAATCATCAACAAGATATTAACAAATCGAATTCAGCAATACATTAAAAAAATCGTACACCACAATCAGGTGAGATTCATTTCTGAGATGTAAGGTTGGTTCAATATATGTGAATCAATTAATGTGATACATCACATAAACAAAATGAAAAATAAAAACTATATGGTCATTTCAATAGATGCAGAAAAAGTATTTGACAAAATTCAGCAGCCATTTATAATAAAAATGCTCAACAAGTTAAGAATAGAAGGGACATATCTTAATAAAGGCTATATATCTGATAAACCCACAGCTAACATCATACTCAATGGGGAAAAACTACAAGCATTCACCTTAAGATCAGTAACAAGACAAGGATGCCCACTGTCACCACTCTTATTCAACCTAGTACTGGAAGTCCTAGCCACAGCAATCAGACAAGAAAATCAAATAAAAAACATCCAAATAGGAAAAGAAGTGAAACTTTCATTATTTGCAAATGATATGATACCGCATATAGGAAATTCCAAAGATTTGACCCCAAAATTACTGGAACTGATAAATGAATGTAGTAAAGTAGGAGAATACAAAATCAACATACAGAAATCAGTTGCATTCTTATACACCAATAAAAAACTAGCAGAAGGAGAAATTAAGAAAACAATTCCATTTACAATTGTATATTAAAAACTACCCAGAAATAAATTTAATCAAGGAAGTAAAAGACCTATACTCAGAAAACTGTAAGTCACTGAAGAGAGAAGTCAAAGAAAGCACAAATAAATGGAAACACAGCATGCTCATGAATAGGAAGAATCAGTGTAGTTAAAATGCCTACACTACACAAAGCAATCTATAGAGTCAGTGCAATTCTCATCAAAATAGCAAAGGCATTCTTCACAGAAATAGAATGTATAATCCTAAAATTTATATGGAACCATAAAAGTACTAGAATAGCCACAGCAACCCTGAGAAAGAACAACAAAGTTGGAGGAATCACACTACCAGACATCAAATTATATTGTAAGGCCACAGTTATCAAAACAGCATGGTATTGGCATAAAAACAGACACATAGATCAATGGAACAGAATAGAGAGCCCAGAAATAAATCCATGTATATCTGGCCAACTAATCTATGGTAAAGAAAGCAAGAACTTGCATTGGGGTAAAGACCGTCTTTTCAACAAATGGGATTAGGAAAACTGAAAAGATACATGCAAAAAAAAAAAAATGAAATTGAACCACATTTTTACACCATATACAAAAATAAACTCAAAATGGAATTTAAGACCTGAAACCATAAAAGTCCTAGAAGAAAATATAGAAAGTAACCTCTCAGACATTACCCCTAACAATACTTTCCATGATGTATCGCCTCAGGCAAGGGAAACAAAGGAAATAATAAACAAATGGGACTACCTCAAACTAAAACTTTTTTACAGCAGAAGAAACCATCAACAAAATAAAAAGACATCCCACAGAATGGGAGAAAATATTTCCCAGTGAGGCAACTAACAAAAGTTTAATGTCCAAAATTTATAAGACACTCATACAACTCAACACTAAAAAAGCAAACAATTAAAAATGGGCAGAAGACATTTCTCCAAAGAGGACATACAGATGGCCAATAGACACATGAAAAGATGTTCAACATCACTAATCATCAGAGAAATCCAAATCAAAACCACAATGAGATACCATGTTACTTCTGTCAGAATAGCTCTCATCCATAAATCAACCAACAACAAATGTTGGCAAGGATGTGGAGAAAAGGGAACACTTACACTGCTGGTGGAACTGCAAATGTATCCAACCACTGTGGAAAACAGTATGGAAGTTCCTCAAAAAATTAAGAATGGAACAACCTTATGATCCAACAATTCCACTCCTGGGTATTTATCCAAAGAAATCCAAAACACTAATTTGAAAAAATATATGCACCTCTATATTTATTGCAGCATTAAACACAACAGCCAAGATATGGAAACAACCTAAATGTCCATCAATAAATGATTGGATAAAGAAGGTTTGGTATGTTTATACAATAGAGTATTACTAGGCCATAAAGAAGAATAAAATCTTACCTTTTGCAATAACATGGATAGAGCTAGAAGATATCATGCTAAGTAAAATTAGTCTGATTGAGAAAGACAAATATCAAATGACCTCACTTGTATGTGGAATCTAAAGAACAGAATAAAAGAACAGTAGAATAAACAAAAGCAAAAACAAAAACTCAATTAAAACATGGGCAGATCATCATGCGAAGTGAAATAAGACAGACAGATAAAAACCAAGAACTACATGATTCCACTCACTTGTGGAACATAAAATTGAAAACAACAAAGAAACAAAACTCATGGACCCAGTCAATAATTTAGTAGTTACCTGAGAGTAAGGGGAGAGAGGGTGGGGGAGAAGAGACAGGGACACAAATATATGGTGACGGAAAGAGAACTGACTCTGGGTGATGAACATATACATAATGCAACACATGGAGAATGTAACGTAGAATTGTGCACCCAGAACTATGCAGTTTTTACTGATCGATGTCACCCCATTACATTTAACAATAAAAAATATTCCTGTTAAAAAACCAACAGTAAATTAGCAATCAGAATGGGTAATATTAGGGCTCCTCTCCTTACCAGCAAGGGGCAGAGCTGAGTTTCACAGAATCCCTGTGCCACTTGCCGTGTAACTGCATAAGTAATGGCCATGCCCTCGCAGTCTACACATGAGTTGTATTACGTAACCTTCTATGTGCAGCTCTTCGCTGACAATGGTGAACTTACTGGAAAAACATTGCTTTTTGAAAGTTTTTATTTTCATTTTTCTTTCTTCCCTGTAAAGGATGTTGAAAGAGAATGTGATATGCCTCGTCTTTTATTACTTAAAAATATTGCAATATGCAAATTTATGCATTGTAAATACTTAAAGATTTATATGAAATAAAAACAAAAGTTCTTCTCAAAGCCTCTTCCCCTTTGACCCTCTCCCTCCAGTCTCAGTAATTAACAATATGATTAATTTAACGATTTAAAAGGTATTTTCATATATACACATAAATACTTGTATGTTTATATTTGTCATGTATTGAAATGCAGGCATATTAGCTAATTCCTTTTAGTTGATCTTCAAGGGTCTTATATCTGTGGTTTTAGCCATGATTGTCCCAAAAAGATTGTGAAACCTAATTCCAATACTCATTTCATGTAGTGGAGAAAAAAAGTCATGCTGTGATGTATATCCCAAAAAGAATTTTCAAAATAAACATGACATACTGCATCTTTGCTTTTGATAAGTGAGGATAATTTATTTTCCTATCTCAGAATAAAATTATTTTTTCTTTTCTGCTTAAGTAAGGGAAATATGCAAATATGAGAATCTTGCATTTTCCTTTTGAACTTTGCTTGGAAGTGAGTTTTAATAGAAAAAAATGAAAAATATTAAGCTAGCACAAAATATTTTCCAAAGGCCAGGTGGCTAGAATGATTAATGAGAAAACAATGCTGGTGGCCACATATTTCTAGAGACACAACTGAGATTTGCCAAGAAATAGCCCTAAAATCTGACTAGACAGTTGCAGAATCTTCACATAATTACATTCTTTTAACTCTGCAAGGAGCAATGGAAACTTGAATATTTTTTACTTTAATGATTTTCCCTTAACTCAAATCCTTATGTCTGTATCACTGCATTCTCCCTTAGATATTTCAGACATATATATCTTTTCTCTGCGATGGCTATAAATTATTCAAGAGCATGGAAGTACCTTTTTCTTCTTGTGTATTTTTATATACCTTACTCATTTTCACCTCATCTGAGTATGAAATGAATGCTCTGTAACTGCTTGTTGAATTAGTGAGAGTACTAAATCATCAGTTTCAATTTAAATCTCCATCTGAACCTATTTATTGTGGCATTACATACATTAAACTTATGCAAATACTTTAAATCGCATGTTCAAGTTGTTTTAGACCTCTCTGCACATTTTTATTGCCTTCTTAGTTTATCAGAAACTGATTTTTTAAATGAGCTTATCCTGTTTATTTTTAAAGTAAATTTTTATAAAGTATATACACATATAGAAATCAGTATAAATCATAGTTTTTCCTGGATGAATTTTTAAAGTATAATCACATACAAATCCGGTACCCATGTTGAGAAACAGAACATCCCTAACTCCTCAAACTCTCTCCTTGCGCCCGGCCTCATCACACATACTGTCCAAGTTAACTACTGTTTTGGTTTGTAACATCACAGCCAACTTTTTCCTGTTTTTGAATTTTATGTGGAAATAACCTATTTTTCCTCAGCCTTATGTTTCCATCACTCATCCATGTAGAATATTAGTGTTATAAGTATGTGTAGTTCATTCTCTACTAAATAACAATCCATTGTTTGACTATAATAGTTTTATTTATCCATTCTATTTTGCTCATCATTTCTCTGTATGTCTTTGTTGCACTTAAGTTGCAGTGCAAAATTATGTCATATGATATGTATATATTCAACTGTCCCACAGTTCTCTGATGTGGCTGTACCCGTTAAGACCCCAGAGTCAGTGGGTGATAGTCCTGGGTTCTACATACCGTTGTTAGTTTTTGTGCTGTTGTTGGTCTTTTCCTTTTAGGTTCTCAGGTGAGAAAGCAGCAGTATCTCATTGGTTGTTTAATTGGCATTTCCTTGATGACTGAAGTGGTTGAGCCCTTTTCCTTTGTTTGTCAGCCATTTGTCTTACCTCTTCTGTGAAGTACCTGTTCAAATCTTTTTTGAACATTTTGCTGATGTTTTCTCTGCTTTATTTTTATTAATCACTATGAGTGCTTGGTTGTCAATGTTTTCTGGATGTGAATTTTTTGTTTCACACAATCTTATCCCCCATTGTATATTGTGCAATGTCGCTTTCATAGCACTGTCTTGAAGAAAAGACTTTTTATTATAGTTATGTAGAAAATTTGTTAAGGATTCTCCTGTTTTTGAGTGAATTCATGCATGCTTTTGTTTTTATTATTTTCCTTGAGTTCTGTGGTAGGTTGAAAATGATTCCCCAAGAGATATCTGCATTGAATCCCTGGAACTTGGGAAGTAAAAAGAAAGGGTGAGGATATTTTCAGATGAGATTAAGTTAAGGATTTTGAGATGATGAGGTAATCCTGGATTCTCACAGGGAGCCCTAAATGCCACCCCAAGTATCCTTATAAAAAAGAAGGGAAGAAAGATACCCAGAGAAAACACGCAGAGTGGAAGGCAATGTAAAAAGACAGAAGCAGATAGTAGAATAATGTGACCATAGTCCAGGATGCTAAATGCTACCCGTAGCTGGAGGAGGCAAGGAACAGACTCTCTCCTAGCACTTCTGTAGAAAGTGCAGCTGACACCTTGATTTTGGACTTCTGGTCTTCAGAACTGTGAGGGAATAATACTGCTTCTGTTGTTTTAAGCACCAAGTTTTTAGTAATTTGTTATGCCAGCCCTAGGAAACTCATACAGGTTTCATAGGATTTCTCAAGTGTCTAGCTCCATGATTTTGGCACAAATTCACACCAAGAATTGGAAAATGCTCTAAAGACAGAGAGATTGTAGAGTTTAACCAAGGCTCTGTGATTCCATCTTTCTGGAATCGTGGCCTCCAGATTCCTATTTGATTCAGCAATTCTCCTATGGTAATACATAGATAGCCAAAAGATGGAGTTATATTTGTCTTTTTAAGTTTGTTCTTAGTTTTCAATAGTGAAATGCAAAATAAATAATATCTAATCTTATTTATTTCTTAATTAATTAATATGGACTAGACCTTGGTCATGCCTCTGGTCCAATACTCCATCTTTCTCTTTCATTGATGTAAGGGAAAAAATTCAAAAAAAGTATTAATTTCTTAATAGTTAAAAGTTTAATTTATTAGTAGCTATGAGGATTCTTTAGTGTACTTAAGAACTGAGATAACTGCTGTTTATAACATTGCAAACTTTAAAACATATCAACAAGGAATAAGGAGTGTGTGTGTGTGTGTGTGTGTGTGTGTGTGTGTATAGGTGTGTGTGTGTGTTAAAAAGTAGGATCTTTGAACTCCAGCAAATAGAACCTTGTACACTGTATTTCTCACTTTGAATTGCTAGTTATTAAAATAAAACATCTGAATAGGAACTTTGAAAAGTCTATCATCATACACACATTTGTATGAACTTTGATAGCCATATAATCTAAAAATATAATACTACACAGCATAATTCTCTCAGAGACAATCTTTTCCTTGTCAGGTTGGGGTGCGCAGGCCATTCAATGAGAAATATGCATGTGTAAAAGAAAGATAATGGTAGACAGTCTCAAGAGAGAAGGAATAGTTCAGAACTCCAAGGTAATTAACGTCAAATCTTTCTAATATTGGAGATGTGATGGTAACTGGAATGGAATTAAAGACGAGGTGTGCTGTTGTGGTCTGGGCTTTCTATGTAAAAGGCAGACCGGTGTGGCACCTGGGTGCACACCATGAAAATAATATTTCAATCTATTAAAGTTGCAATGTTTTTAAAACAATCTATTTAAAAAAAGTGTCTTCAACATTCCTCTAAAGAAACTTAAGAAATGAATGCATCAAATTTCTAATAAAGACACAAAAGAGAAAAATTGGTTTTTCCACTTTTTTAGTTCTTTTGCAGTGGAAAATGCCTGCTAATGGAAGAAATATGCTGCATATTATTTTCCCCTGCTGATTTGGTCTTCAGGTTTCAGTATTTTCTTTGCTGTAATATAAGCTGTGAATTTTTACTAGTGGCCTTTTGTATGTTGATTTTTCTGCTGTTCAGTTTCCTATGTGCGATTGAGATCTAGGGCTAAAGAATGAGTTGATTTTCTTTAAAGGAAACCATTTAAAATGAGACATTTCTTTCAGCAATACTTATTTATAATACGTATTTATATACACATATATTTAGTATATATGTGGCATTTTCTGGCATATTATCTACATGAAATACATAAAAATACATCAGAAAATTAAGAATCAACTAAAAATCTTAAGTTATACTTGAAAATATGGGTTGTGATATGTAGCATTTTTCACAGCTCATGATATAGTGAGTTCACATAGAATTTTAACAGATATAGTATAAGGAAAAAACTCACTAAACAGGTTGAATTTGTAAGACTGTGAAAATGATTAACAAAAACTGAAAGAACATCAAAAATGCATAATCAAAATGTTCATCATCATGGAATACTGTGTCTGAATGTGATGCCCGATTACTGCGTGAGAGGCTAGATGGTGAGAACGCACCACAGGTAAAGGATCTAAAAGAGTGTGTCCTACTGGACCCCTCGATTTGTTTGCTGGCTCTGGGTAAACTGGGTCCATATCCGGCCATAGTCCAAATCCCAGTGCAAGGATGATAGCAGGATGCCAGTGGACACCACTTTCTATTGCCAGTTTTATTGCTGAATAGAGTGTCATTCACAGCGGAAAACCTAGGTTTCTCAGAGAAGATTCTCAGGGTTTATAAAACTTGCCATTAGGTACATAAAAGTCTGCCATGGAGGACATGCATTATACATATTCCTATGGCCCCAAAGAGACTCTAGAAAATTCCAAAGTTTCTGCTACGACAAATGAATGAAATTTTAAGAAATCTTTTTGGTCAGTGTAAGGAAGGTCTAAGTTTATTGTCGTTGGAAAAATTCAAGAAAGGATGAACCACTTACTAGACATGCTTTCAGGAAATTAAGGAAATAGATGGTTAAACCCAATGCTTTAATGCCTGTTCCATTTTTAATTATATAATTTTTTGTTTCTATTGTTTTTGGCACAATAGAGGCAAAAGCTGTTTTCTCATTGTTATCTCTGAGTTAAGCACGTATGAGGTCTCTACATTTCTATGATTTTAACTGACTCAGAATATGACTCTCCATTTTGGAAGCCTCTTTCCTCCAAGTTCAACTCCTTTCTACAGAAATGTGGGTGTACAGAAATGGCTCCAATTTAAAGCTTCTAGGGTCCTGGAGAGTCCTACCTTTTATTTTAAATATTTTCACTTTTAGAATTATATATATCTTAAATCCCAAGGAAGTGATTCTACAACAGCTGTGCATTTATTTTACAGTAGTTTGCATTAATTCAAATCCTACTTGCTCTTCTAATACATTATTTATCATTGTGTTAAGAATAGTGTCAGTAATAAATTATTGTCAGCATATTTCTTCGTATTGATAGTATCTACTAACATTTTCTTATATATGCTGAAGTAAATTGACAATACAAATCTATACTTCTTCTGACAAAGAAAGTAGTTTATATTTTCAACAAAGATTTTCCTTTTGCATTTTTTATCTGCATGTTTTTCATATTCCCTTTCTTTTTCTTTTAAAGGAGGGGGGATTGTGGAGGGTGTTGGGGACGGGGGACTTCGTTTTTAGTGGCTGATTCTGAGTGGCTGCTGACTGTTCCAGTTTAGTCACCTTACAACTGCACTCTATTTCTCAGCACTACCTTGGGAGATAAGAAGCCATTAAGTGTAGTTATGAGAGGTTAAATGACTTGCCTAAGGGCACGAATCTAGTATCTGGACAAACTGAAGAGGAAAATGGTCTTTATGTTCAATAATGTAATTAATGAAGGAGAGACAATAAACAAAAATGAAAGGGTGCAAAGCCCCAAGCATACAATCATAAGTAGCCCGTTGCCATTCACAGGTTCTCAACCTTGACTGCACTTTAGAATTACCTGGTAGACTTTTAAAAAATACAGTTGACCCCATTTCAACACACATGTATTTAATTGAATTTATTCTGAACCCTAGCATCACTATATTTTAAGATCTCCAGGTGATTTCAATATGAAAACAGGGCTGAGAAAAACTACTCCCTATATAAGAATTGAACAGGGTCCATGTTTGAACAGAATAAAACTATGGAGAGTTTTGCTCAGGAAGGCATTGTATGAAGAAGAGGTATGTTTTGTGATAATGTATCTTAGTAAGGGCAAGGATACATTTTGTTTAACTTATTAGACAGTCACTTATTCATGGGCACATAGTTTTCTGAGACCCAGTTCTTAAATTTGAATGCGTGAAGAATAACAGATGCATTTTCATGGTTGGAGCTGTGAATACAAATTAACACAGTGAGGGAAATAAAGGCAATTAGATACAAGAGGACATTATCTAATTAGAGCAAAACTGTGTATTGTTCAAGGAAGGGATGTGAATTGATCAGGTGAGGCTTGAGGAAGGTTAACGCTATTTTTTCTAGAAAGGAAAGCTGAGTGGGGTGTCAGTGTTGAAGTGAGAAAGGAATAGATAATAAATAGGCAATTTAGGGCAGATTGGAGGGACTGAAGAGAAGAGACCAGATGTGAGAGTAGATTACTGGAGGAGGAAGGCCATCATGCATCTGCTAGTCAGGGGTGCCTGCTGTGTTCTGGTGCTTGTATATGTTAACAACTTAACCAGGTAGAGTTTATTATTGACATTTTATTAATTACAAATGAGAAAGTGAGGCTTAGCAAATTAGAATTATTTGCTGAAGACCAGAAAATTAGAAATTGATGATTTATTGCTCAAATCTAGTCTTTCTGAACCAAAGTTTTGTTCATTTCATTAAATCACTTTTAATGTCCCATTGCCATGGAAAGTACATGTAAAGAGCCATCAGTTAATCAATAACTATTGAATTAATGCATATGAGGCAATAAGTGGTGACAGATTTCTAGCTTCTGCTCTGCTGTTCATCTTTTCGCCACCAGAGCAGGAGGCAAATGATTCACAGGAAGAAAAGCTTTATCAGTAAACCATGCAGCGTAAAAACAAGTAGAAAGGGAAAAAGATGAAATGAAGTGAGCTGCAAGCGTGGATACACAGCACGGCTTTAGTAGAGATGCTAAGAGATGGCATCGAATTGAATTATTCATAGACAGTTCTGGGGAGGGTGTAGAGAGTCACTAAGAAGTAGGTGAAGTGATAAGTATACAAGAATAGAAACCCGGACTGTGCACTTTTCTCTTGGATTCAGTGATTTTTCTCTTCATTCAAACCTCAGTTCCTCTGCCACCTCTTCCATGAAGCCTTTTCTAATCTCTACATGTATTATGGATCACATCCTCCTTGCTTCATCATTGCAATTTTTAAACACCTATCATATTGATCAAGTAGGTCTTTGCTTATGTAGCTGCCTTCACTAGATTCTGACTCTTTTGAAAGCCAGAACCATGCTTTAATTTTTCTTGAATTCATAACTCCTGGCACAGAATGTTTTCTTTCATTAAAAATAAATGGATAAAGAAATAGATGAATGAATGAACTGAGTTTAGTTTTCTCAATAGTGACTATTACTGGGTCCTTTAATGTGCCAGATTTGTAGTCAAACACCATCACAACTACATTACTTACCTGGAAATATTGTAAGAACTGTTATAACTATTAACTATTTTAAAAATCTGGTCATATCTGTAACCTCATTTGTTTATATTCAGATTTAAAACTTGAAGTAGATACTGATGGATTCTGCAAATGATCAAGTCACTACAGTAATGCCCAAACAATTTTTTTTCCCAAACAATTATTTAATTTATCTGCAATTCTGATCATGGAAGATAGAGAGCAAGTTACCTAGTATTATCTTACTATCTGAATTTCAGGAATGCTTTAGTTACAGAAACTCGCTATGTCTTACAAGCTGAATTATATGTTGAGCTTCCCCCCAGTACTCATATGTTGAAGTCCTAACTCTCAACACTTCAGAATGTGTCTGTATCTGCAGATTAGATAAAGAGATTAGTTAAAACTATGCCTTTAGAGTGGGTCTTAATCCATTCTGACTGCTTTCATTATAAGAAGAGTAGATTTGGATGCACAAAGTGGCTTCAGGGTGGTGCACACACACAGGAAAGAACATGTGAAGATACAGTGACAAAGTGGACGTCTTCAAGCCAAGGAGAGAGGCCTCAGAAGAAGCCAAATCTTCTGAGACCTTGACCTTGGACTTTGAGACTCCAGAAGTATGAGAAAATAAAGTTCTGTTGTTTAAAGCCACCCACTCTGTGATACTTTGTTCTGGTAGCTTGGCCAAACTAACATAGCATGTTATTTTTTTAAATATGCTGCTCATCTAAGTTCTTCATAATCTATCAAGCTTTCATTTTTTGATATCTAAGGAGCTATTACCACTATGTAATCAGTAAGTATAAGCAGATCATGCCTAAGTACATAGACATACAATATTAAAAACTTCTGCCACATGTAGTTGAAAAACTATGCGTAGTTGGTGAAGAGTTATATGGGGGGAAAGTACTTTGTAAAATGGTGTTAAATCTGTGCATTTGTTTAAATTCACCTATAAAAGCTGATTTGAAGTATTTGCTCTTATAGTCATTTAGGAGCCTCTTTTTTTTTTTTTTTTTCCAAGTTTAAACATTGAAAACTTTTAAGGATAAATCTCTTTTGAAAATACCTATAAGTCATTGTCAAATCTTTATAAGCTTTGAGAGGGAGAATTTTATAAGAAATTTCTAGGTTGGCTTGTTTTGATGTATAGTAATACATTTAAACAGCATTTAAGTAGAGATGAGAGTATCAAAGACTATAGCAATAAACATTACTTATGTCTGAAAGTGTTTAACATTTCTCTTATACAACTCTTATCTTCACTTTTGCATTATGTCATTTAATGAGATTATGTTCTATTTACATTTTTAAAAGAAGTTATTTCAGAAGAAAGAATTTAGCCCTCTAGGGCTATTAGATGTCATACAGGCCTTAAACTCTTTCTCTATCTTTTATTTATTATGAAGGGCTGCTAGAATAATTTTTGGGGGGATAAAGAAAAATTTATTCCTATTACATTTTTTTTCTTTCAAACTCTGAGCCTATCACTTTCTGAAACACTAGCTATTCTTTTTTAGCTTTATTTTGGGGGCTTTTTTTCCTGGAGTTCAGCAGTTTGTGAAGGTAAATAGTCATTGAAAACCTATCATAGCAAGGTGCTTCACAGGCATTTACTGTTTCAAAGATGTCACGTGACCCTAAGTAGCTTTCACTTCGACTTAGGTGGTAAGATTTGCATAAACAGATATAGATACCATGAGAAAAACATATTTCATGGTTCAACTCTTTGATTTTTTTGTGCATAAAATTTGACGTTGAGCAATGGGAAATAACCCATTTGAAACTATTAATTCAGGTTGCCTCTCTGTTACTTCCCCCCTAGTCTGCCTATCCCACACTCACCATGCACACACACATGCAAACACACACACACAAACACTTAAACACACAGAAATGTGTCAGCATTGTGCTCGCAATGTCTCTAACTCAAAATTTTCTCAGTGATGCCAGTATTTTATATAAGGAAAAATATAAAATAGTAAACTATTTGATGAATATATGTATAATATATTATGTAATTTTTAATTAATTAGATTCTAGTTTCTTAAATATATTGGGGTGACATTGGTTAGTAAAATTATATAAATTTCAAGTGTACAATTACGTAATACATCATCTACATATTGCATTGTGTGCTAATTTATTTTAATACAATAATATATTTTAATGTAATTTAGTATCAAATTTATAAATGAAATTAGTAAAAAGACATGTTTGCCATGTGGCTCTAGCATTTCTTAGCTGACTTGGGACAACCCAACTAATGTTCTTATGCCTCAGATTCCTTATCAAATTAATACTTCTAATACTTCAACTAAGACCTATAGTGAGGGTTGCATGATTCACAGTATGAGAAATTGCTTGATAAACAGTTAAGTGCTCCAAAAATATTTTTTTAATCTTTATAATTGTGGTTAATATTTCAAAGTATCTTTTATAAAATTTACATGAGCATTTGCCTATTATTAGGTTATGAAAGAATATCAAGGATTGAAAATCAACCTTAAGTCATCCAAATTAGAAAGGAAGAAGTAAAATTGTCTCTTTATGGATGATATTATTTTGTATGTAGAAAATTCTTAGAACACCACTAAAAACTGTTAGAACTAAGAAATAAAATCAGTAAAGTTTTAGGACACGAAATCAGCATACAGAATCAGTTGTGTTTCTGTAAACTAACAATAACAATATGAAAAAGAAATAAAATTATTCGTTTACAATAGCATTAAAAACAAGAAAATATTCAGGTATAAATTTAAGTCGATGGCAGCTCTATACATTGAAACTGTAAGATATTGATAAGAGAAATTGAAGAAGACACATGGAAAAATACGTTGTGTCAGAAGACTTACAGTTGTTAAAATATCTATACTACCCAAAGCAATATACAGATTCAATGCAATTCCTGTCAAAATTCCAATGACATTTTTAACCAAAATAGAAAAAAATCTTAAAATTTTTATGGAATACAAGAAACCTCAGCCAAAACAATTTTGAAAAAGAGCAAAGCTGAAGACATCACAGTTCCTAATTTCAAACTACATTACAAGATTATAGTAACTGGAATGATATGATACTGGCATAAAAACCGACACATAGAACAATGGGACAGAATTGAGAGCCTAGAAATAAACCCTCACATATAGGATCAACTAATATTTGACATGGAGCCAAGAAGACTCAATTTGGAAAAAATCGTGTCTTAAATAAATGATGTGGGGAAAACCGAATATTCACATACAAAAGAATGAAATTGGATGCCTATCTTATACCAGCCACAAAAATTAACTAGATGTAGATTAAGGATTTAAATGTTTAAGACCCAACACTATAAAACTCCTAGGAGAAAACACAGGGAGAAAACTCTTTGACATTTGTCTTCGCAATAATTTTTTTGGATTTGACACCAAACAAAAGGAGCAAAAGTAAAGATCAACATGTGAGACAACATCCAATGAAGAAAGCTTCTGTATGGCAAAAGAAACAACACAATGAAAATAGCAACCTATGAAATAAGAGAAAATATTTGTAAAGCATGTATCTGATAAAGGGTTAGTATCCAAAATATATAAGAAACTCATGTAACTCAATAGCAACAAAAAACAAAACAAAACAAAATGAATAATTCAATGTAACATAGACAAAGAACTTGAATAGGCATTTTTTTTCCAAATAAGACATACAGATGGCTAACACATACATGAAAAAAGATTCAACATCACTAATCATCACAGAAATATAAATCAAAACCACAATGAAATGTCACCGCACACCTGTTGGAATGGCTATTATCAAAAAGACAAGTGACAAGTGTTGACAAGGGAACCCTGTTCATTGTTGATGGAAATGTAAATTTGTGCAGTCACTATGAAAAACAGTATAGAGGGTCCTCAAAAAGTTAAAAATAAAACTACCATATGGCACACCAATCTCACTTTGGATATACGAGCTATCTAGGAGGTGTCAAGCCATGTAATATGAAATATAGAGGAATTTATGGCTGGATTTTTTTTTGGACAGCCCTTGTATATTTAAAGAAAATGAAATAACTATTTCAAAGAGATACATTCACCTCCATGTTCACTGCAGCATTATTCATAATTGTCAAGACATGGAAGCCACCTAAGGGTCCTTGACAGAGAAAGAACATGTGATATACACATACAATGGAATATTATTCAACCATAAAAAGGAGGAAATCCTGCTACTTACAACATGGATGAAACTTGAGGGCATTATGTGAAATAAGTCAGAAAGAGACAAATACTATATGATTTCACTTATATGTGGATTCTAAAATCCAAACTTATAATAACACAAAGTAGATTGTTGGTTACCAGGGCTGTGGGCTAGGGGAAATGAGTAGCTAGATCAAAGGGTACAATTTTCTGGAGACCTAATGTACACCATGGTGACTATAGTTAATAATACTGTATTATATACTTGGAGTTTGCTAAGACAGTAGATCTTAAATGTTTTCACCACCACAATAACAGCAAAAGAAATGGTAACTATGTGAGGTGAAGAATTCGTTAACTAACTTTATTGTGGTTATCATTTTTCATCATATACGTGAATTAAATCATGACATTGTACACTAAAACTCACACAATGTCATAGCTCAATCATGCCTCAATAAATCTGGGGAAATAAAAATTCAGCTTTCTTTTTTAGGCCTGCATTCATTCACTCAGTAGTATTTATTGAGTGCATATTCTGTGCTAGGTTCAGTGTTGGGAGTGAGTATACTATACTGATAAAAATAGGAACTGCTGTTTCTGGGAGCTAAATAAAAGAAAGAAGAATTGTAACATTAATCCAAAATTTTAAAAATCACACAAATCTAAAACCACAACAGTGTCTTGTAATATGTTCTTGAAAAGTCAACATATTTGCTAAATATTAATTTTATTAAATGATTATAAAAGGTTACTTTTTGTGTGTAACTACCTCACTCTTGGATTCACTACCCTTTGATTCTGGTCAGTTTTAATCTTTTATTTGTTTTTGGATGATACCATAATTTTTTATGGGTGACCTTTCCTGAATTTAGTTTGTAATGAGTGGACTGATTCTTAATTTTATTCTCAAAGACATGTCTCCTCTAGCATTTCAAAGCTCCTTAAATTGAACAGAATCAGCTATTCTTATCAGAATTATGAAAAGCCTTCACATGGAGACTCTACCATTATCTGGCAAGATTTAAGAACATTTGAAAATTATTCAAGTTCTAACTTGATCTGTCAAGATTTTTGTCAAACTGGATAGTTGAAAATATGTCTAAGAAAAAATAGTATGTAGCATAAATTTAAAACAAATTAAAACATGGTCCGAATTGGACCAATGGCTTTCAAACTGGAATGTACTGAGAGCTGATAGGGAAATACTAAAATCTTTAAAGTAGGCCTCATCTCTAAAATTAACATTTTCTTTACTACCCAAAGAATATCATTTTTGCCTATGCTTTTAGTTCAGAATTTATATTGCTCAAGGCAATCTATAGTTAGTCATGAGCATAAAGCATTTCCAAGATGAGAAGGTTTATTGAGTAGGTTTAATATGCAAAAAGATGTACTGAGTCAATATTGAGGACAGCTCCAGGGACAAAACTACTATGAAGAGGAGGCCTGGGAAAAAAATAGTAAATGATACAAGATACTGGCTTAGGAATCAAAATAAGAACTAGAATACTCTCCTTGATAGTTAATACCCGAAAAAGATAGGAATGTAGTTCAACTAAGAACCGATTTATGGCATCTGCTTAAGCAGCAAGTGTTCTAAATTCCATAAGCTAATACCTGTATGCTAAAAAAAAAGAAAGAAAAGAAAAGAAAAGAAAAAATAAATTTATAAGGAAACCTGATCAAGTGTGTAGTATCTTTGAAACTCTGAATTTGAAGTAGGCTGTGAGATAATTTCAAATACACTGAGGAATGTTAGGAATATTAGGACCTGACAAAAATTCTCTCTTTAGCCAAGTTTGGTATGTTATCATGCTGGCCAGGCATCAACAAGAATTCTTTTAGGTCCTTTAGCAAGAATTATGCTGCACTTTTCATATATTTTTTGCCCACCAACTCCTAACTATTCTCCTAATCTATAAATCCCCATTTTTCCTTGTTGTATTCAGAATTGAGCCAGTTCTATAATGAGGTCTTTTCCTCTATTGCAAGTATCATTTATTTAATCTGTTTTTACCATTTTAACTGCTATCCATCTCTGCTTTTTCTTTGACAGAGCACATAAACTCTGTCAAAGTAGTTTACTTTTAAAATTTATACTCTAATGAGATAGATAGATATTCAATATAAGATGTATATCTGAAACTTCTTCAATATACAAAGTGCTAAAAATCACCAACTCTCTCTCTTTACTAATTTTTTAATAAATTAACAGACAATTTTAATATATAATTGTATATGTAGTATTTTATATATGCTATATACTACATATAATACATTTGATATGGGTTATTATTAGGATAACCTATATATTATAAAGGTTATGTACAAGATAATATAGTATTTTAAATTATAACATTAGTTAAATTATATGTATTAAGTAATATAATACAGTTTATATTATACTTTAATATATTTTATAGTATGATAATAGTATATAATCACATATAATTTTATACATAATGTGTATGAGATTATCTACTAATAGTAAAAATTTAAGTAGAGAAACAGAGAATTGATTTCCTTATCATCAGTATTCTCCCAGTCAGATGGGACTGACAAAAAAATAGCAAAAGACCCATTTTGAAATCTTGATCTTGATCCTGAAAATCTCAGCCAAGTTTAGGATGGGGAATGTTCTCATTTTCATTTAAACAAAAGTAGACAACAGCTACCAGGTATGACAAATGCCAGGTAGAGTTAGAACACGGAACCATATCTGGGAACACCCAGCTGATTAACTGCTCAGTTGCGTCTCAGTCAATCCATTAACCTCACAATAATAAGATTCTATATTTTGTGTGATTGAAATGTATAGAATCCACTTATTGCAGTAGAGTGGATTTTTAATGTATTAAAGCCATGAATTCAGATGTTGTATCTGATTTTAATATCCAGGAAGACCATTTATTTAACAGGCTTTATGTAATTAAAGTCAGTGTGATTCAAAATTCAGTAAAATTGTCTTTTTAATGTTTAAATGCATACACAATAGTCTCATCTTCCCCTTTTCAAGTAAAAGAAAAATTAAGACTAAAACCAAAGATAAACCAGAGACCTCAGCCAGTTTTATTTGTTCACACTTATCATCAAAGCATAATGTGTGATTTTTTTTTTGCTTTTATGGTATGTGGGTAGCTCCCCGACCGGGAATCGAACCCAGGCCGCAGCGCTGACAGCGCCAATGCCGAAGCCCTAAACCACTGCACCATCAGGGAACTCCCCACAATGTGTGATTTTAACAAATAATATACAAACACAATTTTTTACAGTTCTTTCTATTGTTTGTAATTACTATGATTGATATAAATGTGGATATGTCAAATATTCATATAAGAGAACACCTATTTTATATCACATATACCCTCTACAAAGTGATATGTAAGCCTTTTTTTTTAATAGGGTGACTACGTTTTGCTTCCTAGAATACATGGAAGATGAAGCTAACATAATAGAAAAAGAAATAAGGAAGAATATTGATAATTACTTAACATAAAAAATTAAAGGATACTTGAAAATATTTTCTTTGTAGTAAAATTCAGAGTCTCATATAATAATATAATAAAAGTACTACTAATAATATACAGGATGACCCAAAAGGAGGTATACAGTTGAATCAATGAAATTCATCACAACAGACCAAAATTTGTGTTGTACTCTATGTCACAGTGTCCTGGACAGGTTTTGCAATGTTGCAACATTGGTGGAAGACATTCAAGCACTTACAAGATTAAATAGTTTTAAATCTAAATGTAATAAACAATGTAATAAAATGCAAATAAACTAATTATAGTTTTGAGCCACTCTGTATTTTATGCTCAGGTGTAATTTGCATGCCAATATGTGTCAAGTGGAAGGGGACAAAAAGACTAAGTTGAAAGCTCTGATTGCAGTTAATAACCTTATCCCATAGATTTTGTGTGGATGGCAGTATGTAGGCTTTGCACACATATGTTGGTTTTTGGGGGGGGAGGGGAATAGAAGCACTTAACTTTATTACTATGTTTATTTATAAACTTATTCATGAATTTTTCTTCTGTTCACCATCTTCACTATGTTTAGAATGTAAGATTGCTGGTACCAGGGACCGTGCAACCAATGAACATGGAGCTATTAAGAATATACTCTAATAAGCACCTCTAGCAAAGTATATAGTAAATGAATCATAAAAGTCACACCTTTGGTAGAAGGTAGAGAAAAGTACAAGCATTTTATCAGACACAATTTTTACCCTTTTTTATAAGAGCTGTGGATTCCAAGTCATGTTATTCAAATTCTGAATACTGATAGGCAAGTCCCTGCAGACAGAGGAGTCACTTGAAATAAGGAGTTTTGCCTTTTGGAATGCAAGGAGGGACATGCTGACCAGACAGCGCCACATGCCTTCAGCTGCTGAAGGAGATCTGTTGATTAGGAAGTTATAGGACAGCACAATAAATTTTAGAATGTTTACATAATAAAGATGAGCACCAAGAAGTAGTCTTAATTTTCTTGCAAGATTTTGACTCAATTGTATACTTTGTAAAAGGGTGGGAGGCACACTTACTTTGCAAGGATTATGTGAATACATTGGCCACCTTTGTTGTCTTCTTTAATCTCTGGATCTTTTTTATGAATTAGCTCTTCGACTACTTTTGAACAAGTGGAAAGGTTATTTCTGAATTTTGTTTGACTATTTCTTCTAGAAGATGCTGAGAGTAATTTATCAGAATGAGAGTCTAGAAAATTATACATTCCTTAACTAGGTTTTTAGATTAAACTGTGAGATAGACCCAGAAGTACATAAAGACAGTGCAATTCTATTTTCAGTGTCAGTATTTCAATATTTTATGAAATTAGCAAAGCTTTATTATATTTTCTGCCTAGGTACTCGATTGAATAAAGAGCATAATAAATAAGAACTCAAAAGCAAAATTTTGTTGAGGGGAAAATAAATTAGAAATGGTAATACAATCATGTTCATATATATTTTATGAGTTTTGTGCATTCTGTATTTGAAAGTGTATCAAGATATAGTTAGGTAGTAAAATATAGATTAACGCTGAAAGTTTTAATATTTTTTCTGCTTACATACTTATTCCTTTGCATACATAAGTATAAAAACTTCTGCCAAAATCAGTTCTCAGAATATTCTCTTCCATTATAGTAACTGAATAATGAAAACAGTTCTAGAATATTTTCTAAGTTAGAGAAACATTAGTGCTTCTGCTAAGTCTGGGGCTTTTTGTGTTTTAAGGGAAATTATCACACATGCTCTTCTTCCGTTTCCATACCTCATTTTGGAAAAGTGGGTCAAAATTAATTTTTACAGTCTTGAGATTTTAGGTTAAGCCATAAATGAAGAAAATAGAACAGATTCTCCTTCCCATATTGGTGAAATTGTGTATGTATGAAATTACAGGAACCCTTGTCACTGCTTGGTGATAAATATTGTGTAATTACTTGTGAGTTAGACACAAGTGCTCCCTGGTATCCAGATGTCCAAGAATGGATTTGGCATGCTCATGAAAGGTCTTGTAAGTCAGCTCAGCTGTAGGTTGATGTACAGAATGGGTTGATGGTTATAGTTTGTGAAATTTTACAGGGAAAAAATGTGGTGTCCTGAGCTTTAGCAGATCTCCACAGACTAAATTAGGAAGTCACGTGAGGATAGGTTTGTAAGCAGAGTAATGTATCAGATGGTCAGGCTGCCAATGACAGTGTCATATTTTTAAGGACGCTATAATAGAATTGCTTAGGTTATCTTTTTCTGATCGACTCAGAGAATGTTTCCTCCTATATCTTACTAGAGGTATATGCAACGGAAATTTAACTCCTTTTTGAATATTCTTTTTTCTTGGCATTTTCATTCACTTTTAATTACCTAAATAGGAGCCCCTGTTGCAAAAAATCTTTTTTTTTAACATGTTCCTCTTTCCATAGAGCATTGTTTCTCAGCATTTTCCCCCAAGGAAATGTATGCAAATGGAATATTACTCCCTCAATGGGTAAGTACTCTGCTAAAGCAGGGAAACTGGTAAACCAGGTGGTGCCTCACAGAGCTTTGCAAACACAAGTTTTGTTGTGTCCATTATTTTCTGCATTCTTCCCTACTTCTCTCCTATGCTAGAATAGTCTTTCACACATTTGATTGTCTCATCAATGAAGTTATGCAAATTCTAACGACTATAATAGAGGTTAGTAGATATGTGTCATCATCATCATCTTCACCAATACATATTGAATACTTACTATGTTCCTATTTCTTTAATCTTGCCTCATTTAATCATCATGGAACTCCTATGAAATAATAGCACTAGAAATCATTTTTCACTTATTTAGACAAGGAAGCCAATATGTAGAGAACTGAAATAATTTACTCGGTGACACACAACTATTAAGGGAAGGCTGGAAATCAAATCCAGGTCTTTGTGCTTCTACACCAACATTTTTACTCATAGTAGACCTTGATCAGATATATTGATGTTGATACATTCCTAAGCACTTTAAAATTTCCTCAATTTGTGCCAGCCCTATGAATGCCAGAAATGTCTCAGACTCTAAAATATCTGTTCAGCTCAATTATACTTACGTTAGTTTATTTAGCAGTTATTGAATACGTTCTGTGAATGAAGTACTGTTCTAGGCCCTGGGGATTCAGAAATACAGGAGACATAATTTTCTCTGGCCAAGCAAGCAACATAATGGGTTAAAGGCATAAGTCATTACACAACCTTAAATGTATTGAGCAGATGCCCCCCTCCATTTATTATAGCTCAGAAAAAAAAAAAAAAAACTATTACAAATAACCCAAGAAGTGCTAGTTTCATTACCTAGAAGGTTTAGAAAATTATTCTTCTAACTAGTGGGCCAGTTAGAATAAGATAAATGATCGTAAATATCTAATGTTCTTAAATTGCTTCCAAAGAAACCATGACTCAGAGGCAATAAATGTCAGCATAATTATTAATGATGTAATTAAGGATTTGACCTCATAAATAAACCAGACATTCAATAAAATAATAGTTATTTCATGAAATAAGAACATGTTTCTTTTAGGTCTCAGTGCAGAGAAAAAAAGGAGTACACGAGTTTCAAATGTCTGTGTTCATTTTTTATTATTCTGGTGTGCAGCTCAAATCAAATGTCACAAGTACTCTTAGGAAGTGTTGAGGAAAATTTGGCAATGCTATAAAGTGATGGTTGAATTTTTGAAATGTATGTTCAACTTTACTCTGTATTTTGAGATAATGTCAGCATACATTTTTTTTTTTTATATTTTAAACTTTACTTAAGTCCATTTACTGATTTTTGAAAACTATTTGAGATTGGCTGGAAAAAGCATGCCAGATTCAGTTATCATTATAACTGGTAGATCAGTTTGGGGAGGATAGACATATAGAAATAGGGTTTATTCCACTTTAGAATTCAATCAATTGCTAGAAGACATCAGTATCAGTCAGACAATACTAGTGAGGTATAGTAGGTAAAAATGATTATGGTAAAAACCTGTATATCCTTGGACTTCCCATCCATGTAATCTAGGTTAAAACATTTTAATTTACTATATGTGCAAATTTCCAGCTGACATCAGCTTGATTTAAATAAAAACTTCAGTAAACTTTTGGTGTTCATTTTGTCACCATTTTATTTTTCTATTTATCTGCCTAGATATTACTTGGAAATTTTAATATTTTTTTCATTATGGTTTTATGAAAGTCTGAACTAAGCTTTTAAAAGCTGTTTTCTGTGTAGATCTCAAATTCTGGTAAATAATGAAACAATTCTGAGCATTAGTTGGTCTATGGTACTGTAATCCTGAATTAAGTTTATGAAACAAATTGAAAAAGATGTGTACAATTACTATTTTGGGGTCTTAATTAGTTTGCAACGTTTCAATGAGAAAATGATATAGCACGATTCTCCACTAGTTCAACATTATAAACCTTCAGTCTTATTTTGTGGTTTATCATTTTATTATACTTCTTCAATATGGTACAAAAGTAGTCTGTAGACCCCTGCCATGTTTTGCAAAATTGAATATAAATGGTTTAATAGCCAGGGGATCAGGCATGGAAAAAGGCATTGACAATGCTTCTTAAATGGAAATGTTATGGTTGTCCTCTGAGAATTACACAAACAGGGTTATTTGACTGCTTTAAAATGTTTAGTTTTTGTAGAATTCTTCCCCAGCATAAGAATTCTTAGAAGATTTTGGTGAACTCTATATACTCTTCATAAATCCCAAATTGTGCAGAGATTGAAGGAAAGAACTGGCAATAGCATAGTTTTTACAGTAATAGGCAAATGATTTAGAAACTAAAAAAGAGAGATGTAACAAGTTAAGAAAAAGGAAAGTTTGTCTTGCCTTTCTTGTATTTTGTTCAAAGACAAGCTCCCTAGAGGCCTGAGAATGTGCTACTATCACATTTATATCATAATAACTATTGTATTGGCTATTGTATTGCAGACTGTTATCTTAGAGCTTTGCATGTATCAATTGATTGTATTTTATAATAACCTAGCAGAATAGGAGTGCTATGAGAAAGGTACTATTATTATCACAATCACCTACAAAATACAAATCATTATATGGATGAGGCACTGAAACACAATGAAGTTGTATATTAGCAAATAAGTGTCAAAGGCAGGGTTCGAATCCAGGCGGTTTGACTCCAGAGTCCAATATTAACTATCTTTCAGGTAATATGAAGGTTAGAAGCCTGACCTGTTTCCAATTAACTGCCTGAGAACTCCATATATGGGGTTGGGGTGCATAGTACAAAATCATAAGATATGCTTTATACCTTAAACGGACTAAACATGTTTACCTTCACTTCATTCATTCCTTATTCACAATTTATTGAGACCTACTATGGAACAGACATTGTGCCAGATGTTGGATGAAATTTTAAAAAAGACAAAATCATGTCTTCATAGATCATGCATTTATTGCTTGGAAACTATATATATGTTGTTTTAGCCAGAAGCTAATTTCCATTGCATCGCACATATTGTCCGCATGTTATATTACTTCTCTCTCAGTTATATCCATAAATATTTGCCATGAAAAACCTATGCTTTAACACTATTTTTGAAAAAACTTGTATTTGTATTACACACTGGGAGACTGGTTGGAAAATTCACTACATGCAGAATTTTAGGTTCTAATATGTAAATTTCAACTCATTTTTTTTGTTTGCATCAGGTAATATATTTTCTGTTCATTCCTGAAATTGTACAGTAGATTCTCCATGAGCTAGAATTCAAGCAACAGGCACTCTTGAGATTTTGCTCATGCTTGCGTTCTGGTTAACAGAGAGTCAACTTATATTTATCCAGCCTCTACTAATCCCCATGGCACCAGTTAACTGAGAGTGTACTGTATCTTTTTATAAGAAAACTGGATATGGCATCAAAGCACAATCACTAAAGGATAAGTTGACTAATTAATTTTGAATTAAAATTTTAATGAAAGATGAAAAGTTTTGCTTTGAAAAAGATCCTCTTAAAAAAATGAAATGAAAAACCAGACTGTGAGTATATAGTTGCATATCACAAATACAAGAAAAAATTTGTATCCAAAATATATAAAGAACTCTCAAACTTCAACATGACAACAACCTGCCTTAGCTAGTTCCTATAATAATATACCATAGACTAGGTGGATAAAACAACAGATATTTATTTCTCTTTTTAAAAAAATTTTATTAAATTTACTGGAATGACATTGGTTGGTAAAATTGTATAGGTTTCAAATGTATAATTCTATAATACTTCTATGTATATTGCATTGTGTGCCCACCACCCAGATTCAGTTCACCTTCCATCACCATATATTTTACCCTCTTTACCCTCTTCTCACAGTTCTGGAGGTTCAAGGTCAAGGTTTCTACACATAGGTATCTCCTGAGGTTGAGGGCCTGCTTTTTGGTGTGTAGACAGCTACCTCTCAGTATGTGCTTTCTACCTTTTCTTACAAGGACAGTAATCTCAGAATGAGTGACCCACTCTCACGACCTCTTCTAAACCCAATCACCTCCCAAAGGCCCCACCTTCAAATACCATCACACTGGGGTTTATGACTTCAGTATATGAATTTTGGAGGGACATAAACATTTAGTCCATAATACAACACAATTAAAAATTTGTCAAAATTTTAAAAGACACTTTACCAATGAAAATAAAGGGATGGCAAATAAGCACATGAATTAATATGTTCAATGTAATTAGTCATTAGAAAAAAGTAAATCAAAATTATCATGTAATACCACTACACCCCTATAAAAATTATGAAAATTAAACAAAAATGTGGTCATACTATGCGCTGGTAAGGATGCAGAGCAATCAGAATGGAGGTTGTGCAAAAAATAAAAAATAGAACCACCATAAAACCCAGCAATTCCACTTCTGGGTGTTTATCTGAAGAAATCAAAAACCTTAATTTGACAAGATATATGCACTCCTATGTTCACTGCAGCATTATTTACAGTAGCTAAGATATGGAAACAACCTGAGTGTCCATAGATAGGTGAATGGATAAAGTTGTGTTACATATATACATTTTTTATAGGAATGCAAAATGGTACAGTGACCACTTTGGAAAACATTTTGGCAGTTTCTTTTTATTAATGATGAAAAATATTTGTTTATTTAATTGAAGTACAGTTGGCTACAATATTATTTTAGTTTCACATGTACAACATAGTAATTCAATAGTTCTATACCCTACTAAGTGATCATCACAAGTTCCATAATTATCTGTCACTAGGAAGTTATTTTAATATGTTCTGTATGCCATACATTCCATTCCACTGACTTATTTATTTTATAACTACAAGTTTGTACTTCTTAATCCCTTTCACATGTTTCCCTGCCTTTACCCTCTTCCCTCTGGCAACCATCAGTTTGTTCTGTGAGAGTCTGTTTCTGTTTTGTTTTGTTTGTTTGTTTGATTTTGAGCTTCTACATATAAGTAAAAGCATATGGTATTTGTCTTTCTCTGCCTGACTTACTTCACTAGCATTATACCCTCTAGGTCTATCCATGTTGTCACAAATGGCAACATTTCATTCTTTTTTATTGTCAAGTAATACTCCATTGCATATATTTAACACAACTTTATCCATTCACCTGTCTATGGACACTCAGGTTGTTTCCATATCTTGGCTACAGTAAATAGTGCTGCAGTGAACATAGGAGTGCACATATCTTGTCAAATTAAGGTTTTTGATTTCTTCAGATAAACACCCAAACACCTGGGTTTTATGGTAGTTCTATTTTTTTTATTTTTTACATAACCTCCATAATGGCTGTACCAATTAACAGTACACAAGTATTGCCTTTTCTCCACATCATCACTAACACTTGTTATTGGTTGTCTTTTTTCTAATAGTCATTCTGACAGGTGTGAGAGCAGTTTCTTATAAAATCTATACTTACAGGACCCAGCAATTACCTTCCTTATTATTTACCCAAAAGAAATGAAAACATATTACATAAAAACTGTGATATAATGTATATCAGCTTTATTCATAATTACCAAAATGTAGAAACAACTCAGCAGGATAATATATAAAGAAAATGTACTCTACCCACACATTGGAATAGTACTCAACAACAAAAAAGAATGAATTCTTGACACAAACAGTAACACGGATGAACCTCAAATGCCCTTTGCTACAATGGCTACATGCTGTATAGTTCCGTTTTTATAACATTCTGAGGAACAAAACAGAACTGTAGGGACAGAGAACAGATTAGTGGTTTCTAGACATTTGGATTAGTGGAAGGAGTGAACTCCAAAGGGCAGCACAAGGAAACTTTTGTGGTGATGGAACTATTCTGTATCATGCTTTTGGTAGTGGATACAAAACCATTCATTTGCCAAAACCCATGGAACTATACAACATAGAGTGAATTTTACTGTGGGTAAATTTAAATTTTTGATAAATAATAAAAATATAAATGATAAATAATGGGAAAAAATACAATTGGCAACATTTTTCCTGCAAGAACTTTAATGAATTTCACATCCCTTGACTTTGTCATTGTATTTTTAGAAAGGTATTATGAGAAAAGCAATCAATAATATGGTCAAGAATGTTCTTTGCAGTATTATTTATCACAGGGAAATTGAAAACATCTTAATTGTACAATTATAGGGAGGTATGTAAATAAATTATGACATATTTTCCATTTATAGACATTAAAATAATGTTTCTAAAGGTTAATTGCAGAGAGAAACAATAATTGATGTATTATCAGTTTACTGTATTGACTTACCCAGTTTCGCTTTAAACTATTGATTTTTAAATACTTTAAAACTTCTAGCCAACAACTTGAAGTACTTTCCAAATATATACTAAATATGCAAGCCAGTCCAAATTCTTTTCTGAATAGCCAGATAGCTAAATATATAGATATATATAGATAGTTAAATAGATAGATGAAATGAATATTATTTCTGCTTTTATAATCATTTCAGTTCTCTCTTATTTTTCTAGCTAAAACATAGTTGGAATGAGAATAGAGCTAGTATCTTTAATCCAAATGATTTTTCCTTTTGGAATGTCCTCTGTTCCCATTTTGACTAGTAATAAAATACCACATTATATGAATCCTTGCAATTAATTTTGTGAACTCATCCTAGAAAAAGTGCTGCATACCTCATTGCTGAGTACCACTGTGGTCACCTTCGAAGTCCTCCCCTTGGGAAGCTGTGCACCGACACTCATACATAAATGGTGCTTTGCAATTTCCAAAGTATTATTTAAATTAGCTTCTTTGATCCATCACTTGACCTAATAACATAATAAGGATTGACAGTGGTGCCCCTCCTCCCATTTGTATGCTCATCTGAGACCTAAGAAGTTTAACAGTTTTCCTTTAACACATTTTGTGTTAAAGGCGGAACTCCAATCCAGATGTTACAAATCCTCAATAACTTTCTGTCTATTATAGTGCACTGTTTATTTACTCCAAGTAATTCCCTTTTGAAGAAGCCTGTCCTGTGTTACAGGTCATTTATTCCATTATTATCATTTCGTATTCATCTTTTTAAAATTGTACAGAATCTCGCTCAGAAAAAAAAAAGAGTTTCCACACTGTGCATATCTCATCAGATTATGTTTTGTGATATATCAGTGTGTTTTGCTTTTAGTGTATACTTCTTTGCCTTCTAGGAGAGACCCCTTTCTGATTTCTGAGTTCTCCCTGTGTCTAAGAGTTAGGATTATTATACTTTGAATGTTAACAGATAGAGCAAATCAGGGCTCGAAAATAGAATTTTGAAGCTTCTTTTAGGGAGAATATTTCTAAAAGCCAGTGTTTCATATGCAAAAGTCAGCACATGTGAGAAAAATGTTGTGTCAATTCCAAATAGCTCCCTTCTGATATCGAGACAGAAGACCCAGGATGTAGTTTTAGCACAATCCAGGATCATACGTTGACCAATTTTGTAGGTCAGAAAGGCAGTGCCTAAGGTGGATTTGAAGAGGAGGTACATGAATAGAGGCCCTGCCTGCCTCTCATTCTGCAGGTGAAATAATGGGCTGAGGAAATGAAAACTAGGAACATTTCAGATAGGTTAAAGGGAAAGCCAAGCAGCAGGCCCAGTGCCTCACTCCTCTGTTGGAGACTTCAGGAAGGGACTCTGTGTACACAAGGTTACCTGCACCCCAACAAAAAGGACTGCCATAGTGAGACAATGATGTACTGTGTCTAGGCACAGCGTGGGCCTGAACTAGCTGATCCTCACCCTCCCAAATTCGTCTCTCTATACGTTGTGGGAGTGATCCCGAAGTTCTTATATGCCCCAGTATAAGATGTGGAAGTATGGATTGCCTCAGGAATTAGGAAGTAGCTAGGAGTCAGGTCTAAATATTATAATACTGTGCTGAGTAAATTCTATGTGATCAAGTATTAGCTGTTGTTATTGTGTGAGGAACTTGAGATAGCTACTCAGAAAGGCTCCTGAACAAATAGCTCATGTGCCACGTAGATGCAACTTCAGCTATTTCCTGGCTTTTGTAAATATGTTTACCTGGGAAATACAGTTTTCTTACTTTTAGCTGTTATTATCTCCTACCTAATGTATTTTCTTTTTAGCATTTCATTTGAAATTTTCTTCATGTTCTTTTTAGCCTTTGCTCTTATGTTCTCTCTTTTCTTCTTTTATCAGCAGTTAGAGTTTTACTGTTTTCCACTTAGCGAACATCCTTGTATATGATTTTTGCTTGTGTTTGTTTCATTTATCTAATCAGACATTGTACTGTTTTTCCTGAATGTCCCTACTTTTCTCTTCCTATTTGGCCTTGTGTTCTATCTTCTTCCATCTCTCCATTCTGAGCTCTTTTTCATCTCCTTATCTTTTCTGTTTTTGAAAGATACTGCTCTATTCTGCCCCATCCCATGAAACAATTACCAGATAATCAAGGTGCGCACTCCTTTTGACTTACTCTTCCCAAAACTAAATTTACTGAGGAGCTGACAATGAATTGTGTAGAATCTCTTCTTTATGGTTTGGCATCAGCTGAAAGTAATGCAATAGGAATGATATATGTGAGATAGGTACCAGGAAACAATACAGCATAATGGAAAAAGTACAGCTTGTAATGTTTAACAGATATGTTTTTTGGTTTCAGCTCAGCTACTTACTAGCTACACAATTTTGATCAAGTTTTTTAACCTCTCTGTGTCTCAGCTGTAATGATAGTGCCTAGCTAATAATGTTAATACGGAATTCAGTCAACCACTGCATGGAATGTAGTTAGCACAAAGTATAGCCCATTCAATGCTTACCCAAATATCAGATATTAATGTTATTTTATGCAGTTGTTTTCAGTTGTTACAAGTGCTTAACATCAGGTTTCTTTATTTGTCGACATATATGTGTAAACTAGATAGAGAAATTTCAGATTGTGAAATGAGCAGGCAAAAGTATTCATTGCAATGCTGGCATTGCATTGCTGCACATAGCTTCTGTTTAGCCCTTAGCTTTATTTCATATATTTTTATTGGTTTGAAATATAAACATTTCCTCCAGCTTATTAGGGTCTCAGTTCAGAAGTAGCCATGGGCTCCTTGCCTGTAAGAAGATAACATTTAAATTTTTAAAATGGAATTAAGTACATATGAATTCTAATAAATTAGTTATGTATTATCTGTTGACATCTTATTCAGCTTTTGGAAAGAATTTAATCAACTTTTATTGATATTCTTTTCTAAGATTTAAATACAGCAAAGTTTTATGACATGTAGAGAATTTTCAATAACTGTTTTGTTATTTTTTCATAGATAGTGTAATAGTATACAAGAGGACATATCAGAAAAGTACATTAGTTTTGGAAGAATATGGTAGTTTAAAAGTTTGTATAATAACAAAATTTTGGTCCACTTTTCAAATCATATTGCCAATTTGTGGGTTTATGGGTTTCTATTTCCTTTCCTCTTTTGTCTATATCTTTTCTCTTTTTGAACATTTATAGTTTAAGTCAGAAAACTAATAATTATAATTGTTTGTTTTATTGTTATATGAGATAGATTATACTTCATAATATTAAATTTTAGTTCTCTAAAAGTCACAAAATGACAAATGCCACAGGATGTGATATATATAGCATATAAATGGTTTAAACATTAGCTTGATATAGAAATTCCAAACACTGATAGATACCTATATTGGTGTTTAATGTACCTGATGGTTGATGAGTAGCCATAGAGCATTTGCGATGACCCTACAATTCCACTCCTAAGTATGTATCAAAAAGAATTGAAAACAGGTACTTAAACATGTACATGTATAAGTTTGTTCATAGTGGCATTGTTCACAATATCCAAAAGATGTCCATCAACAGATCAATGGGTAAAAAAATTGTGGTATATACATGCAATGAAATCTGGGTATCTACCCCAAAGTTTGAAAACCTAGTCCACAAAGACTTATGTACCCCAATGCTCATCATAGCGCTGTTCATGGTAGCCAAGTCATAGAAACAAGCAAAGTGCCCTTCAATAGGTAACTGGATAAAGAACCTGTGGTACGTATATACAATGGAATATTACTCAGCTATAAAACAAGATGAAATATTGCCATTTGTGATAAAATGGATGGGCCTTGAGATCATCATGCTAAGCAAAATAAGCTAGACAGAAAAAAAGCAAGAACCATATGACTTCATTCATATGCAGAATATAAAACTGAAAGCAACAAAGAAACAAAAACTCATGGACACAATTAACAGTTTAGCGGTTACCTGAGGGTAAGCAGGTGGAGAGGAGAGAGAGGGAGTCAAATACGTGGTGATGGAAAGAGAACTGACTCTGGGTGGTGAACACATAATGCAACACATGAATGATGTACTGTAGAATTGTACTCCTGGAACCTATGTGATCTTTGCTAACCAATGTTGCCTCAATAAATTTAACAATTAAAAAATAAAGAAAACTGTACATATATGACACTTCGAAAAAAACAACATAGAATAAAATAGTGATATATGTTATAACATATGTAAGTCTCAAAATATTACGTTAAGTAAAAGAAGTCAGACACAAAAGATTACAAATTGTATGATTCCGTTGACATGAAACATTCAGAATAATTTAATCTGCAGAGGCAGAACATGAATTGGTGGCTGCCAAGGACTGAGAAGAGGGAGGGAATAATAGGGAGAAACCACTTAATGAGTAAAGGATTTTACTTTGGAGCAAAGAAAATGTTCTGAAATTATGTAGAGGTGATGACTGCATGTTTACTCTAAAATGGTTTATTTTTGTAATGTGAATTTCACCTTATTAAGTTATTTTTTTAAAAAAACTGCCATATAAAAGATGATTAGGGAGGATATTAAATTGAGTTATGAGAAACCTGAGCAACTAGGAATTTAAGGAATCAGAAATATTATAAAATTTGAGTGTCAGTCTGTCATTTAAAATTTGATGTCAAATAACTCTTCCAACATGGGTGTTCTTTCTTCATTTGGCTTCCATATTAACTATCTTCCAAATACCTTGTATTTTCCTACCATTATACCTTTGTATATTTTGATGCCTGAAATTCCATTGCCACCTTCATTGCCATCATTTCTCAACCTTTCTCTGTCTCCTTTTTGGAACCCTTCTAGTATCACATTAGTCTTTCCGAGATCCTGTTTTTTCCTAAACTGCTGTAGTATGTCTTGTCTGAAACACACAATTGAAGCTTGGCAATTAATTTTGGAGTTGGTTTTATTCTAATGTGTTTATGGCTCATCTCTGTTATTAACTATGAGTTCTAGTGGGGTAAATAATAATATTTTTATCTATTTATATACCATCATATGCCTTGGACATCACGTATACTCAAAAATTAGTTGATAATTTTTGTAACTCTTGAAGGCAGGGTTTTCTCAAATCATATTCATAAAAATACCACTTCTGAAAGACATGCTCTTCATGAAAGGATGGCCATTGGTCAAATAAAGTTGAAAAACACTAGATACCATTTTCACCCTAGGAAATTTACACTAGACATTGACTTTTTTAAAACTAGGAGGAACTCTTTAGTAATGAGACGAATTTTACTATTTTAACCTCATAGTTCTCACCTGTCTGCCTCACTTTTTAATCTTTTATTCCTCAAAATCTTCTTTGCAAGACACTGCTTCAAAGTGTTTTGTATTAAAATTATTCTAATTATATTCACAAATGTAGAAATTGAATTTTGATCAGATATAAGTTGAGCATTTTGCCTGGTTTGCCTGCTTCTGTACTTTAAAAAGCATTACTCTTTAGCTGTATTGGTGTGTGTGTGAGTGTGTATTCTGTACATTGTGGACTCAACCTGAAAATAGACTAACACCAAAAAGAGAATACTTGGAATGGGTCTATCAGCTTGATTATCTGCTAGAATCTCTATTACTTCTCATAATATGCTTGAAAACTTTTCTTTGTACCTCAAGGGCAATGAGCCTGGCCTCATTTACAAATATGAATGCAGATATTAGCAATGCACTGTCTTCTCCTCTAGGCAGTCTTGCTCACTGCTTGCTTTATTTACTTCCTCAGAAAAGAAATATCTATTTCCTTGGAATCAGACGTAGTGTGGTTAATGGGAAAAGCAGAAGTTTTGGAGTCAGAAAGTTTTAAATTGATTCCCATCTCAGAACTGTGTGACCCTGACCAAATTTTCTTTCTGGAACCACTGACTCCTCATCTGTAAAACGAGATAAGTCACACCTGCCTCTAAAGAGTTTCTTACAAGGGTAGTGCCTGGCACAAAGAAGATGCTCCATTAATATTAATCTTTGCAGTAATGTTTTGTGTCAGATTATACCAAGAACCTTCCACAGGCACAGTCATGCAGACAAAATTGTCTCTTTCTTAATAGTTGTCATTCCACATTTCATGTTGTTACTTCAAACTGTACATAGTACCCTTATTTGTGGTGGCTTCTGTTTTTATGCAGTGATTATGACTGGGGGAAATAGGAAGAGATGAATTATTATCTACAAACAATTTTTGAATTCTAAGAATAGTGAAGACATGACCTAAAAGACTGTGTGTGTGTGTGTGTGTGTGTGTGTGTGTATGTGTATGTGTGTGTGTAAGTAATTTAGCAGATCATTTAAAAGGGGGATAATAAGTGCATTAGAATTTTGGACTGGCTTTCAACTTTTGTCTCAACATATATCATTTTATCCACAGGTCTATTTCTATCATGGTTTTGGATTTCCGACTGTGCACAAATAGAATAAAAGAATAAGTATGTGATAATCGTGCTTAAGGTTATATGTTTGGAGGTGAAAGTTCACACCAGAAATTAGATTGATAAAACTCTATATAGCAAATTAAAATGTTCAACATAAATTGTGATTTTTTAGGCTGACAGACCTGACCCCCATTTTGAAAAAAATATATACTTGTTACATATGGTTGTCAATAACACATCAATCATGTCTGTCTCCAGCCATCCATGGCTAAATTGATCTTGGAAGAAGCCCATTTTTCTCTGTGAAAAATGACAAATGACAGTTTTTCTGTGGGATCCACCTTTTTAAATGCCAAATGATCTCCTGGCAGTTTTTCTTGACATAAATATTAAGAATGGCTAAGGAAACCATCATTTTTTGCACTTTATTGTTTGAGACACCAGGTGGTGTCTTCTAAGCTACACTGAAGTAATAGAGGAATCAATGAACCTAAATGTTCCTTGGACTGGCCTTGATTGTGCATTAACCAGTATTTGTCTTGATCTGGTTGATTACAGGAGAAGATGTGTCAGGCAGTCTCTGCTCAGCACCCACTCCTCCTGAAAGGATGGCTTGTGAAATTCCCTGCAGAATGGATTGTGTAGTGAGTGAATGGACAGAGTGGTCATCCTGTTCCCAGTCTTGTTCAAATAAAAACTCGGAGGGAAAGCAGACCAGGTCAAGGACTATCCTGGCCTTAGCTGGAGAAGGTGAGTAATAGTAAAGGTTTTAATAGAGTCAATTGCTCAAGTATTGTGTTTCAAAAGGTAATTGTGAAGGTCAGATCATAGAAGTAGCCAGATGTAGTCTATATATATATTTCCTTATCCAGATGAACAGTTTCCTTTCCATGTACACTTTTCTCTTTACTCCTGTAATTTAATTGTGCTGGGTTCGAGTATTATTCATATATATATATATATATATATATATATATATATATATATATAGTTCCCTGGCTAGGAATCAATGGGTTCGAGTATTTACATAAATTGTTTTAACCAATTCTATGTACAGATCATGGCAATCATATAGATGTTATTTTTCATTATAATAATTTAGGAAAGAGAACAAAGTTTGCTTGATACACATCTAGCTTCAGATAGCTCATGCAGTTGGGAACATAATTCATGTAAGTCTGGTAAAAAGAGCTCCAAATTTGGAATCAAGAGACATGGCTTCTTAACTGGGAACTGCCGCTGACATCAGCAAGCTACATGATCCTCAGGCCCTGATTTTCTGTACTATCATGTTGGCATGCTGTGCAAGGGAAAAGGATGAAAGCTATAAAAAGGGCTTTGAAGAAGCTTAAATGTGCAATTGGAATGTAAACGGATGGCATCAGAAAAAATTAGAGGAGCAGCTGTTCCTATCATTTATAGCAATGGTCTCTGTCCCCAGACAACATACGTCATTTCTCTCAGGCCCTCCCTTGGCTTCCTCTGCCTACAGCTCAGTTGGAACAGCAGGGCAGTATGACCACAGGCTGTGAGGAACTCCTTTTTAAACAAGATTCTGCTCTGTGATCCTGAGAAAGGGGGCCAGGATCAAGATGAATGACAATTTTCATAGTATTAAAGTGCAGTTCCCTGTCCCATCTTGTCTTTTATATTTCTGCAAGGAGAGCAAAACTCAGTAGTATTTAATGGGAAAAAAATAACAAGAATAACAGAACCACAGTCACAAATCTCCTTGAGTATTTGGACCACTGAATAAAACATTACAGTGTGGAAGAGTAGAAAGAAAATTAATACTTCAGGTACATACCAGTTTTTACATGAATATAAAAATGTGAAAAAAAGACAGTAATGAAATCCTATTGTCTGCCTCATCCAAAAGTGTAAGGACGTGCCTCTGTCTGGTCTCCTAGGTGGTGGATAACACATCATCAGATATTATTTTAGAGTTTAAAGATGGCCTTTCTCTTGCCAACTTTGGAGAGACTTCTGGATTTCTTAAACTGCATTAAAATGCATGTCTTAATAGAGAATGGGTATCATAAAAATGGTTCTCTGATAAAAATAATGCTCTCTTAGGAAAGAGAAACCATATATAGGCAGTGTGTGTGTGTGTGTGTGTGTGTGTGCGCGCACACGCGCATGTGCATGCACACACTTGTGTGTTCAATTTAATTTCACTTCAAGATCATGTACTCTTTTATCTAATTTATATAGGCTTAGTAATATTAAAATGAAAGTGAGATTTGTTGGAGTTTATCTCAGATACATGACTCAGAGTTGAACAATAGAATTGATTAGTTTTAAATCTAATTGACAAGTACAGCTTCCTGTTATTTAAAGAATGGTACTATATATATTGTCCTCAGATTGTCATTCAGGACAAAAGAATGATAGTCTTAGAGTGGAAAAGAAGCAGTGGCTCTGGCCTTTGGAAAGCTCTATCAAAAAAGCCATTTTTCTAGACCATTGAAGTAGCAAAAACAACAAAACTAAGAACAGCAACAACAACAGCAATGTGTGATTAAAACAGCAACAGTTACATATTTTTTTTATTTTAATTTTTGCAGGTGGGAAACCATGCCCCCCTAATCAGGCCCTCCAAGAATATCGCTCATGCAATGACCATTCCTGCATGCAACTTTACTGGGAGACATCACCTTGGGGCCCCTGTTCTGAAGACACATTGATAACTACCCTTAATGCAACCATTGGCTGGAATGGAGAAGCTACGTGTGGTGTGGGCATTCAGACACGGAAGGTCTTCTGTGTCAAGAGTCATGTGGGACAAGTGACAACCAAAAGGTATTATAGATCATTATTTAAAGTATAAAGGATTATTTTGAGTATTTTTACTCAAATGCATTTTGTAAGCACTGAGTATTTCTCAGTATGTGCTAGAGTAGAAGAGCACAGAAACATGTTTTGTTTGACTCTTAAAGATTAAAAAAAATGGCTTTAACAAAGGTGATTACTCAGTTTTAATATGTGCATTAGCTAATGAATGACAGTAAATAAAGCCCACAGATATGGAACTGTTTGAATAATCAAAATTTCTAGAGCTTATCTCAGTACCTTTGACTCTTTTATAATCACATAGAGACTAAGTCCACATGAAGGTAGGTTATGCACTTTGAAAATATAGAATTGTGTTATACTCTTCTTTATGTCTTATACCCCATTGAACTTTTGTGCAGTGAACAATAAATCCGTGAAATCATTCTGAATAGATTAATTTATGCCCTCAAGTAGGTTTATAATCTCATGCATGCTATACTTTGCACATGGAGCTATAAATTAAAGAAAAGAAGTAGGAGAATGTGGACATGAGGATTAGGATATAGATATCAAAAAGGTCAGGAGTAATTGCAAGTGATGGAGAAAAAAAGAGTAATTGACTGGAGAACTCCACTGTGCGAGTTTCATCTCTATACCAAATGAGGACACATAACTCTGCCTCAAGTTCTGGTGGAATGGCTTGTGAAGAAGAAAATATAAGGGCCTATGCAGTAGTATCCAAAGACTAGGTAATTGGCCTATCCGTGGAGATTTCCGAGTGGCCATTTTTGAAGTAGTCGTGTTTGTGTGGTGAAGGACCCCACCCAGCCACAGGGGTGGTTGATCATTAGGATGGGCTGGTGCAAAGTAGGCAACATAGAGCTGTTCCCTAGGAGTTTTCAAGATGAGAAAATGAAACTCCCTCTTCTTTCTGTGTCTGAATGCTCCAAGTGTATGAACTGAGGGTTACCATAGCTCTGGTTAGTCCTGGTGGAAAAAGCAGGAGGAAAGAGTGAAGGTGATGATAAGAAGTAAGCAGAAACTGAAGCAGAGCAAATCTTGGCAGAATTAAACTTTGATCCCGTTCCCCCTAATTATATCCCTGCTTTCCTGGCAACCCAGGCAAATACATTTGCTCTTCTGCCTAATTTAATCCAATTGGTATCGCTGCCATGGGCAACACTAACACCTGATTAATTTCATCCTGAAGCACCATGATGGCAGGCTCTGGGCCTTATCCATACTGCCATGGAAACCTTTTATGTGTGTGTAAGAGAAGTCATAGCGGCTCAATGAAGAAAAATGAACTGCTGATGGCAGAAATAGTGCAGCCTGGCCAGATACTGCTGGAGCATCCAATGAGCAGAAGGCTCTGCAAATGCAGGCAAAGACAACCATGAACTGAAGTAAAGCACAATCAGGAAAACATCATCTCTCTCTCTCCTCTTAAACGTGGCTTCCAGAGGGCTGGGGTTGGATGTTCTCCATTGTAGCAGCTCCAGACTTTAGGACAGTGTCTGGCATTACAGCATTCCATAAATGCTTTAGAATGTATGGGTTTCCCAAGGATTGGACGTGACTTGCAGACTGAGGGTAGCTGCTGTTGAAACTTTGTAATGGTAAATTTTGTCAAGGAGGTCTTCCAGGAAGAGTGCTGAACAGAGCATACATATGAACTTTTGCTCTTATTAACTCATTAATGTTATTTCTGCCTTATCATCTAACCCTACATTGCTTGTGATGTTTTCTGAAACATGTCAGTTGTGTGTTTAACTTGCTTGGTATCCATGATGACTGAGAGTCAAGTCAATGGGAGTTATAGCCAAACATGGACAATAATGTCTGCATATCACCTGGTTCAGATCATAATCTGGTTCGTTGGGTTATGGTAAAATGATGAATGGCTTATTAAGGTATTATGCAAATAAGAAAACACCTTTGGTAAGAATTGTAGCCTTGATAATGTTCAATTTTATGATGTAAATTTTCAACTGCTTAAGAAAGATACATGAAATACCAGCTTGACTATACAAATAAAAATAAATATGGCTTATGTATAGAGTAAACTGATAGATTCTTCCATACAAAATGCCTCCTGCCCCGCCATCTTCTCCTTCTCTTCCTTGACTATACTATGATTTAACATTAGCCTAGGAGACAGAGAGTTAATACGGGAAACAGAAGTTGGGCTTGGGAAGCCAAAACCTACCTTGACCCTTACTGTAACCGGGACAATGGAGACCTATGCTTGACTAATCAGTAATAATCACCTGGACAATTAAAGTCTATGCTTGACCGATCAGTAGTGACACCTAGGTTTCCTTCTGCATGTTGCCCAGCAAGCTCTCCTATCTATATACCTTCACCCCGCAATGGCCGGAGCTGCTGCTCTCCCATTGTGAGCCAGCCGGGCAGCTTTTCCCCAATAAAGCTTGTCACCGCCACCGGGTGTTCAGGCTCGTTTCTATCATTTTGGTGCCGAAACCCGGGAAGGGAGTGTTGGGACTCGGATGTCCCCCCAACACGGGGTTGACTGGCCCTCCCAGCCTTCCCTTCCCCAACCCTGCCGAACCGGGAGCCTCAGAATACTGCTTACCCGGTGTTTCGGCTCGTTTCTATCATAAACTTACATGAAATGTAGCAAAATTCTTTATAGTTATAAAAAAATTTACTGTACCTGAAGTCTGTCTGATTTTCTCCCTTTGACAAAACTTCTCAATTTTGAACCACAACAGAAAATAATCCACTTGATATGAATGAAATTTGTTTATTTCTTAGCAAAAGGGCATTAGAATTGAAACTGCCATCAACCAGATGAATTATCATCACATTTTAAAGGCTATTAGGACATGAAAAGTTGAATTGTATGTTCAATAGCCCTCTATTTCCTCTTCTATCTTCATAGTTACTTTGAACAACTGTTTTTCTTTTTTAAATTGAAGTCTCTGAGTACATCAGCTTTCTCAACTGTTAATGATGTTTTGTGCCCCCCAAAATCACAAGATCAAAAGTTTATCATTTGAAGCAGGGGTGTCCAACCAGTTGACTTCCCTGTGTCACATGAGAAGAATTGTC